>CM077202.1:33367073-33377073 GCA_039654625.1 Rhinogobio ventralis | reverse complement strand
AACTCTCTTGTGACCAGACCTCCTAAACCCCCTGGGAGGATCATCTAAAGCAAAGCTAGATGGATTTGCAGTTTGCCGTTTTCGTTTCGAACACTTAACCCCTGCAGCTGTGTGTCTATATGTGCGTATGAGCGCCACTGGGCCTTTAACTGCCACGTGAAAGGTCAGTGTGGTAGGCTGCTGTGGGATAAGAATCATAAAGTATGAAAATGGGTGGACCAAGCCTGATTAGACTACATTGTTTTGGACAATAAAGATGGAGATCTTTTAAAGGCCAGTGGCTAATTGTCTCATTCAATTTGTAGTTGCATAAGCCACTTAGATGCTATATTGTATGCCTGGGCTCAGAATAAGTATTATGAAAAATCTCTGAGATGTAGACAGGCTTGAAAAGATGTGACATTTTAAAACTATTCCAGCTTAAAAAATGAAACCTTCAACTCTACGCATACACTCTTCAAAATAAAGGTTCCAAAAGAGGGTTTTCACAGCAATGGCCTTGAAGAACCATTTTGGTTTTTTTAGTGAACAGTTCTTAAAAGAACATTGAAATGTTATGAAGAACATTTTTAATAATCTGAAGAACCTTTTCCATTCACTCTTAAAAATAAAGGTTCTTAATTTGCTTTGATGGTTCCATGAAGAAACTTTAACATTCATGGAACTTTTCCTTTGCATAAAGGTTCTTTATAGTGGTTCTTTAGATTATTAAAATGTTCTTTACACTAAGAAAAAATGGTTCTTTTAGGAACTGTTCACTGAAAGGTTCTTTGTGGAATCCAAAATGGTTCTTCTATGGCATCCCTTTTGGAACCTTATTTTAAGAGTGTATAAAGAACCTTTTTTTCAGGTTCCATAGACGTTAAAGGTTCTTTATGGAACCATAGGCCCTGTTTACACCTGGTATTAAGATGCGTTTTGGTCAGTTGGATCACAAGTAGACGAAGGAGACACATACCCGTTTACACCTGGGGCCTGTACAATGATGGTAGTTTAACAAACTTAGGGTTACAGGATTAGTTTTCGAATTAACAAAACCAAACCAATCTATTCAGGCTTTGTTGGTCCCATGATGCTGATCATCAGCTTTCTCTGTCAACTCAGGCTTTGATCCTGAGTTTAGGAGTTTACCTGTGACATCAATAGTGAACAGCCAATCACATGCTGTGGATCAGTGAAACTGTGATTCACTTCTCGCGAGATAAGCAGTGAGATTCATTTCTCTCTTCTGCAGAATATTACATGATTGAAAAATATTAAGAATTTAAACAAATTTACACAGCAAGATGAAAAGAGCTGTCTATGAAAGAGGACAAGAAACATCTTATACGTCAATGCAAGTAAAAGTTATGAAGTTAGTTGAGTTGATATATAGAGAGAATTGAACATTTAAGCTCACATGTAGCAATTTGTATAGCTTATTGTATGACCTTTATATAGGCTATTTATATTCATTTTAACTACGTGCCTATTAATGATTGATTAACTAAAAATGATACATGTGTAATTGATTAAGGGTACAATAATTACATAAATGATATCTAAATCATTCAAAATTATTATTATAAAAAAATAAGCATTATTAAAAGCCAGACAATTTAGTCTTTAAAAAACCATTTGCTATTTAGTGACCTTTAATTTGGAGTATAAACAGGGGGAGTGAGTTTATTGCATCAGAGGTGTGTCACTTTGCTCACAGCTGATTGGTTCAATTTCAGTTTGAGATCTCTTATCCAGAACATAACCTGCCCTGGAGCAGGTTAGCCGTGGAGCGTAAGTTACTATGGAGATGAACACTGCTAAAAGCCAAACCACTTTAATGGTACCTAAAACCCAGGATTGGCACAAACTAAGCTTAAACATATCTGGCTAGCTAGCTAAACCGGCTTCATTGTATAGGCCCCTGGTGTTTCAATCCGTCTCTTTGTACCCTTTTAATCACTTCTGTCCTGATTTCTTTGAGGGGAGGGTCTATGGGCAGGTAAATGTATGGGCTTTTTCAGATCTTTCGATCTAATGGATGAAATAAGCTCACGCAATTTACATACGAACGCACCGAAGGTGACAGAAAAACATACAGAGAGCAGCAGTTCCTTTCTGCTCTGACAGCCGCAAGACATGAATGCTGTGAGTGAGTGTTCGAAATCAAGAATGGTGAGAGAATATTGTGCTTGGTACATTTTTCATCTTCAAACTAAACTCGGGTCTTCACTTTAAATCCCTTCTGGCTGGGGTGCTTCCCATAATGTTTATGCGTTCAGTAGGCGGAGAGTAGGTGTCTTTTGTGGCTGTTCGAAAGCATTCAACCGCATGAGCCTTTTCACTATGGAAGCAATCCAGTCAAATGTCTTTTTGACTACCTCTGGAAGTGGTCGAAATTGGACAAGCTCAAAAGATTTTAGACCCTGTTTACACATGTATTTTGTTCTGTTTACACATTTTTTAGACAGGGCCATAGATGCCAAGAATGTTTGAACATATCCTCTTTTTATAGAGTAAAATGCGTCAATAAGCCTGGCGTTGTTGTGAGCTCATCTGAATGTTCAGGTTACTTAATTGAGTGAAATCTGTCAATAAGCCTTTTGCTTTTGTAAACTCATCTAAATTGTCAGTTTACTTTAAATGTGACTGCATGCCCAACGGCATTATTGGGATGTTTTTTCCAAGGACATCAATTATTTCCTCACACCCCTACCAGAGAAAAGCTCTCGGTTCTCACGAGAAGCAAGGCTGGTTGAAGTGGAGTTGAAGGTCTACTGGAAGTCCTGGTTCGACTTGCTCATCCCATTCTTCACTCTTAACCCTGCAGGGGAGGGAGCACATGCCAGAGCAGTCACTATAAATCACTCAATTTTATTGCCTTAATTAGTTTCTCATTCAGTTCTGCTCCTATGCCCTTTTTTTGTACTTTCGTATGCTTTGAGTTTACAAGAAATTCAAAGCTGTTTATCAGAACATAATAACAGGAGACTTGTGACGAACATGGGGTGGATGGAATCCAGCGAACATTCTTACGTCAACCCACACCTGATTCCTTGAATTTTCTTTTCGTTACATGTCTCTGATGTTATTTGAAAGTAAAGCATTTTATGATTAATGGGTCAATGACATAAGAAAAAGAAAAATCTTTTAAAAACATTCTAGTTTAAAACGCATGCAAAATTCTTAGAAATGTTGTCATTTTTAATGTATTTATTTCACATGTATTTATATATATATATATATATATATATATATATATATATAATTTTTATTTTATTTTATTTTTATTTTTTACGTTTTTTTTAAAGTTTTTTTCAAGAATGAATTATTTTAAAGGTTTTTATGATTGTAATATTAGTTGTACTATACTGACATTATAGTGGCAAAAATATTGATTCAGAAATTAGAAACATGTTCATCATAGAAGAGGTGTATTATTCAAGTTATTGTTCGTATGAATTGCATTTTAATGCATTTTTTTAATAAATCAATTTAATAGATCAATGTCATTGACCCTAACCCAAATAGGCTTTTCCTAAAAAATATCCCAAAAATAAAATAGAATAAAAAAAATATACCCCAATCCAGAAAGACCTTGACAGCATGACTTTGTAAGCTTATCAGCCAGTGTGAAAGCGTCAATCCTGGTAGCGTTTCAATACCAAATGGTGAGTTTGAATAATATTTAACAGCGTGTGTGTCCATAGCCCTGGATTCACTCACCTCAGGTTCAGATCTATTAATCTGCAGATGGACGCTTTACGCATGCCGCTCTCGTCTTCCTCTTAACCTTTCAACCCGGCGTCGACCATAGGAAAACCAGAATGTAAACCCCAGGAAATGATGGGGTGAGAGAGCCAAGTACTACATTGCATTATTGATGTTTACTCCTGTGAGCCCTGCTATCTGATTCTCAATCAGTGAGTGTTTAAACTCATTGTTTGCTTCCGGGCTGTTTCACTGTCAAGCTGTGTGCTCAGCTGATAGGACTATGATAAGCTCTTCCTAAATTGTTTTATTCTCCGTCTCAGGCTTTTGATGTTAAAACAAAGCACTTGTTTTGCATTTGTCTTTCTAAGGGAATGTACTGATGCTCGCATATCGTAACAAATTTCCAAGGAGGTCGTTTGCATATTGAGACTTTAACCTTTTACTGTTTTATGTAGATTGTTCAGACATGATGTTTGAAGCTATCTTGGAACACTTGAAGTTCCTTTTTTGTCCTCTAGAGGCATATGGGCTTCTCTTTTGAATGCACTCTTGACTATTGGTTTTATACAAGGACTTTTTGAGCTGGTGAAAGTGGTTTGATTTTTCAAATGTATCAATACGTTTAAATAGGAGAGGTTAAATGAATTAAATGGATTGGGTATTGGGTACAACAGACAGTAATAAAACTACATTGGCCAGTATTTGGACACATAAGAAAAAAAATCCCAGAACTATCTTCACTTTTGAAGTGAAGTGACTTCTAAGCAAATATCTATGATATTGTCCAAAAATATAAAGTGGTTTAAAAATGTTTTTCTATTAATGTAACACTTTTTATTTAAACCTTTTTATGTGAAATATTTTGCTTGAAATATGTGCTTTTTTATTTATTTATTAATTATTATACCACTTGGTTTGATATTTTCAGTGGCATTTATACATTTTTAGGTGTGGGACAACTTTGTGTACAGAAAAGTGTAGCTCAAAGTTTAAACACTGCTGCAGGATATGCATAAAAAAATGTCAGAGAAAAAAGAGCTCACACTGGCCAGTTTACAGCCATACTTTCTCTTATTCTGTATTTAATCCCAGGCTGCCGACAGCAAGAGGAAACTTCTCAATGTTGTAGGGTGTGACACAGGAAACAGGCTGAAGAGGGCTTGAGCTGAAGGCTGTGTAACTGTGTGTGCATTAATGCTCGAGTGCATTGGCATATGTGTGGTGTCAGACTGTTTGGGAACCCACATGACAGAATCTGTGTGGAAAAAGAACATCCAGGAATGTTCCATCCAACATAATTGCTATTGTTTGTCATTCCTCTCTCTGTCCAGTCTTGCCTGCTATTACACTAAATATCAGGCTGACTGCAGGCTAACAAATAATACATAAGCATGCGGCAAACCGCACCGGCTCTAAATATTTAAATTTGATCACATCTGGCCATCAGCTGATCAGTGCAATGTCTCTTTAATTTTGTTCTCATAGGCTGAGGGAACTTTCAGCACAGGAAATTAAAGTATGTTTTTTGAAACTAGTGGTTCCCAACTGGTTTTGCTTTAGGATGAAGACATAAAGGGCCCTATCATACACCCGGCGCAATGCGGCGCCAGGTGCAATGCAAGTGTTTTTTGCATTTTCACGTCCAACGCCAAGTTGTTTAAATAGCAAATGCACTCGCGCCCATGGGCGTGCTGGTCTGAAAACGAGGTGTGTTCAAGTGCGTTGTCTAAAGTCAATAGCGCAGTATTTTGTGTGTTATTCAATGTGTTTTCATGCTTTGAAGCAAATAATTCACCACACAAAACACATTGTAGTCAGCACAAAAAAAGCACTGTCTTTTTTAAATTCAGATGATTTTGTGTGTGAATAGAATAGAATAGAATCTTTAGTTTATTACCACTTTAGTTTATTTTCATGTAGCCTATTTGACATGATTGCCATACAATAGCACAAGGACATTTGCTTTTGAGCAACCAGAGTTTAAGTGCCTTTCTTATGGCCAATTGATGATGGCTCACTTCTTGTAGAGATTGAACTAGAAGCTACAAAACAACACATTGATGTTAATGTAAATAACCCAACAAAATCAAAATGGCAGTTTTGTGGCCTTTAATTAATCTCTGTGAGATTTGAGGCCAACTATATGCTAGTGTACTAAAATAGACTTAAAATAAGACTTTTTTTTAGGTTTTAGCTCTTAGCACTTTTAGTAGATTGTACAGTTCAGCCTGCAGCTCCTCTCCAGGCCACCAGAGGGAACCTTTACCAGCATTATAGAAAGTTACTTACTTCCTCTACTTTGTCTGAAAATCACTCCCTATACCATTATATAGTGCACTACTTGAGGGGACAGCCATTTGTAGTGGTGTCAAAAGCCATTGTGGACATCAAGTGCACTCATTCAATCTCATAATGCAACTCATTAACAAGTGTACAGCGAATGTTCACTCAACAGCTGGTCGCTAATACTCATGCACTGTTAGCTTCATGCTGAATGAATTCCGGCATCTTGACAGAAGATGGCATCTGCAGCACATCACGCACACTCAGTGTCCGAATTTGCTCACTCATTTTAATTACTAACTGTATTAGTGAAGTAATGTGGGGAATAGGGGGCAGTTTTGGACACAGCCAGCTGCCAATTTTATTAGCTAGCATGTTTAATGTCACCATGAAATCAAAATACACAATTTTTATAGAATATTTCAATATTTATTATAAATGATTTATTCATGCACATCATCATTTTTATAATTAATGTGCCTTGTATTCTTTAATCAAAATAACTTCCCCTGCCTCTTGCAGCTCATCTCTTCTCTGATGACATGTTTACTGGCGCGAGGGCAGGGCAACCTGTCACTCACATGAAATCACACCAATAGCAAACCACAACCATCTAATCAATTACCAATGGACAAAATCTAGTCCCACCCTACATTTTTTTCTTGTTCAAGAAGCTGTTTCAATCGGATGTATGTCACAATAGAAAAGAAAAGACCACCACATCTTCCATTTCATGCTGACTTTTACAGATTGTGACAGTCCACCAGAGGGAATATTCACAAAATTCTAGGAAGTCACTTCCCTCCCCCCAAAACACCAGCCTCTGACTAGAAATAACATATAGCTAAAATGCGAATGAGCCAAAACAAAAGTGATTCAATAAATCCCTGTAAGCTTTGAGGTTGTATATATGCTAGTGCATGACTAAAATTTGACTTTAGCGCTTAGTAATTTTAGCAGATTGTGACAGCCTCCTCACCCTCTCTATTCCACAAGAGGGAACCTTCTACAGATTTCTAGGAAATCTCCTTCTAATATCGGCTACCTACCCCTGACTAGCAATAGCAAACAAAAAGGGCCAAACAAAAGGGATTGATGAGATTTGCAGCCACTGTTGATAGAATATGGCTACTGCTTTTTAGATATGTGATGGGAGAAACAGAGCTTTTCAAAGCTTCGAATCAATTCAATCAATTGCTTCGCAAAACGATTCACTGCTTCAAAACGTTTGAAACGTCACATGCTGGTGACCCCTGCTGGTCAGAACCCTGTAAATGCAATAAAAATTCAGGCCAAACATGCAAAAAAACTGTTTTTACAAACCCATTGCAAATGTTTTATTGAAAGTAAAATCTATCAAATGCAATTAACTAGTCATCTAATCAGATTAAATATTAAGTGTCTGTAAAGTATGGGATCTTTTATCAATTTTCAGGGCTTGTATTGTTTGTTCCGTGGATGGCTCAGCTAAACAGGCCAATAAGAGACTAATAACTACCATTATTCCTTTTAATTATACTAATGTCTAATTAAAAAGTCTACAAATGTATAAAACTGATCATAGACACTTGTTCAATGGTTAGCCACTGGGGCGATCTCAGTGACTCCGCATGATTCATGAGTTCATAGAAATCGTGGTGAACCATTGAAATTTCGAAACGTTTCAAAACAGTTATGACGTAGCCAAGCCTCGTTTACTGAAATCACGTGACTTTGGCAGTTTGATACACGCTCTGAACCACTGATTCAAAACAAAAGATTTGTAAAGGTGTCAAAGCTTAATGAAGCAGTGTTTTGACTGGATACCATTTAACAGACCTGAACAACTGTAAACTCATTTGGAAGGAAGGACTCTGCATCATTATGGCTAAAGTGGCCTTGACATCAGTGTCAGTGTCTGCTGGTCAGTGGGTCAACTGTCAGCCCAAACTGTCATTGTATTGTTGGCATACGTGTAAGTTTGGCAGGATCCCCTGTGGTGTTTGGCTTGGCATGTGTAAGCATTAAATGTGTGTGTGTATGTGTGTGTGTGTGATGCCTCTTGTAAGCCCTTATTTATTCTCCATTCTGCAGAACTCATTGTGATATGTGGGTCCCATAAATTTGTGCATGGAAATGCCAGTCAAAGTTCACACCTAAGTTCATTTCATGCTTCACTGTCTTCCTCTGTGTGTGTGGTGCAGCATGTTATCATGTGAGATTTTGCATAAAAATATGCTGGTTTATCATGGAATGATAATCGTTTATTCTTTTTGTGTTTGAGCGTGTGTGTGTGTTCAGAATTGATTCAGGCTCTTCTGTGATAACTGTGCTATGAAAGGGTTTCTCTCAAAGATGGAAGATTTAATCAGCCATTACAGTAAAAAATGATTTGCCTTACCTTCGGTGACAGGATTCACTGGGTTAAACAAAAGCCACTGCTTCCAGTTCTTTGTCTTTCTGGATAATAGTCTAGTTCAGAGGTTCTCAAACTTTCCAAAAAGAAAGTTTGAACTGTTACTAAAAAAATGAGACGACAGAAAAATGTATTGCAAATGTATGTTTATAGTCAGTTCATTTACTGTTATGAATTAATCAGTCAGTCAATTTAATGTATGTGCTTTTGGAAAGATATTAATCAGCCAATGAACTCGCCCACCATTTTGAATCTTTTATGGACCACAGTTTGAGAATCACTGGTCTTGTCGCTTGGGAAGACATGCAGTAATGTAATTTCCTCTCAGGTCATCTTAAACCACTCTTACTTTAAAATGTCTGATTCTTGAGTGCATTTCAGCCAGTTCTCCATTTCTGCCACAGTAAAAAGTTGATCACCTAATTTAGCCTTTTACTGTCATCGAATGATAAATTGAGACTTCCTGTTTTATAGGCTTGTAATTTCATGGCATCTGGCTTCTTCTCACATTTTGCACAAACAGCCTTTTTATGACAAAGAGCGGATAAGAATCACTTCTGTTTTCTTGTTATGGTTACTATCTGTTCTTTCATCTATATTGAGCTTCTTTTATGTGATGGACATGTAAACCTTTGATAATTAGTAAGATAATGTGTAACATGGTGGAAGATCACACTTTATTATAATGGCTTATTATGAATAATGGCCTAAAGTTCTTTGAACTTTGATTAGAGCAGATGACAGTAGGAGTAATGAATCACTTGCATGTCTTTGAGAGCTGTGAGAGTGCCAGATCTTTCCCCTTATTTTGTTTTTCCCCTAGGAGGCAAGGGTTGGTCACAGTTCATATACCAGCAAAGAGAGTTTCCTAAAACAAGTCCCTGCAATTTACATTTTGTTATTTTGACTATTCCGATAAAACCTGGGAAGTATGATGCTCTAGACCTAAAGAGGTAGTCAAGAACCATCTTTAACTTGACCTATTATGCCCCTATTTACAAGATGTAATATACTCTGATCAGGCATAACATAATGACAGGTGGTTTGAAGTGTTGACTTGGCATCCAAATTGCCCAGATCTCAGTCCAATCGAGCATCTGTGGGATGTGCTGAACAAACAAGTCCGATCCATGGAGGCCCCACCTCGCAACTTACAGGAGTTAAAGGATATGCTGCTAACATCTTGGTGCCAGATATACCACAGCACACCTTCAGGGGTCTAGTGGAGTCCATGCCTTGAGGGGTCAGGGCTGTTTTGGCAGCAAAAGGGGGATCAACACAATATTAGGAAGGTGGTCATAATGTTATGCCTGATCGGTGTAAGTCTATTTGCATAATAGGTCCCTTTTAAGAATCTTTAACTGCAAAACATGCCAATCAACGAATAATTTAAACTGCAGTCAAGACAAAATTTTGATAAGGTACTCATGTAACTAGCAAGCACTTTAAATGTTCTGTTACAAAGCACTGGGAATCTTAATTGGGGTAGTACTAAAATTGAAACAAAGTACAACAACGACTAGCAAAAAACTGTAATTGAAATAACTGAGTTGAAATCACAGTGACAATTAGCATTTAACTATATATTTTGCTATAAAACAGACCTAAAATGATTGTGAATCAGTGAAT
>CM077202.1:33052073-33362073 GCA_039654625.1 Rhinogobio ventralis | reverse complement strand
AACCCTATAGTAAGTACATGTAGTTAATTAATATTACTCAGTACTTAAATATATAATTACACTGTAACAATGACACCTTAACCCTTTATTTAAGGTGTCTGTATTACAATGTAATTATACATTTAAGTACTAAGTAATAATAATTAACTATATGGGTGTACTATTAGGGAATATGGTTTGGTTTAGGGTTAGTTGCATGCAATTATGCATAATTTATAGTTATTACTACAGAAACTACATGTAACGTGTAACAAGGACACTGTAAAATAAAGTGTTGCCCAACACTAATAATGTTGCAAATGTGAGAAAAGAAGTTACACAGTTTGTTTTACTCTGAGGTGCTATTTCAAGTAGTCTAATGTTCAGAAATTATCATATCTGGCAACTACTGAATTGAGTTGGTACTACTGAAAAACTTGATACTGTTGCATGAGTAGATAGAACATGATACTTTTGGGTGTATTCACACTTGGCAGGTTTGGTTAGATAAAACGAACCCTGGTGTGATTGCTGCCATTCGAAACTTGGTGCGCACCAAACAAGCAGACCGAGATCGCTGAAAAGATGGGTCTCGGCCCGCTTCCAAACCAACTCTGGTGCGGTTCGAATTAAATATAAATGCAACACGGACCAAAGACATGTAAACAAACCAAAAACGGGATATGATGTTACAAGATGCAACCCTAAAAAGGACAGAAGGCTCAAATATACTTGCTTTCTTTCGTCATAGTCACGATGTTACACATTACAGTTCGGTACAGGCATCAGAACCGCATCTCCTCACAGCAGATCTTGGTTTGTGTGTGTGACGGAGGGATTCCTGCCGCTGCTTTGACTTTTTTACACATTAAGCTCTTTGTGAGTTTTTTAGCCAGTAAAATACCATCATATGTAAACACATACAACGAGCACATTTAGCTCAGCACACAGCATTGTTTTAGATGTTCGGTAAGTTCGGCTGCAAAATATATATCATAAAAGCCATTTTTTTTGTTTTGTATCTTTATGTTCGGTGTTAAAAATGACTGTGTGAAGGCTAAGCGAACCAGAACTAAGGGTGTGTTCACATGTAGTTTGGTCCGCTTACCATTCGCATTGCCATTTTAACACTGAACCTAAAGATACAGAACCTAAAGGCATTGGGATATGTTCACAACCTGATTGGTCGGCTTTTATGATGTATATTTTGCGACAGAACTTACAGAAACATCCAAAACAATGCTGTGTGCTGGGCTAAATGTGCTCGCTGTATGTGCATAGCCTACATATGATGGTATTTTGACCAGCTGAGAACTCGTGAAGAGCTTATAAAATGTGTAAAGGAGTCAAAACAGTGACTGGAATCCCTCCGTCACACACACAAACACAAACCAAGATCTGCTGCGAGGAGACGCGGTTCTGATGCCTGTACCGAACTGTGATGGCAACATCAAGTCCAGTTTTTGGTTCATTTACATGTCCGTGTTGCGCTCATATTTCATTCAAACCGCACCAGAGTTCATTTGGGAGCGGGCAGAGATCCAGAGACGAGGCAGAGACTTAGGTTTGTTTGGTCTGGACCAAAAAAAAAAAACATTTAGTCCTGGTCCGATTAGCTTTCAGATTGGCATTTTTATCACCGAACCAAAAGATACTGAACCTAAAGGCAAACGGATACGTTCACAACCTGATTGGTCGGCTTTTATAATGTATTGCCTATATTGAGACAGAACTTACCGAACTTCCAAAACAATGCTGTGCGGGGATAAATGCACTCGTATGTGCGTAGCCTACATATGATGGTATTTTGACCAGCTGACAACTCATGAAGAGCTTACAAAATGTGTAAATGAGTCAAAACAGCGGCAGGAATCCCTCCGTCACACACACAAACCAAGATCTGCTGTGAAGAGACGCGGTTCTGATACCTTTACTGAACTGTGATGGCCAACATCGCGACTACCGATATGCGTGAGCATTCTGTTCTTTTAAGGGTCTCAACTTCCTGTCTTTGGTCCGTGTTGCGTTCATATATCATTCAAACTACACCAGAGTTCGTTTGGAAGCGGGTCGAGACCCTTCTTTTCAGCAGTCCTGGTCCTCTTGTTTGGTGTGCAGGGTTCGGATGTTCAAATGAACCGCACTAACAGATTAATCACACCAGGGTTTGTTTTAATCAATGTATAATTTTTTTGGTCTGGACCAAAAGAACCGAACTACAAGTGTGAACACACCCTCAATGGTCTTTTGGCTTTAGCTAGAGGCAGGTGGTCTTTACATGTTTTGTTCATGAATATCTGATCCACAGTCTTTGATTCAAAGTCGAAATAAATTCCTGGAAAATGAATTGACCGTAGTTCCAAGTTGAAGTGTTATATATAACACCGTAGAGTGTCCTGCCATGGGTCACACCCTTCATATCCCTGTTTTCTGAACTGTGGAAACAAGAATAGGATTCCAGCCAATGCACATCAATACAGCAATTTCCTATTTGCTCATTTCCTGTTTTGACAGGAAGCAGAGGAAGATGGCTTGCTCACACAAACAGCGAGAGCAATGGATTGCTGGCTAGCGCAGCCAGCTGTCCTCAGGTAGTTCGGCACAGGCGTTGATGGACCGCATACACCCTGTTAATGAGATTGGCCTGCCGCGTGTGTTTAGGAAAGGAAGCTTTTGTGGAGAATGCTGTTAATCATTTCTGAAGTGGTGCCCTTCTTCCCAGGACGCTCTTTTTGACCCGCACACAATGCAACGCTTTTGAAAGCACCGGTTTCTTTTGTTTTTCCATCACATTCCATCCATCACTGCAATCCATCTTTCTATGGGCAGGGAAGTCGTCTCCTCTGTTCACACCTAGCTTCCCACAGTGGGAGTAAAGTTAAGATATTACATTGTACCTGAGAACCATTTTTCAATTGACAAAGTTCAAACGCAAGTGCCTGGCTGCCCTGCAGAGATAAACACCTGCTGATTTATAAAGAGTGGATCACATGACCAGTCGAACAATCGCTTTATCTTGATAACTGTTATTGTTTGGTATGGAGTCACATGATATGCAGGGGAAAAAAACAAGACATTGTGGCTACCTATTTATATTTTGTTCATACGATTCCTCGTTTTAGGTAACTGAATTTTTTTTAAATTTAGATTTAACTAAAATGAGGGAATGAATTAGTACAATGTGGCCATGATTTAAGTAAAACGATGAAACAAATTAAGAAAATGTGGCCACAAATTAAGTTGTTCGAACAAATTGGGCACTTTCACTTGTGGAATAAGTTTGATGATACACAAGATTATTGGTATTATATCGGTTGGTCAATATTTAGGGAGACTCGCACATGCCACACAGGGAAAAAATAAATATTAGTTCCCTCATTTTAAGTAAATCATGCAAACGTCGTAATAATTTGTTCCTTTGTTTGATTTAAATAAATAAATAGCAAATTAGCACAACGTGGCCAAAATGTACTAAACGAGGGAACAAATTAGTAAATTGTGTCCACGATTTACTAAAATGAGTTCTTAATTCATGGCCACAATATGTATTGTATTGTCTGCATGTCAATAGATATTATAGTTGTTGTTGTTGTTGTTTTTAAAGCTGTATTGGTCGATATTGTGCGTGCTAATTTCTTCTATTTTACTTTTGCCAACCTCTAATGCTCACATAAACTAATCTTTTAAAACACTAATACTAATCTTATTAAATCTAATCTCAAACAAATTAATATACATTTTTCATGTACATTATTATGTTGTGATGCCTCAAATCACTTGTAGCATGTAAAATGATTGCTTGTAGTTTTTTTGTCTATTTTAAGACAAAAAGTAAGGGAAAAAAGTAGTTCATTTCTGCAAGTAAATATATGATTTTAATAAAAAATATTCAAAATAGTTTTTGAATATTGATTTTTTTTTTTTTAAGTATTAAATAGTTTCCTAGGCAGTAATAAATATTTTTACATGAATTATTAAAATATTTTTTAAAATGAAATATTCTCAGTTCCACCCATAGGCAGACATGATATTTTTTTTTTTTTTTTTTTTTTTGGACACTGTTTAGAAGTATTTGTGATTAAGCTAAATCTTGAGACTAGCCCCTTTCTCAGATTGCAGGGCAGACACATTGACAGGCAGCCAGACCCCCCCCCCCCACACCCCCACCCACCCAAACCATTATGCACTGCCTCGAATAGCTAATTAAGAAATTCAGTGATTATTAACCTTGGCACTAGACAGCGATCTCCTTATTTCTTTCATTATAGCCTGGAGTTAATTTACTCTAAATGCTACTTTGAGTTTGACTGTAGAGAGAAAGCAATTGCACGCTGTCAGCTACACACAAAAGCATTTTTTGGAAAATATTATGCTTTGACATACAGTGTACGGTACTCCCTTTCTTTAAAAGTCTGACCTTGTATTTACTGCCTTTTAAATAATTTAATGCTGCGTTATTTTTGTTATTTTTCTTTTAGCAGACGTTTATTTTCCAAAACCAGTTTTACAATGCCCTTGAAACAACCTAGAATTAAATATCTGGCCCTTCTGGAGTTTGAACCAACAACCTTTGATCTACCAGACCAGATCTCTAACAGATTATGTACAGTCAGCTAGTTATGATCGCAAAATAAACCTGTAAAGAATGTGGTATTATTTTACAATAATGACTGTACATTATTCTGCATATTTCATTGCTAATTACCAAATGGGTATAACATTTTTATTTTTATGTGAGAAGCTTGGTCATTATGCAAAGACATTTGGCCATTCAGAATCAAGTATTCCAGAGAGCCATATAACTAATTTACAGACCTTATATAGCCCCGCCCCTTTTAATTGCTGCACTCTGTTGTTTCTGTCTTCCGGTTTGTATATTTCCACAGCATGAAGGTACGATTTTACGGAAGTTACACCCTTAATTCGCGCAAAGTGTCATGGGGCGTAGGAATAAGGTGGATAAAAATACAGAGTTACCGCAAAAACGAAAGAGCAAACTCAAAATTCTAAAGATTGCTGCGGGCTTGTTTCTTTAGTGCACAGGGACTATAGCCTATTTGAAATTGAGTCTGGACAGGAAGTTCCTGTTGATGATGCATCTTCAGTTCCTGTGCTGTGATTGGATGGCGGTTTGAGTTGATGGGCATATAGAAAAGTGTGATTGCTAACTGTAAGTGTTTTGTATTTATATTTGTTTGCATTTGAACTAGGGCTGCACGGTTATGACAAAAATCTTAATTGTCGATTATTCCCTTGAAATTGTAATTGCGATTATTAATTTAGATTTTCACAATTTACATTGAATGATGTTTTATATAGCTTTATACCATTGTTTGAAGCAACTGCGCCATATTTCTATATAAAATAAAAAAACAAGCTAAAAACACTCTGTGGCGAGCGGTGAGGTGAGGGACCGTGAGAACGGGCCGGTGACGAGCGATAATGAGCTCCAGCTGCGCGCCACACCGGTCTCGTCTCACGGAGGAGTGACGGGAGCATAAAAGGAGGAGCGACGACAGTGCAAGACGAGAGAGGACCAGGCCTGGACTTATGTTGTGTTTTTGGTTACGTTTTATTTTGTGTGTGTGCGCGGCAGTCGTCCGTGAGGGGCTGCCGCGGCGACTTTCATTTTGTTATTTAGTTGATTAAAGTTTTAAATGTTCGCCGGTTTCCCGCCTCCTTCTTCCCGGAACATACTAACGTTGTTACACACTCTTTCTAAAATAACTTTTATTACTTTTCTACAGCATTAAGCCTCAAATGTCAACTATACATTGGTTTGGTTTCTTTTTAAAAAAAAAAAATATGCATGGTACAATAATAGGGGCTTTTGCACCGGGTAGTTCTAGGAACTTAGAGAACTATAGGAAAATTTTCCTGGTTGCATTTGCACCAACAGTAGGAACTCAGAGCACAGAGCGCTTACATTCTCACGATCTGTTTAACAGTCCTGTCTAATATGTTATTAGGTAGAACTATTATACAAAGAATGTAGACAGTATGAAAACGTATTAACGTTAGCGTTTGCCATGTGGTTGATGTCCAATGTCACTAGCTGAGCAGAAATACATAATCATGTTTCGCTTGGTCCCCTCAAAGTTGCGTTGGATTTTCTCCTTAGCATAAAGTTTGAGAGGTCCATCTATCACTGTTTTCCATGTTTGTAGAGTTAGTTTGTGTAGTTAATATATAGGTTGTTTCCACGACTTTTTAAAAATGGCGGGTGCTGGTGTTTCGCATGCGTTCGACCAGTCCGCGCACACTTAACGTTACGTCACTGGTAGTTCCTATTGTGCTGGGTTAATCCCTAATCTGAAGTAGTTGTGATTCACCTTTCACAACGTAACATGCTCTAAACACACCTCTTAAGCACGCAGAATAACGTAAGTGGAATTTTGTTTTTGTAATCGTGGCTTTGAATGGTTGCGTAATTGTGGCATCTGTAATCGTAATCACGATTAGAAATTTGATTAATTGTGCAGCCCTAATTTGAATGTACTATGGGTGGGTTGATCTATGTATTGTAAATCAATTCTAGGACAGGAACTCAGTGAGAAAGGATGTGCCGTGTGTGGTTATTTTGTGTGGTGAAGGTGAGGGGTCAAAGGTCAGCACTGCTGAAGGTTTAGCTCTGTTTTACACTGACCTTCAGAAGCTGCACAATTAGCTGACCTTTGACATCTCATCCTAGCCAATGAACCCTTAGGCACAGACAACATGCTTCCATATCCTTTGTCCTACATTTGTGTGTTTGTTTAGAATAGGGTGAACTTCTTGATTAGGCTGCCCAGCGAAATAGAGACGATACTGTTACGGCTCTCATGGTGTCTGACTCGACGTAGTTTTCTGCGTCCAAAGCAATTACTGTTTGCTTTAACCTTGCACATTGTACTCATAAATATGCCTGTGCTTTTTATATTCAATGTACTAAGCTGTCAGCTAACTTTCAAGACAAAGTGCCCAATTTATACACTTTTGTAGCATTTTATTTGTGATCCTAAATTTAGAAAGCAGGAACACACTGGATGAGGTTTAGAATCACTCAGGAAGTCTTCACTGAAAGTCCCTCGTCTGGATAAAGAGAGTGTCCGTAATGCCGTTCAGCCTCGGTTTAAAAGAGTACATGACTGAATGTGTCAGGCCATTAAAAATAATGTAATGAACTCTCAATGTAATAGGCTCTCATTCATATGCAAATCAGAGTAGATTTAGCCTTGGCCTTTCTTGCTACTTCAATGCACACTGACGCTTGTGACATCACTGTTGGAGTTATTCTCCGAACGCTTTCACGTTTTAATTGCCTTGATGGACAGAGGACCAACAGGCGGATTGAATCCATCAACGTTTTCTGTAAGTGCAGGAGAGATGCATTTATGTAGGTGTAGTGCTTCTAGGCCATGACAAATTGAACATGTTTTGAATGAAGTTCAGGGAGAGAGTTTAAATCAGGATGAGAGTTTGGTTTTTTTCTTTTTTTTGTGCCTTGTTTCCATAAAAAGAGACTTTTTAGCTCTGATAAATGACAGCTATAATACTGGTTCAGTAGAAACAATCTGAAGCACCTAGGTAATCTTTCTTTTTCTCTCTGTCTCATCTTCACAATCCATCTCCTTATATAATTTTGTCATTTCAATTCTTCACATTATAAGTCAGGGTTTCCTCATCCTGCCATCAACGAGTAGCAGATAGATTTAGCCTTTGTGTAGTTTACTTCAAGGCCATTTATAGTCGTTCCAATTGTTACTGTCACACAAAGTGGCTAAATGCCTTTTGTTACTATTTTTGATAAGCAAAGATTTCAATAAAGGGAGAGAATGAAAAGGGGAAAGCATTTTTATAGTCATTAAGGCGATTCATATGTGTGTTCTGCCTTATGTCTGCTCCAGACGGAGAAGGGTTCGGGAATCCTCTGTCTATCAGTCTATCTTTATTCGCTGTGTCTAGACGTCTCTATTCACCCAAAGAAAACATTCAGACCTGCCAATCTCAGAGAGTCTTGGATGCCTGTCTTGATGTGTGTCCAAATATCTGCAGCACAAAGGCTTATTTAATCCTAATGTCTATTGGTTTATTTAATTGACTTTTTTGACACACAGATTTAACAGCCAAACAAATATTACTTTTCTATTAAGTAATATTTCTCCTACTGAATTCCTTATGAAACATAAAAACATAGATAAATTGGGCAGCTGCTCTGCTGAATAGCATTATACAGATCATTTTTGGAGAGTTAATGAGAAATATTTGAGTTGTTACGATGTCTTCTAAAACATATGGAGACACATGAGATTTGGAGGCTACGTCTACATTAATCTGTATAAAACACTCTCCATCCACATTAGCGATTTTAAGTGATTTTCCTAAAGTTTCTCATAGACACTGAAATGTCAGAAAATGTTAAATTGACCTTAATGTGCATGCCTAAAACGAGCAAAAAATGCCCATGCTATTTTTCTGGCAGGATCATTTCATTTAGCTAAATATCTCACCATTCACTGATGCGCCTAGTTCGCACTCAATCACCATTGTATGTTTAGTAGTCTCAGCCTACCAAACTTCAGGATTTTCGAAGTCGTCATCTGATCGGTTTAATTCTACAGGATGTCCAGGAGACGTGTGTGTCGCATTCTTTAACAGTCCACCTGGAAACAAAGATGCCGTGAACGAAGAGTGCCGTCGTGTTTACAACTGTGACAATGAGTGCTTATCAGGATCAACTAAATGCTGGATTTTCAAAAGTATGTGAAGTATGTACAGTTTGCGGTATAGATTCTTTAAAATACTTTCAAGAGTTTTACACACCGGTCTGTTATTGTAGGGACATCCATGCCCCTAAACATGACGTGGAACAAAACGAACTTGGTTGCTTTACATGTCAGTCAGACGGCCTCTGGGTGGTCCTTGGCCAATGAAAGCTGCGACAGAGTCCAGACCTTCTGCCCTTCATGTTTGGTCTAAAACACTGCTCTCATGTTTTGGCACAGGACAGAAATCTTTGCAGGACTGCGATAAGAGTGTACAAAGTAACATATCTTTAGCAACAGTGTGAAAGTGAATAGCATATAACAGGCACAATATCGGTATAAACAGATATCTATCAGTTCAATATGCATCACATGACTAAACATGCATCATCGTTTTCAAATTCCTTCGTTTACACAGTCCACACTATAACTCGGAATTGCAGGACAAAAATGCTATCTCAGTGTGGACGGAAGGCCAAAACGGAGAGAAAAAGATGTGTGGACAAGGCCTAAAACTCTTGCTGAGAAACTGGAAAATCAAGCAGGTTTCTTAATTTACTGTCCATTTAACATGGGTTGCTGTATAGGAGAAGCAAATGAGATTCATGATTAACAAGACATGATTTTTCTTTCCTATGTGTACGTCCTTGTGAACTTGGCCTTGCTCCAATTGTTTGGGCAGATTGAATTACATTTGATTAAGCTGAAAGGCAATTGTTACCAGTGAAAAATGATTTAGGCCACTGGTTGCCATCTTTCATCATCTGTTGTTGCAAATTATCTGTATATGTTATCTGAATATAAGTTGCGTTTTAAAGGACATTTTGATTATAAAAATAATCAAAATACACATTTGATTATTAAGTAATTTTAACCAACCCACAAGTTACCTTACATTTTTAGTGAATTGAAGTAATGTGAAGGCCATGTATGGTAACCCATACTCTGAATTTGTCCTCTGCATTTAACCCATCTGAGTTAGTGCACACACCTTTGGAGCAGTGACTAGTTAACACACACACACACACCCGGAGCAGTGGGCAGTCATTGACTGCGGCGCCTAGGGAGTGATTGGGGGTTAGATGCCTTGCTCAAGGGCACCTCAATCGCTTCCTGCCGGTATTGAGAGTCGAACCCACAACCTTCGGGTTAAAAGTTCGACTGTCTAAGCTTTAGGCCACAACTGCCCCATGCAAATATTTGAAAATGAGAAAAATGAGAAAATATTTTTTTTCATACTTTCACATCTTTTGTCTAGCAGATGTCGTACTGTGAATTATCTTGCCAGAGTCATCTAATCACATCCCACTCCAGAGTTTACATACTCAGAGCGGTCTAAGAAACCAGCCTCTTGTGTGAATTACTCTTCCTAATTATGCTGATGTGCTGCTTTAGATGTGACTTTAGAGATTGAGTTCTAGGTACGAGTGCTTTAGAGCGAGCAATCTCATCAGTTCCCGTGCTGCTGTTGCAGACGAGTGGAGCTCATGCAAATTACTGATGCATGTGTTTGTGTGTTTACCTCTTCCTGTTTGCATTTTTCACTAGGTAATTAACTTCTCTTCTCGCCCACATGGGCTTGTGTGTGTTAAAGCCGAGAGAGCAGGTCTCTGTTGAAAGCAGATGGCTCCGGGAGGGCTTAAAGGAAGTTGAGAGGAGGCTTAGAGCTGTGGAAAAGTTCTTGAAAGATGGATAGAAGCTCTGTTTAGAGTGCAGTGTTTGTGGATTGAGGTACTTTGATTTTTTTAGGATATATGTAGAGAGAGAAAGAGACAACACACTGGATTTATTGCGGTGACATCGCTCTCTATTGTGAGCGCGTTTGCTGGGTGTCTACGTTTAAAATTATGAAGTTGAGCGTGCAAAGGTATGACGTGAGCGGCCCCTTAGAATGCCATATTTTGTGCAAGACCCTGCATAAGATGCAAGAGGCAAGCACAATAGTCAAACACGTCCTTCTAGTGTATTTTTACATAGAAAGACCCTATCCCTACCCCTAAACCTAACACTACCCATAACTTATCCCTAATATCAGAGGGAAATGATAACACCTAACTAGGGAACACCTAGTCTCAGCCTCAGACGTCACGCCCATGGACTGTTGGCTGAACTTCTGATGCATATGGCACACTTATCTGGAAACACTTCAGGAATTTCTAAGTCGTCATCTACAGGATGTCCGCAAGACGAGTGTGTTGCGTTCTTTAACGGTCCGCCTAGAAACAAATGCTGTGTCGCCAAACCTCCTTGTGGAAGACGAACGCCTTCGTGTTTACAACTGTGACAATGAACGCTTACCAGATTCAACTAAACGCTGGAATTTCAAGAGTATGTGAAGTTTGCACCTCCATTGTTGCAGTAAACTTGCAAAAAGTTATTGAATGAATAATTTATAGATGCACACCGGTCTGCTATTGCAGGGACATCGAGTTCACATTTTCACGCATCTAAACATGATGCGGAACAAAACAAACTGTGATTGGTTGCGTCACATGTCAGTCAAACGTCCTCTTGGGCGGTCCTTGACCAATGAAAGCTGCGATAGAGTCCAGACCTTCTGCTGTCAGTCTGAAGGTCTGGCTATGCGAGACTAGGGAACACCTAACCCTGATTATAAGCCTAAACTTGACATAAACTGTAAACTTGTCCCTCAAATCTGACTGATCAACAAGGATGTTGAATCAAGAACATGCCGCACTTGGTGAAATCACATTCATCAGTGATTGAGCTGCTGTCAGTCTGAACACACATTGACTCTTCACTCGGGTGCTGCTCTTTCCCAAAGTGCTCAGTGGTGCCATCTAACTTGATTAGCTTATTAATAGTCAAGAACACCCACAATCCCTTGCAGCAATTACTTTTCCTTCCCTGTTCTTCACCTTTCTGCAGGCAGCTGTACTTCTAAACAGATTGAAGAGTTGATTTATTGTTTTTTGTTTTTTTTTATTCCATAAACTCTGGCTAAAGAGTTAATTAAATCAAGAGCACTCTGGAGAGTTTCCAAACAGTCTCTGCAAATCAACTATTTTAATTAGTTGCAGAAAGTAAGCCGGTGAGCATGTATAAATATGTATGCGCAAGTGAGTCTCTAGTGCAATGTAAGGAGGCATTGTTAGTTTAACAAAGTTTAACTATTAGCCCTGGGTCACATAAAACTCTAAGGAGTTGTGAGTTCTGCTCTGAAACTTGGTGAGCTGCCTATCTAGATAGCATTTTAAGTATTGTTACCGGGCATCACCTGTGGGCTTTATGTAGAAAGCAATCACTGAAATGGGGAAAAACATCTAAATTCGACAGATTTGACTATAAGTAAATTTAATTCAATACTGAAAAGCATTTTTGTGTGCGTGTTGTCAACTAAGCAACATGCTAACTCTCTTGGTTGTGAGTTGCCTCTCTTTTATATATAAATAATAATAAAGGTAATTGTGACTTTTTATCTCACAATTTTGACTTTCCAAGTCCAAGTTTATACACCGATCAGACATAACATTATGACCACCTTCCTAATATTGGATCGGACTTGTTTGTTCAGCACATCCCACAGATGCTCGATTGGATTGAGATCTGGGGAATTTAGAGGTCAAGTCAACACCTCAAACTCGCTGTTGTGCTCCTCAAACAATTCCTGAAGCATTTTTGCTTTGTGGCAGGGCACATTATCCTGCTGAAAGAGCCACAGCCACCAGGGAATACCGGTTCCATGAAAGGGTGTACATGGTCTGCAACAATGCTTAGTTAGGTGGTACGTGTCAAAGTAACATCCACATGGATGGCAGGACCCAAGGTTTCCCTTTAGAACATTGCCCAAAGCATCACACTGCCTCTGCCGGCTTGCCTTCTTCCCATAGTGCATCCTGGTGCCATGTGTTCCCCAGGTAAGCAACGCACACGCACCCGGCCATCCATGTGATGTAACAGAAAACATGATTCATTAGACCAGGCCACCTTCTTCCATTACTCTGTGGTCCAGTTCTGATGCTCACATGTCCACTGTTGGCGCTTTCGGCGGTGGACAGGGGTCAGCACGGCATCAAACTCGCTCAAATCCTTACGCTTGCCCATTTTTCCTGCTTCAAACACATCAACTTTGAGGGCAAAATGTTCACTTGCTGCCTAATATATCCCACCCACTAACAGGTGCCGTGATAAAGAGATGGTCAGTGTTATTCACTTCACCTGTCATAATGTTATACCTGATCGGTGTATCTTGCAATTGTGAGTTAACATCTCAAACTTTCAGACACATTTTCTCACTTTTTTCTGAATTTACATCTTGCAATTTTGACTTTTTTCTTCTGAATTCTAGAGAGCTCTTTAAAGGGGCACCTAATTTCATGGATAAAGGATCTGTCTAAATCACAAAAATGCACAAAATATTCATTTTGTGAACGTAATATGTGATTTTGTGCATTAATATGAATGCAAAATCGAATGTACTCAAATATATATCTTATATATTAACTCAACAGTGCAAGATATAAACTAAAAACTGCAAGAAAAAAAGTCAGAATAGTGTATGATAAATTCGCTATTCAGAGAAAAATGGTGAAATATAAACTCGGAATTGCAAGACATAAGAATTGTGAGATAAAAATGCAATTTCAGTTTTATCTTTTATTCCGTGGTGGAAACAGGCTTTCATAGGATGCAGACAGCAACGCAGCTCACAAGGTTTGGGAATATCGCTAAAGTCAAACATGCAGACGAGTGCTTATAATTTGTCTTGCAGCAATAGACTGCTATTTAAGCTTAAAGAAGCTTTGGAAATAATAGTCTGTGGTTACAGCAGCCTCAATGCTGACTGGCTGCCCATCCAAGGTTTGACGAGGCACTGACAGCTGGAGTGATCCATAAGGAGATGAATAGGAGGGTGACAGACAGATGGGAGACAGTATTGTGGGTTATCCAAACAATTCGGGAGAAAACTGGTTTGTTTTTCAAGCCTCAGGAAAAGCATTTAAATATCTTACAGTGGACCCTTTTGACGCGTTTTAACGGTCATCAATATCGTAAATCCTCCAAAGTGTTTTTTAATTTTTTTTTAAATGTATGTACATTTATAACACTAATACTTTGTATTATATTACTTTTGCATCAAATTACAAAAAACAAGTTAACGCTGCTGTGAGGGTGTTTCTAATACGGGAGTGACGGTAAAATGAACAATTTCTCTCTTTTCACTGCCGTTATCAATCTCACTCTATTTTTTCCCTCTTTTTGAAAGTTGTGAAATCACTATTGTGGAGTTTTTCTTTTGCTATTTGAGCAAATGGGGGCACAAAAAATATATTTAATGTATACTCTCATTCATCGCTATAAACGTTAACCGTTAAACGTTAACTATGACGACTTCCTCTCTGAAAAACCTGGAAATGTGAAAAGGGTCTGTTGAGACCGATATATGATGGATAGGTGATTGGGACATACCTGCATTCTTTTCTGCATGGATCCTGAAGATTGAAGAGGTTCATGTCTATATACAACTGCAAAAATAAAGTAAATCAACTGTGGACCACACATGAAAGGTACATTTTGGCTCACTTAGACCATATGTGCATAGCTAACTGAAGACATTATGATTTTCCAGACAGGATTTTTGCTGGTCAGTAATCTGGATTAATATAACTGAATTTCTCAGAAAACATGCAAGATTAACTTGAGCACAGTAATCACGTTTTCTTCGCTTTAGTAAGGTTTAGTACAGGTTGAGATTAATCGTAAACAGGCCAGTGTTTAAGAGAGGTCTTGATCTTTTGACTGTGTGCTACATAAATATTTATGCACATTAGCTTTGATTTATGAAACCTGAGACTTTTTCAAATTTATAGACATTTTAATTGATATTGGAATCATATGATTTAATTTATTGTGTAATTTGGGGAATTTTTAGAGGCTTTTTATCCAGCACTCAACGTAAAGTGGCTGTAACTATAAATGTTCCTGCTTATGCCACATATTTAGACAGGCAGGCAGGCAGGCAGGCAGGCAGGCAGGCAGGCAGACAGACAGACAGACAGATAGATAGATAGATAGATAGATAGATAGATAGATAGATAGATAGATAGATAGATAGATAGATAGATAGATAGATAGTTTAGTGGTATAATGCACAGCAAAAATAAAGCTGTGATTGAACAATTACAATAAAGTATTTGTAAAAGCTGTGTAATAAGTATAGTTGTATCATATGCATGCAGAATACAAATAATAATGCCACTGACAGATATAGGATATAATCAATCAGACTGTAATAAGAGAGTGCCAACTGTGGCCTGTCACTCAGCAGACAAACATCTGTGTTTCTAATGACCCTCTGTCTCATTCTCCCGTGGTGTGTGTGTGTGTGTGTATGTGTGATCGTCTTACTGCAGTAAACACATGACAATAGGAGCTGAGGTTTGCTAGTTTTCAATTTAATTTTTTTTACATGTAGTGTTTTCTTTGTAGTTTAACATTTTCTATTCCTTTACTGGTAGATTAATTTCATTAATTAATTAATTAATTAACAAACTAATTCATTAATTCAATAATTCATTAATTCATTCATTCAACTTGCAACAATTGAAATAAATGAAAATAACAGTTTAAACTATGTATATAATGTAGTCTACATTATGTAGACTACCAGCAAAGTATTCCTTAAAAAAAAAAAAAGAAAAGAAATCTTACTGACCCCAAACATTTGAACATTAGAGTATATTACACAATGCCAATCTTTATAGCTCCATTTCTACAAAATATAAGCAGTGAAGTTTTTACATTAAGTCTTAGAATAATGCATAATTAATTAATTCACAAATTAATGCAAACTTTGTATCGTTATTGTATATTAAATAGTCCTAGAAATAATCATAGTAAAACTGATTAATTGGACATTTCTTGTAAAGTATCAGGATTCTTTTATTGATCTAAAATCTGTTAATAAATCTCAAGATAAAGCTAATTTTTTAAACTCATAATTAGGTTCACATCTGAGAAGCTCATAGCACCACCAGATTTTTATTTATTTTATTTTATTATTGGCAGCCAAGGAAAGTCAAACCCCATATGCTCTTATTACACACACACACACACACACACCTACCTGCCGTCCTATGCTCCTGTAATTACACCCATAGAGGCCCAGAGGATCTCAGAGCTCCTGGTCTTTAGCTTACATTATAACCCTGTTTAGGAATCCCTCCTGGGCTGCAGTGCATTTGGGTAGTTTGACCATGGCATATGTTTGTGTAGAGGTCCACAGGGATTAGCTTTGGATGTGGTCTTTAGCTTTTTAGAGTATAGTAAATGTAATCTGTATTAATGGCCTGCTGTGAAAAGACCCAGCGCTCACCTTTTCACTACAGGGTGTGTGGCAACAGCTGTTCCTGGGACTTTCACGCAACCTCAGAAAAGCTCCTCCCTCACATACCTGCAGCAAAAGTGCCAAATCACCTTTGCCAGTTGCTAGAGGCTCAGTCAAGTCAAGTCACCTTTATTCATATAGTGCTTTTCACAAAAAAGATTGTTTCAAAGCAACTTTACAGTGAATTGAATGAATTCAATTCTGCTGTAAAGCAGCTCTAAAATGAAAATAGTAAACAGTCATTATTCAGCTAAAATCAGTTCAGCGTTGATTCATTTTGGTTTGTAAAGTACATCAATTATAATATGAGTTCAATTCCGCTATAAAGTAGCTCTGAAGAAAACAGTGATCAGTTCAGTTCTCATCCAGTACTGTCAGTGCAGTCAAATCAATAATACTGTTGAATATTAAGTGTCATTAACTAAGCAAGCCAGTCAGATGTGTATTTATCTATGAATACATTCATAACTTTAGTGTTAAAAACCTGCATGCTGTTATAATACAATATATTGCTTTAATTTCATGAGACTGAAAACTCGGTTGTAAGAGATAAAAGTACAGTCAACATGTCATTCCAAACCTACTTGATTTTCTTTCTTCTAAGGAACACAAATATATATTATAAGGAATGTTTCAACTGTTTTGTCCATACATTGAAAGTCAGTGAGGTCCAAAAACAACAATGGACCCTATTGAGAAAAAGAAAATTCAGTATATCATTATTTCATAAAGTCATAAAGGTTTGGAACGACATGAGTGTGAGTAAATGATGGCAGAATTTTCAGTATTTGGTAAACTGTCTCTAAAGGCCAAAGAGTTTGATACTATGTTTCTTAAAATTAATTACTCGCACTGACTGACAGATCCGACGCGTGCGCACAAAGACGCCTCAGACAGCGTGCGATCCCGATATACACATACACAGAATTACAGAATTTAAAAATATCTGTAATGGCAAGTATTCACACAAACATTATCTGTTATGTCTTATGTGAACTTTTGGTTAACAGTTAGGGAAAACATCTGATGTGTATCATTATTTTAGATCCGTGTGGTACTTAATATTTAGTCTGTTTCATTAACGTTAATCGAACAACTGTGCTATCATGGGAAAAAAAGTTGAATATATATTGATATTTGGTTTTGATTTTGTGTGTGTGTGTCAAATTTGGTGTTATTACCAGGGATTTTAAGGATGGTTGCTAGGTGATTTTGTTTTGGAACATTCAGAAAACTCGATTTTTTTCAAAATTGACTTTACTGACTCTATCGACTTCAAACAGGTGTAGCTCAGTAATGTTTTGTCCGATTCAAACAAATCATACATCATTTTTAAGGTTTTCAATAGAGAATGAAAATTTTTGAAATTTTGCTAATTGCGACTCATTTTGCCAGCACGGGTCACATATATTCAGTCTTGTCGAATTAAATATGGCAACTAGCAATATTTTTCAGCCACGGTGTTCAAATATCATAGATAAAGTTCTTTATCCAAGTGTTACAATCTCATCCATCACCTTATGTTTTTTCTCTCTTTCCACCTTCTCATTTGTCAGCTATATCTTCTGCGTCTCCCTTTCCTTTCTCTCTTTTTTCACTCACATGTATCTCTGTAGCTCCTCCCCCACCCTTGTATTCTCTGTCCTTTCCCCACACTCATATCTCATCATCATTAGTTTTAGAGACAGTCAGACTAGCGGGCTGAGGGCACACATGTAGTCATTTATCCTTCTGTTCGCTTTCTGTTCTTTAGTGCATCACTAATCAGCAGATAGGCCCCTGCATTCATCCCCAGAGCTTCATAAAAACCCAGAGTTGACTGCCAATAAAGTCACACAATGGCCAACTACAAGCCCCAAGGCCAGGGGTCTAACCCTCATCTTACCTCTTATCCTCTCTCTCTCTCGCTCTCTCTCTCTCACTTCTCAATTTTTTATTAATTCTCTTTCTGGCACTGGTAGATGGATGATACCATCCTACATTTTACTATACTGCAGCAAGTACATGTATGTCTTCAAGTCCATGTGAAATCGGAATTCACCCCATGTAGAGTCTTAAAGTGCCCCACTTATGCTATTTTATCTTTCTAATTTTGTTTTAGATGTCTCCTACAATAGGTTTACATGCATCCAGGGTCAAAAAACATTTTCATTTTCTCATAATATACATTGCACATCACCTCGTTTCTCAAAGAGTCTGAAAACGGTTTGTTTAAAGATTCAGTCTCTCTAAACCCCTCCTTTCTAAGAGCTCTGCTCTGATTGTTCAAATGTCCCAGTCTGTTGTGATTGTTCGACCGCTTACGGAAACCAACCGCCTATTACCATTTTTGAATTATAGCTGCATCTTCCTCAGCACTTGATAAACAGTGACTCAAACAGTAACAGTGGCGTGATTTTTTCCATATTTTCCGTATGAATCCCAGCGCGAGTCCTCGTCCTTTTGAAATGCAGCCAAGTGGATTCACACACAGCCCTGAAAACAGCGTCTTTTTGACATGTCGACAACATGAACCAAACTCTTCCAGCCTCAGCTACAACTACAGGGCGGGGCGAAGTTTTTCGCAGGCAGCCAATGAAGATCATAGGCTGGCATTATGCAAATGTGTTAAATTATGTGCAGTAGGTAGGCTATATAACAGTAAGTGAGACTAGAACTGCTGATGACTCATTTCAGGCAGTTCAGAATTAATTATTTCTTTTTGGAGACAATAAGCTTACTTGTAGTGTACTTTGATCTTTAAAACTTTGCAGACTTTTTACATTCACAAACAGCTATATTACACACTGCATGAAAGGTAATATTCGAAAAAGCATAATAGGGGCACCTTAACACAAGTTCCTGGTCTTGTTGTTCAAGATTTAAAAAAATGTTTGCAATTTTCCACTAAAATATAACTTGCTCTACCTCTGAAATGACGTACTTTTTCAAACCCCTCCAACCACCTGTCGTCATTCTGATATGTAACACCCACTTTTCAGTGGTTCAAGTGCAGATGGATAAAGTCCCACCTTGCATTTTCTTTAACTGAAACCCCGTGTAACCTTGAAATGTCAGATTACATGCAACCAGATTGGGGTCAGTAAAATTTTGATAAGAATTCTCTTATGCTCACCAAGACTGCATTTATTTGATCAAATGTAGTAAAAACTGTAATATTTTTACTATTTAAAACAACAGTTTTCTATTTGAAAATAAAAAAAAATTCTGTTATGCAAAGCTGAATTTTTAGCATCATTACTCCAGTCTTCAGTGTCACATGATCCTTCAGAAATCATTCTAATATGCTGATTTCGTGCTTAAGACACATATCTTATTATTATCATCATCGATGTTAAAACAATTGTGCAGTGTAATATAAAAAAAAAAAATCTTGATACACTAATCTTGACTGACACCAAACTTTTGAACGGGAGTGTAAATACAGTGTAAATCATAAACGTCATGAAAACATCTTTAGAATGTCGTTCTACCATCATGGAACATTTTAGAAATAAATTGCAGATGAGTAAACATTCTAAAATCTAAACACACACACACACACACATGTTGTGCTTTCATATTTTATGTGGACAATCCATAGACATAATGATTTTTATACTGCACAAACTGTATATTCTCTCCCCTTACACTAACCCCTAAACCTACCCATCACAGAAAACTTTCAGCATTTTTACATTCTCAAAAAAACATCACTTAGTATGATTTATAAGCTGTTTTCCTCATGGGGATGTCAATTTAGGTCCCCACAGTGACACGAGTCCCCATGAGTCTGTGCATTCAGTCCCTACCGGGATAGAAAAACATGAACACACACACACACACACACACACACCACCTTCTCAGCACTAACTGGTTCCTTCTATATCTTTGAGTATTTTGTTGGCTGTGTGTTCCCAGGCTACGATATTCAAATATTTATCTAAATGATCACTTTGAATAGTCCCGCATAGAATATTTAGTAATTGGACTTTAGCACACCTGAGTTGAGAAGTTTAAATCACAAACATATCCGCCTGCATTCCCAACCATCTGTAGGAGACCGCATATTTTATTTAACAGAGGAGTTAAGGATGATTTTTGCTTGCATATTGAAGTCCGTTTGAGGGGTTTGTGTAGTAATTAATTGCAGTAAATATCCTAATTTAGTGGTAGTCCCTTTGGGCTCTCGCTCATCCAGGTTACTACTGTGGCTCTGAGAAAACCAGGCTCCATAAACATTAATGCAGTCCTGACTCCTGGGCTTCATTCATTATAGTCATTAATACTGATCTAGAGTGTGAGATTTGTCTTACATTAGACCAGTGCATGTGTATGTGAAAGAGTAATTACAGCATTAGAAATGAGAAATTAGCATTCATGTCATTCCAAACCTGTGGTTTCTTTCTTTTGTGGAACACAAAAGACAAACATCAAAGAAGGTGACTAAATAATGACAGAATTTTTCATTTTTAAGTGAAGAATCCCTTTAAAATCCTTACAAGCATGTAATTAATTTCCTATCAATTCACATGTTTACCTTTTATATAAGTGTTTTAATAAAGGCGGCTGGTTAATCCTTTATGTTCGGTTGTAGTATCATGATAAGTGATCTTGTATTGTAGCAATAGTTACCTGCTCCGAGCACTTCATTGCGTTTGAGTGCGAGTACACAGACATAAGCCCCTGTCCATCAGGTAGACTGGCGTCATGCCCCTGGCACTGAATGGGAGATGATTATTTTCATGCTGGGTCTCTTGTCATATCTCTCCCTGCTGGGAGTCTTATCAAATGTAAATATACGCTGCAATGTGCTTCATGCCCGGGCTCAGCTGTTGTTTTCTTTACACCCTACCGCCCACCACACCACCCCGCCGCTCAGTCCTTCCACCCACAAAACTCTCACTTTTCAGCTCTGCTTAGTTTGAAATATTATAATTACGACAAGGCTTCTGGGACAACTAGGAAAATCTTATCTAAATGTCTGCAGGCTATGGCTGTGCTGGTTTTTATCAGCAAAACTCATCCAAATATACATTGTTCTGCATATTTTTAAATGACCTGCTAATAAAATGTTATTGTTATAAAAACAATGAGCATTTTTACTATTAATGTCACTTTGAAATGATTCGTTATTTTAGACCGTGAGCATGGATAAATCTTGAAATAAGTATAATATAATAGTAATAATATTATTTTATTCTATATTCTTTACAACATAAAATATAACATTTATATATAATGTTATAAAACAGAAACATTATAATAATATTTGTGTTTTGTATAATTCATTTATTAGGCCTATTATTTGTATTATTATAAATAAGTTTTAAAATGTTTTTTTTATTTCAAAGATTTACAGCATTTAAATAATAATAAAAAAAAAAAAAAAAAATATATATATATATATATATATATATATATATATATACACATTCTAAAATTAATATTATTATTATTATTATTATTAGTGGTACTATAATAATAATAATAATAATAATAATAATAATATTAATAAGGTATTTATTATTATTATTATTGTTGTTGTTTAAAAAGTTATTTAAAAATCAGTTTTTCATTTTCAAAATATAGAGATTTGTAGTTATAGCTATAGGTCTAATATATAGAATATATATAATTATAGCTAAAATACAAAAAAAAAAAAAAGATTGTTGTTGCTGTTGCTGCTGTTGTTGATAAGGAGAACCATTTATTTAAATTTTTAAATTTCAGAGATTTAAAGCTTTGTACTGTTATTTTTAGACACCAAGCCAGAATTCATCTGGAAAAAATAATGAAAACAAGCATCATTTATAGCTGTAACAGCTCTTTTCTCCTCTTTTGCTCTCTGTAGGACCCTGGATTTGCTTCCTTTCTCACTGACCAGCTGCAAGTGCCTGATTGGCCGCTGAAAGGAGGACATGAAGGGGTGAGGTGTCAGGTGTGCGGAGCACCTGCACAGCAGCTAAAACAGCAGGCACTTCAGACTCTCCAAGAGCTGTACCCTGGTTCCGACATGCCATCCCTGCCTCCCAACACCTTCCCTGGGCATCCCACCAGGCTGACGACTCACAACGTGGTCACTCTTTCCTCCAGACCTACCAAATCGAGGATACCTCACCCAGCACACAGTGTCCTGCCTGTGGGGGAGCGGCAACGTGAGCTGGGCTGGTCTCAGAGCCCGTCTCCTAGCGCTGGTGCACTGAAACCCAGCGTGCAGGTGACCATGGGAGGAAGACCTCTGACAGGGACCATCAGCTCAGTCACCATTCAAGCCCAGCAGTATTTAGAGGGCATGTGGAGCATCTCGCGCGTCAATAACTTCCTGCCTCAGCCAAACCTGGTACGCAACCTTCCATTTCTCTCCAGCCACAAGATCTTTTGTGGAAACACTTTAGTTTAGTAGTAACTTGTTGCTTATTAGCATGCACAATACTAGGATGTTGGCTGTTTATTAGTACTTATAAAACACATATTAATGCCTTATTCTGCATTGCCATATTCTACATCCCTTAATCCTACCCAATACCTAAACTTAACAACCACCTCACTAACTATTAATAAGCAGTAATTAGGGGTTTATTAAGGGGAAAGTTGTAGTTAATAGTTAGTGAGAATTTGACCCTAATCTAAATTGTGACCTCTTTTGTTTATGCATTTAATGAACTGGTAATCATTTGATCTGATCACATTTACTACTATACTAAAAAACAAACTCCTAATGTGTTCCATTTATACGTGACCATGTGCAAAGGCTTCATCGTCCACAGTAGGAGTGGAGTGTAGGGGTTGAAAATAACCGTCATTTGGATGCACTTTTACATCTTTCCAAGTCAAATGTGCTGCTGTTATTCTCATATAATGGTTGATGGGTATGGAAAAGTTCACTTTGAAGAGCTTTTGGAAGCATGATTGTTTCGAAGTCCTCAGCATGGCATCAGTTATAACGCTTGGTCCAGTTATGTGAGCTGCAGCTGTCTGATTGAATCGCAGTAGAAAACACCTGCATAACTGAATCACATTAGACATGGAGAGCATGCTTGAAACATAATGCACTGAGACTGTGTGTTAATATTTAATGCGGTCTCATTTACAGATTTGTAAATCTCTAGTGCAGTTTCATATTGTCAGTGCACCTGTTGATTTATGGAAATGAGTATCACGTTGTCAATGAATGTAGCAGGGATCGGTAATGCTGTTCCAGTTACACTTTACAATGAGGTAGTATGCACTACCATTTAAAAGTTTGGGGTCAGTAAGATTTTTTTTTAAAGAAATTCATAGTTTTATCCAGCAATGGTAAAAACTGCCTTCTAAAAATCAGCATCTGATTTTTTGAACAACTCAGAATGTCAGTTGCATATATATATTTCATTATAACATTGTAATATACATCATATACATAATTCACCCGCTATGTTGCTAAATTTACACAATCTTTTATAGCAAAAAACGAAAAAACAAAAAACGGGATAACCTGGCTTCTCTTGAGACTTCCCTGCTTCGCAGCATAGTAATGATATGCTAAAGCCCGCCCACACATTGACGTAATTGGTTACAGGGTAATTTGTGACGTCAGAAACACCAGCTATTTCGAACTGTGTTTTTGAGACTGTCTTTGGTTCACTGGACTTTTAAGGAGAAAATACTCAGCAATGTTGTTGACTTATGACTTTGCACATGGTTTGTCTTAAAGCATATTAGAAACACCACATACACACATAAACAACATTAAAAAAAAGATTTTCACCACAGGGGTCCTTTAAAGTATATTAAAAATTGTTTTATTGTAATAATTGTTCATAATATTACTGTTTTTACTGTATTTTTGATCAAATAAATGCAGTCTTGGTGAGCATAGACTTCTTTCAACTTACCGACACTAAAATTTGAACAGTAGTGTATATACATTGATCAGGCATAACATTATGACCACTGACAGGTAAAGTGAATAACACTGATTATCTCTTCATCACGGCACCTGTTAGTGGGTGGGATATATTAGGCAGCAAGTGAACATTTTGCCCTCAAAGTTGAACAACGAGTTTAAGGTGTGGACTTGGCCTCCAAATTTCCCAATCTCAATCCAATCGAGCATCTGTGGGATGTGCCGAACAAACAAATCCAATCTATGGAGGCCCCACCTCGCAACTTACAGGACTTAAAGGATCTGTTGCTAACATCTTGGTGCCAGATACCACAGCACACCTTCAGGGGTCTACCGGAGTCCATGCCTCGACGGGTCAGGGCTGTTTTGGCAGCAAAAGGGTGACATACACAATATTAGGAAGGTGGTCATAATGTTATGCCTGATCGGTGTATACAGCAATTAAAATAAAAGCAAATATTTATTGTTATTGACTGGTGACAATAATCTCATAATGTGTTGCTTGATTATAATCCATCTGATATATTGCCCTCAGCCATATATTGATCAATCACCAGAATGCAGGTTTGGCAGATTGAGAGTTTGAGGAGTTCATTTTATTACTCTTGTGTTTTATTGACTGCCTGCCTTACTGCACTGTTACATTCCACAGTGGACTGCTAAAGCTGTATAAGTGTACAGCTTCAGCATGTTAAACTAAACAAAACTCACCACCACAGGTGGACAGCTCAACTATTCCTGTCTGTCTTCCATAGCCGAGCCTCTGTTGCATCAGAGCGGTATCTAATTGTAATACATACCACATCTTTTTTGTGGTGTTGATGTTGCTTTTACAATCTTTTGCAGTTGCCTCTGACAGAGCCTTTTTGTTCCTGTCAACAGTTACCTCTATTGACAAAGGGGGATTTACAATAGTGAGTTACAAGCCCTGGTCATTTCTAGGATTGACTACTGCAATGCGCTTCTGGCTGGACTTCCATCGTGTGCAATCAAAACACTTCAATTGATTTCGGAACGCAGCGGCACATCTTGTCTTCAACGAGCCCAAAAGGGCCCATGTCACACCTCTCTTCATCTCTCTGCACTGGCTACCACTCGCTGCCCGCATTAAGTTAAAGGCTTTGACGCTTGCTTATGGATCCACCACAAGCTCAGCACCTGCATACTTCGACTCGATCCTACGAGTCTACACCCCTACCAGAAGCCTCCGCTCAGCTAAAGAGCGGCGGCTGGTGTTACCATCCCAGAGAGGCATGAAATCCCTCTCCAGAACTTTTTCATTCACTGTTCCCAGCTGGTGGAACGATCTTCCCAACTCCATCCGGATGGCAGAATCATTCAAAAAACAGCTAAAAACCCATCTTTTCCGCGAACACTTAATTTCATCATAAAAAAAAAATGATCTATCTTTCTCTACACTCTCCCTATTCTAGCTTACGCTACTCTGAGCAATGCCCGAAACATAGTATTTAAGGCACTTCTTGCGTTTCTACGCCTCTTCATAACGGATCACTTCCTGTACTCCTCAGTTGTAAGTCGCTTTGGATAAAAGCGTCTGCTAAATGCATAAATGTAAATGTAAATGCCTGTGCATTTGCTTTTTGCGTTAATGTCAACAAGTGCTTTTAACCGACACTGAAGCTTTTAGCTACCAGCATGTGCTTGTGCACTGACAAAGCAAAAAGCCTAAGATAAAATGCTGGCCCGATATGTCTCGAAAAACTAACAGAAGCTGTCTGCCTTGCGGTACTTACCCAAACACACGACTCGCACATGTAGTTTATGCATGAACGGGAATAGCTCTGAGCTCTATGCTTTCCCCTAGTTCAAAGATATGCCTTGTATAATTTGGAAAGGCTCCTTCCTTTCATTAGATTGGAGGGCTGACAATAACGCATGCAGTGCGTTGGGACTTCGGCAGAGCCTTGAGCAAAGAGCTTTAACTCATCCGATTTCTGTGGGGAGAAATGACAAGCGGCAGGAGGAAAGAGGAGGAGACAAAGCCATTGAGATGGACTGAGTCTGACAGGAAGTCTTTGGAGGTGCCTTGTGTTCTGTGAAGTAGATTTTTATGTCTGTGCTAGTGGGTAAAGATACATCACTACTTTTTGAAGCAGATGAGACTTCCTGAAAAGCAAGAAGTGAAACATCAAATAGCAAGGAGCACTTTGATGCAGAATCAGGGCATTCACCATCAACACAAGATGAAGAAGTTGACAGCTGTCAAGTTTAGATTCAAACATACGCCTGAAATGCTTAGACAGACAGCATTTACTACACTATATTGCCAACAGTTTTGAAACACCTGCCTTTACATGCATATGAACTTTAATGACATCCCATTCTTAATCCGTAGGGATAAAGGGATAGTTCACCCAAAAATGAAAATTTGATGTTTATCTGCTTACCCCCAGGGCATCCAAGATGTAGGTGTCTTTGTTTCTTCAGTAGAACACAAATTAAGATTTTTAACTTCAAGCGTTGCGGTCTGCCAGTCGTATAATGCATGTCAATGGCAACATTTTAGAGTATGAGAGCTATGAGAGTACATATAAAAACATACATATACGAATCCATATTAAACCCTGCGGCTCGTGATGACACATTGATGTCTTAAGACACGAAACGATCGGTTTGTGCGAGAAACCGAACAGTATTTATATAATTTTTTACCTCAAATACAACACTATGTACATCAATTTCAGCATGACATCACTTCCGGTGGGTGAGGTCAAAATACACAATAAGGCGTAGAGATATGCGCAAGAGATCACTTCCGCCATATATATCTGATTGAGATAAGCTATATCGTGTACATTTGACCTCACCCACCGGAAGTGATGGCGCGAAGTGAAGGCTGTTGTACATAGATCGCATTCGAGGTAAAAAAATTATATAAATACTGTTCGGTTTCTCGCACAAACCGATCGTTTCGTGTCTTAAGACATCAATGTGTTGAGAAGTACATTCTATTGTAAAATCATAATTTCTGTCAATTTCTTTGCGTTAAAACTTTTATTTTGACGGGTTGAGGTGAAGTGCTTTGAGTTTCATGGTGTATTCATGGACAGTAGTTTTTACATAAAAAGTGATAAACACTATCAGCATCGCGCGTGCTTGAGTATGTAGTACATGAAGCAGATTATATTTATATAGCAGTCTTTTTGCGCTTTAATATTCACAGACACTCGACCATGTTGTGATTTAACAGCTCTGTTTTTGATTTATTTATCAACCCTTCAAATTGCACGTTTTAGGTGACATGCGTTATACTGTAAATTCCATTGTCATGACTGGATTCCGGGATTCACTCTGCATCACGGAAATCATATGGCCTTAACCTTAAGTTATAAACAGGACATACCTGTATATGCACGGAGGGATGTGTTCTAGAGGTAAACGTGTTTGATGTGTTTCCTCCTTTTTCAGACGCTTTGCGCCCACAGTTTTTTTGCGAACTGGTTATCTGTCCTCGAGTACAACCACTCGTTTGTTTGTTTTTTTCAATATCCAAAGCATTCCCGTTCTGCAAAATTTAAGTTAACTTTTAAAACGTTAACTTAATTTTCGACGTGGGATAAAGATTAGAGATTACAGCCTCTGTCTCTGACTGAATGTGGAGCAAGTTGAGAGTCTAGGAATGTGGAAAGTTGCTATACACAGGACTGTGTCTGATATATTTTTCCCCCCAATACAGTAGATAAGCAAATGTACACGGTATGATAATCATGTGTGTTTGTACCGTGGTATATCGTCATAGCGGTATATCATTACAACCCTATTTAGTAGTGAGGAAATTTCCCAAATGGACTTATTGCACAGGTGGCAACCTATCACAGTACCACACTTGAATTCACTGAGCTCTTGAGAGCGACCTGTTCTTTCACAAATGTTTGTAGAAGCAGTATGAATACCTAGGTGCTTGATTTTATACACCTGTGGCCATGGAAGTGATTGGAACACCTGAATTCAGTGATTTGGAGGGGTGTCCAAATACTTTTGGCAGTATAATGTATGTTAATACCATTGCATTCCTTTTAGGTCCTTTGGATTACCTAGATAAATACCATGATGCATGGATATGTACCATGGTAACAAGTGATTACGATATTCAAGAACCATGGTATTACCATCTGATAATACCAGTGCGCTTCCATCATAATGGTTGTTTATATAGGGGTATAAAACACGTTCAGACACACACTTAAGAAAGTGTATATAAGTTTCATGTTTTACACATCATAGCCGCACTTCCGACATGTAGGCTGCACCAAAAGCGACAGCTTAAGCTTGATTCCTCTTAATCTTGATTCCTCTTAAGCTTGTTTTGGCCAAATTCTAAGACAGTATCGCAATAATCATTTTCAGTGAAGACCAGAATGCATTGCAATGAGCACAGTGAATTTTTTTATGCTTCTTAGAGCATTCTGTGATAAAAATATATAATCTGATGAGTAGCACCTTTAAAAAGAGTCTTGAGAGCATGTTACTGTCAGCTTTATTGCTCTTTACTCGAGCTGGCAGATAAAATTATTAGAGCATATCGAGGTGGGATTTTCCACGTGGGCTTCATATGGGCTGGAATGACCTACTGGCCTACTGGGAGCCCAAAAACGGGAATCCTTAAGCAGCATGAACAGACTGTGATCTACCGCCCTCTGAGCCGGAGAAAGAAGGGGATAGAGAGAGAGAGAGAGAGAGAGAGAGAGAGAGAGAGAGAGAGAGAGAGAGAGAGAGAGAGAGAGAGAGAGAGAGAGAGAAATTATGCTGCTCCTTTTCAAAACGAAAGGGAAAGACACAGACATTTAGAAGGAGATGTGAATAGCTGGATTTTCTGGACTCTGGTGGGGTGTTTACAGGGTGTAGGGTGTAGCATAAAGAGAATACCTGATTTTATCGAATGCTGGGAGCTCTCTGCAGCTGTACTTTAATGACCCGACCTGGGGATACAGCGTGCGCACCTCGTGCTCTGTGTCTGACACTCATGAAAACAGCTTGACTGGAGGGCTTAAGTCCTCAAAAACCCATAGTGGGTTTTTGACAGCTGCTTCAATGTGTGTGTGTGTGTGTGTGTGTGTGAATGTGTGTCTAATGTCTGTGTTTGTGTGTCCCAAATTCAGTCTCGCTCCAACTGCATAGCCCCTTAAACATCCTGTTGATGTGAAACCTGACACTCGTTTCTTCTTTATCTGTACGTGGGGATTACCATTCTGTCCAGATAGACACCGTTCGCTGTCAGTGTGACGCTGTTTTGATTTATCACGGCTCATCTGAAATCGGAATGCCATGCGTTGTGATATGACTTTGTCATGTCACAGATCCAGCATGGTGTTTTTTGTGTTGATGAATGCTAAGTTTATCTGAGCTCTTTGCAGACATAAAAACCTGGACACTGTAAAACAGCTCGCATAAAAAGTGGCAAACTATTGTGTACGTGTAGACATTCACAGAAAACGAATTTAGTTAAAGTCATGTCCACATGAATACACATTTGCCAGTTCTACAAAAGAACTGACAGACATAACAATTATTGATTTCAGCAATAAACAGGAAGCAATTATAGACATAAAAAAACGTAGGCATCTGAATAAACAGACATAAACAAATCAAACCAAACAAATCCTTTTTTTCTTTGGAATCCCTTCAAATAAGTTGAAGCTTATGTAACAGTATTTATTCAGCCAAATGTCACAGTTCAACAATGTGCAAACTAGAAACATCTCACAATGGATGCTACTTGTAGTACTCTGTCTCATGTTGGTAATCCTTCCATGTGTCTGAAGCTTTATGATTTATGGAGCTCATATGTCATCCTAGGTATATAAATAGTTCTCCTGTCGGAGTTCTGTTGACACATCATGCACTGGATGGCATATGCTTATGTTATTTTAGTTGCCAGACATGAATCCAGAGCAAACACAAATCCAGCCATTATGCACAACCACCACAACGTAGATGACATACCATGCTAAAGCCATGGTTGTCTATTGCTCAATGTGTTTAACTCACCATAGTCTCTGGGAAATGGCCCAACCTTACCTGAAGCCTTTTAGCACACTGCCTACTTTCAAAACAAGCACTTGACAGATCATATTGATTGTGGGTTTAAGCTACTTAGTTACTCACAGGCCTCGGAGACAAAGGCTGACTTTGGTAAAATAATGAAAACTTCCCTGAATGAATGGGTTCCAGTGCGGCGATATTTAACAGGCTGCAAAAGAGCTCTGAGAAACTCTGTTCCTGTTCCTTATCTACGAAAAAGCATTTCCTCACAGATTCCATGCAAGTATATTGTAACAGCATTTTAAATGTCAGAATATATAGTTGATTCCTAGAACTTGCTATCCCTTCACTGAGCTTTTGTGTGGACACTATTGGAGACACTGACAGAAGACTAGATTCTTGGCCTCTTTCTCGAGTGCAGAGGAAGATGAGCCTATATTGCCTCGGGTCATGAGAGACCTGGTGGACTCATGTCTGGATTGACAACCTCTGCATCTTTTTTTGGTTCTTGCGAAGGATTTCACGTTTCTTGTGAGCCTGTCTAATCTCTACCCATTGAAACCCTATTCATACCTTCAGTACAGGGATGAATGTTCCTCCCTGGTAGCTAATTATGTACTTTATGATAAATGCATGCGAGTAATGGTTACCACCTTGTTTTTATATGTGACCTTTGAAACATAATTTATAAGGTAACTGCCTCTTGCTCCTTGTAAGGACTTGCTGTCTGTTACTTCTAGAAGGTGTGAGTCTCCGTAGCCTAGGCGTAGGATTCTTGGAACTGTGTATGAGGCTAATTTAGTGTCTCATTATTGAGTTTCAATGTTTTAAGCGTCACCTATCCTGCTTCTTCCCACCCCAGTCACAAGGCCTCGTGGGTCAAACAGAGCAGAGCGAATGGTCTTCAGACACCACCATCTCCAGAGTGTCCTTAACTCCCTCCAGACAGAGAAGTCAGGTTCAGGTTGGCCAGGCTGTTCCCTCTTCCTCCGACCATCCCACTTCAGCTGCGGCATCCTTCTTCATCAGGTAAGAAAACACATTTACCCTAAATCACTAAATGGTGATCAAACATCCATATATAGCAATGCATTAGGGCTGCACGACATATTGTTTTATCATCGATATTGCGATGTGCGCATCCACGATATTCACTCGTAGCTGATTGGTTCCAGTACGGAACGCATGTGATTTGCGGATTAATTGCAAAGTTTAACCATCATAGAGTGAAAGTTTATCATTTGCATGTGTTTTCAAGTCCTATCAGTTTAAACATCAAGCGCAAGAAGACTGGAACTTGCACGCTGTTTTCTGTGCGCACACCAGAGCCATGCAGACAGCACGTGAACACAGAATACAGGCCTCTTTCTCTTCTTTTAGCTTAAATGGACACGTGCACGCAAAATAAAGTCACGGCGAGTATCCTCGTAAACACAGTCAGTTATGTGTTGTAAAGAATGGAGAAAGAAAGCGGATGCGTATCATTATATTAGAAACGTGTATTCATCTTAAAGTGACAGCAGCCTAATATACCCGCAGCTGTTTGTGTCACCACCAGTGTTAATGAAACAACAAAAGAGAAAGAGAAAATCACTTTTGTAGCTTTAACAAAGATATATTGTATTATTAATTATATGAATTATATTTAATTTATACGTACATTGAAAACTATACAGTGTTATTTTATGTTTGATTATTCAATGTCTGTACCTGAATACAATTAAATTAACCTGAAAAACATTTTTTATCTTTGTTGTATTGTATTTATCTATGCTTGTAATTTGTGTATTATTTTTTATGCAAATGCACTCTCCTACAAAATCACCCCAATCATCCTAGAATGATTAATTCTTTACAAATAGAGCTATTCAAATCACTTGGTGAAATAGTTTTATTATTGCAATATATATTGCAGAAAAAACATTTTTTTTCCCAATATTGTGCAGCCCTATACTGCATTGTCATTAAAGGTACACTATGTGACTTTTTTGTTCAAAATTAACAAAATTTAAATGAGTCAATGCATCAATTCTTCTTCCGAAACGTTTTTGACTTACACTGACTTTTTGAGCCTATTATACATGTATAATGACCGCTAGGTCATTTATATTTTAGACCTAGCGGGATGGATTTTGAGGGGCTTTGTGTACATTTGTCACTCGCCTGTGCGTATCTTGTCATATCCATAAATAGAGAAAAGTATGGTGTGGGAGTGGCATAGGTTAGTTGTCACAACAAGCGAGAAAGGTTTATGTGAAGCAGCTAAATCTTGAACCTCCGAGGAATCACCCATTTTAAAAAATGCTGAACAGAGGAGAGTCTGCTGGCAAAAAGAGAATACGACAGAGCTTGTAATAAAACAAGGATCAACATTGTAAAAGCAACGCCAAGATGGCATTTTTATTACTCAAAAGGTGAGTACAGTATTTTATTGAACAAATAAATAGCCATATGTAGCTCTCTAACAGAGTTCATTTTAAAGCATTTTCTGTTGTATATATATATATATATTAATCTGCACAGTCACGCAGAGCCAAAGCACAACCAAAACAATGTTCTTTCGCAAAATGCATGTAGTTTTGTTTTTTAACTGCTAGAGGGCCAAAAGTTACATAGTGTACCTTTAACTAGATACTTCTGGATACTTACCTTCAGAATTGAATGTCAAGGTTATAGATTTTGGACTTGGAATAATGTGGTACAGTATATTGAGGCATAGTAGCTATAGACGGGCTGCTTTCTTGAGAAAGGCAACTAACCCTAGGTTCCTCCAGGAGGATTGTACCTGTATTAAGTGTACTTAAAGTTGCTTTGTATTTAAAGTGTCTACTAGAGCACCGCTTAAATTAAATGATGGCATGATTTTAGGAACATGCATTCTAGTCTTTTATTAGACAGGAATGATTCTGGAATGCTCCTGGAAAACACATTTGACATATTTCTCAAGCCAAGTGAAAGCATGGGACATTAAAGAGTGATCAGGGGCCTCTCCCTTTGTGGAGAATGACGGCTGCAGAGTTTTTAGATCTGCTTGGGATGCTGCCACCTGCCCGAGCACTTCCAGGTCATTCTGAGACAACAGACAGATGTGACCCCATGTAGGACAAGGTTAATTTTTGCAGTCTGATTAATAATTGCTTGTCTGTTTTCTTTGGAGTTGATCACAAAAGAAGCGGATAGCAGGGAGGCTGTTGCGTCACATAAAGAGAAATATGAGGAAGAGAGAGAAAAAATAGATTTGTTTTGGCCTCTTGATTTGAACTCCTGGGTGGATGAACAGAAGAAGTAGGAAATCACGTTAGGTACCACCTCTTGTTTCACCTCTTGTTGCCAAGAATTTTATTTTTATGGTTAGGAATGAGGTCAGTTATCATTTTTGAACACCCTAGAGTCTGGAATACTGGTTCCAAGACTAGGACATACTGTACATAACTTTGTTAATAACAGCCACTAATTTTCTAACTGTCATTAAATTAGTAACCAAAAACAGAGAAAAATGTAATAACTGCACTAGATCAGGGACTTTTTTAAGGCAAATTTAATTTTCTCAATATTCTCAATCTGTTGCGTGATTTGAGAGACTTTGACGAGATGCAGACTGACATAAGTTTGCATCAATGTTAGTTTTCTATAAGAAATTATTTAATGCTATTTATTTTAAGTCAAGACCATTACTATTTTAATGTCTTAATAAATAGAAATTCATTAAGACTTTCAGACACCTTTCCCCTCAAAGATGTTTGATCTGATCAGAGTTTGCAGAATAAGAAATGCCAGTGCAGCACCTTGCTTTCAGGCATGCCAAACAATTAATGAAGGGCATCCTCTAAAGAAGTCATTATCAAACTCCTACATTTAAATTAAGAGCTGGTAGTGAACATCCAGACCTGCAGTTATTCCTCTAGTGTGAGCTGGGCCTTTAACATGCTTGTACAACAAGCAGGAGGCTGGATCTTCTTGTAAGTGAAATGTTAATTAGAGTGCAATTAGAGTTGCACAGTGGAGAGGAGAGCGACGGGGGACAAAGTAAATCTGTTTCCAGTCATCCATTCAGTGTACTGATCCTATCTATTTGATACAATATCAGCATCTCACCTTTCATCCCCAAAACCTCTATTGTGGGATTGCCTTAGAAACGGACACTACCATCATGGTACCATAGTCTATTGAAGTACCATTTAAATACATTGATCTATGAAAAAGGCAGTAAGTACCATGATATTATATGTGGTACTATTGTTGAACCATGCTTCTGCTACAGTCCTTTTGCAAGGCATCTTTGTCTGTAGTAAGATGATTTAACTTTCATACGGCACTGTATAAATATTAGCGAGTATCTATCGAGAAAATAGAAGCGAATGCATGGCTGAGAAGTTGACTTTTCCCTAACCCCCATTCTCGGCATATGCTCCAGAGTGACGGAGCATATGATTAGTGTATTGACATACTAGCTGGCTCCTGTAATGAATACAGACACAAGGCCCAAAGAGCTTCTCAGAGCTTTAGGATGCCCTGTTCCACTCAACAGCCTGGTGTGTTTGGCTATTCCAACTCAGTGCTCTGCGGAATGAAATGGTACTGAGCATCTGTGCAGGGTCATGTGAGTGAATCATCTGAGCTTTTTCTAGGTGGGAGTTGGGGTAGAACTGATTAAAAGGATATGACTGTTTTAGATGGCCACATGCTCTATTGACTCCAAAGGGGATGAGACAAAGAGAAAGAAAATGAGAAAGATTTGTCTGTCTAGAGATCAGAGAAACTGTCCGTGTGGGTGTAAAATGTGCAATGAATGCTAAAAGATAGGGGTGTGTGTTTATGTGTGTACGTCATGGGTTTTAAATGGGAAGGTGCCGAATACAAGCCTTTCACCGAAGGTTTAGGTTAGTGGTCTAACTGAAAGGTTCTTTGAACGCTGAGTTACAGAAGCCTTGAATCATTAGTATAGTTCTTGGCAACACACACTGGGGAATAAAAAATATATAATTGTCTTGCACTGCAGCATGTTGTTGACTAATCAGAAGTGATTTTCTTCACAACCAATCAAACAGGATTTTGCTTTACATTGCTTTCCTATAGGCACTAATTCAGTTGTTCCAAATAGAATAGATAATACATTTTAACATTTCAAAGTATTATTATTTAGTCACAGACTGAAGTATAATATCATGTCCCTTTTTACCAAATACACAAGTTCAAAAATAGATTTACATTCTTATAATTTTCCAGGGCCAAAAACATCATAGACAAGTCCCACCCTAATAATTGGAAATGGCCAAATTGTCGGTTCTCCTCTGACCTCTAGCATCAACAAGGCATTTTCACCCACAGGACTGCCGCATACTGGATGTTTTTCCCTTTTCACACCATTCTTTGTAAACTCTAGAAATGGTTGTGCGTGAAAATCCCAGTAACTGAGCAGATTGTGAAATACTCAGACCGGCCCGTCTGGCACCAACAACCATGCCACGCTCAAAATTGCTTAAATCACCTTTCTTTCCCATTCTGACATTCAGTTTGGAGTTCAGGAGATTGTCTTGACCAGGACCACACCCCTAAATGCATTGAAGCAACTGCCATGTGATTGGTTGATTAGATAATTGCATTAATGAGAAATTGAACAGGTGTTCCTAATAATCCTTTAGGTGAGTGTATATGCATAGGCCGCCTCACAAACAGATCGCAAGGAAATTGCTGTTAAATGGTCAAATACAAACAAATGTATGAACAAAATTACCGTCTTGACGAATATACACGTAAACACAGTCGGTTTTGTCTTAAGTGAACGTATACAGCTCTTAAAGTGACAGTCAAAGCAGCTAATAATCCTGCTGCTGCTGTCTCTGTTTTTTCTTTGTCTTTTGTTGTTTGATTAACATTAACGAAAATCTGTGCTCTTGAATCACTAAATTCTGTAACCTTAATTGTAAGGATTAATCTGTATTTAATTTATAAAAGGGAAGACCATCCAATATTATTTTACATTTGATTCCTTACTAAATTTCTTTAGTATTTCTTACCTCAATACTACTGTTAGAAAAACTTAAAGCACTGTTTATTTTATTTGTATTTGTATTTTTATTCTATTTTTTTTTTTTTGTGTTACTGCTTGTTAATTGTTTTTGTTCTTGTTTTATTACTGACTGTTTACTTGTCTTTTTTGTGAATTCATTTCAGAGTTTGAAATCAGGCTTGTCCTGTGTGTTGCCCATTGTAAAAACAAAAATGCACTGCATGATCAAACATTTACTTGAGATAATTATATATTCTTTGAAAAATGTCTACAAAAATGGCCCCCTCCACCTCAAATAAAAAACAAGAGATTCAAAAAAGAAATTCAGGGCCTGAATGAATATCTGTAAAAAAAATCCTGATTGGAGCATCCCTATAAATAATTATACATGATAAAAAGAAGGCTTCAAATAGATCGGTATCGGTGATCGGTATCGTCAGATATTACTTCTTGTGATCGGCTCCAAAAATCCTGTTGGACACAATCCGGTATGTTTGGACAGAAGATGAGACAGAGTTCTTTATTAAACTCATAAAAGACAATAGAATTACAGGAATACTGGATTCTAAACAACAAAGAAATGGCACAATTTATCCAGACCTTGAAGCAGATATGAAGGAGAAACACCCACAAACACCTTATACGTGACGCTCACAAGTGTAAGGGGCTTTCCTTGCCAATCATGCTTGGATAACACGCCGACGTCACCTAGTGCAGTGACTGGGATATACATTAACCTACCAACATACATGGCATAATTTTGGAATGACTTATCGCGAGAGGAAAAAAATAAGTTTTTGTCGCATAACATCAGTTAATGGAAATGCCGTCATTTCGTAATCGTTTTTTATCGACATTTAGAAAATATTGCAAAAGTTTTGTGCAAATCTGTAATGGAAATGCGGCTATTGAGCCTGTGTTAGCGTGTTTCTCAGCACCATCCATATGGATGACAAGATAAAATGCCTTTTACTGTAAGAAATGTATTGTTGAAGGTTGCGAATTTGTGACAAAAGCACTCCTCGGAGAGGGTTGAAGCATGCTGATAGCATGCTGTGCTTTAGCATGCTAATAGTCTAACAGTGCCTGTTACACTGTTTCTACACTGGAAGTAAGTGGTGGATTGTAACGTGACAAGACTATTCTTATTGTAAGACTATATTATTGTAAGCAGTGCTGATTTCACTGTCTACATATGATGCTTATTCACATGCAATATGGACATTGTGTGACGCTGAAGTTGTGCTAAAATTCATTCCTTTTAAAGTGCTGACACAATTCATTAGCTGACCACCCAGTCCAAGTTTAGGGTTGCAATTTCAAGGTGTGTAAAAAGAGGGTATATGTTTGTACATGCATGTATGCAGGTCAGCATGTAAGAGGCACAGCTGTTTGACGGTATGTGGACTTGCAGTGGCATTGAACACAACACACAGTTAAACATTTTTATGGCCTAGCACTCATTTTCAGTTGCCTGTCCAGGTGAGCTTGAACAGTAATGACTATGATTGAAGTAAACATTCCACTGTAATTACTTGGACAACAATCCAGACTTTCACCAGACGAGTTGAGTAGCCAAAGTGCTTTGTTGTGCTGGTCTTAGGGAGTAACCATAGAGACAAAGGGACGTTAATTTATGGGATGTTTATGCTGTGCCTTGAATAAACATAATTGCCAGTTGTAGATAAAAGGATGAGAGGCATTAGCCCACATGAACTACGAAATGACAATCATTCTTGTGCCACATCGGAATTGCTTTCCTATAGGCACTAGTTCACAGTTGTTCCAAATAGAATTAGTACATTTTAACATTTCAAAGTATTATTATTTAGTCACAGACTGCCTGAAGTATAACATCATGCCCTTTATGTATTTGTTACCAAATACACAAGTTAAAGAGATTTGATGATGGATACTGAGTCTCCTGTTGTCAATAGTAAGTGTGTTCCATTGTCTAATTTCCGCTCTTTGCATCAACAACACTACACTACAAGAGTATCTATAAAGCCAATGAGCGAGAGGATACTCTACAAACGGGTCATGTGATTTCAACATGGCAAAATACATTGAGGGTGTTCCCACACCATACACAATTACAACACGTTTTGTAGAAACTATTATGAGTACAGTCTTCTTCTCATGTGAGCGTACACCATTCAGATGAATCTTCTTGTAAAACTTTTTTAAATTAGCACCAAACTCACACCTTTGAACACACCTTTAAATATTTTCCATTTGGCCTGTATTTTGATTTGTTTTGCATTTGTATAAACTACAAAGCTTTAAAGTGACCTTTCATGAGTGGCTAACTGCGCATAAGCTAGTAGATATTTAACAATTATTCCTCTTGTAATGAAAGGTCAGTTGATGCATTTTGGTACCCTTTTGGGTAACCCTTTATGACTAGCATTGCCCCTAATTCTTGAGTTCTCACTGTGCACTCCAATTTAAAGTCAATTAGGTACATAAATGCATCAGTTTAATCTCATTGTTCAGACGATTTGCTTCCTTCTCCTGCTGTAGTGGGGTAATAATAATAAAGCATCCCGAGAGTTGTAAACAGGGGAATGCCATTCACCTTTCCACCCACATGCTGTGTCAATGCTAATGTGGACAGTGGCCTTCTGATGGGTGGGACAAGGGGGCGGGGCTCTAATGGAGCTATTGGGATGGTGACATGGGGGATGGTTGTCTGTGGAGTAGAGAGGTGAGTGAAAGAGAAGAGAGGGTTTGTTGAGAGTTCTTACACAGTCAAAACTGCTCTCGGCTAAAGCTGATAACGTCGGCTCCGTGGGCCACCCATCACAGTGGAGGATTACAGCGAGAAAGAGATCCAGGAGGGGCAGAGAGATGGAGAGATAGAGAAAGTACACAGAGGAGAACAGCAGAGGAGAAAGAAACAGGCAAATGATCCATGTGGATGGCTGTTTTTGAGTGACAGCACTAATCTCTGACAAGGACAAATTGGGAAAACAGATTAATGCTGAGTGGTCGGGGCCCTGGAGCGGAGCTGGGCCCTGCTGCGCAGCTGAGTGACGGGAGCCGGGAAACAGGAGCACTTCAGTCAAGGCTGATAGTGGCGGACACTCACACGTGCAGTTTCTGATGCAGTGAGCTGGTAGGCAGTGAGGTGAATCCACACACATATCCACTCATGGTGGGCAGACTCGGACTAATGCCCCACACCAACACTCCCAGCTGGAGGGAGAGAAAATCATGGACTGTGGAGGAAAGTAATTGGAGCGGCAACATGAAACTGAAGTAAGTCACCATGTAAGAAAAACTTGTGTTTAGAGATTAAAAGTTTCGACTTCCGTCAAAATTGCTGGCTTAAATTGAGTATTCTTGGATCTTGCAGAACATAAAAGTTATTTTTAATGATTCAGTTGAATCAGTTCGGAAAGCATGACTATTTCACCACAAAACTTCTGTCGAAACCTTTGAGTGATTAATCAAATGAATCAGTGAATCGTTTTTCAACTGGTTCAGTGAATTCACTGTTTCTCAATGAACTGGGCTGTGCAAATACTTCTACATGTCTATATTTTTAGTGATGACTCGAATGAATCAAATAATTGGGTCACACTTTAGATTAGGGTCAAATTCTTACTATCAACTAACTATTAACTACGACTTTTGCCTTAATAAACTCTCAATCACTGCTAATTAATAATTAGTAGGGTTGTTGTTAGGTTTAGGTATTAGGTAGGATTAAGGGTTGTAGAATATGGTCATGCACAATAAGGCATTAATGTGTGCTTTATAAGTACTAATAAACAGCCAAGATCCTACCAATAGGAATGCTAAGCAACTAGTTAATTGTGAGAATTGGACCCTAAACTAAAGTGTTACCAATAATTGTATTTAAACTGATTCAATCTAAAAATAGTCTAAAAGAATCAGTGAATTCAATATTTCTCAAATGAATCAGGTTTAGCAAATGTTTCTCCATTAGTTTTTTTTTAAAGAAGTAGTGTATTCTCCTGTACCGTTGACTTTAGCTGTTGTAGGATCAGTTTTGTTGACAGTGCTGTGTTGAGATATGCCTTGTTGTTTTACTGTTTATTTACTCTGGCTGAACCTCCAGCTGCTGGCCTCTACTCCTAATCACGCGGTCAAGCTTGTGTTTGTCTGTAAGTGTGTGTGTGTAATGGTCACAGAGCAGCTGAGGCTGGTACTCGAGAAGTGGAGACTGGGAAGGAGGGGGGCACTCTAGGCAGAGTGTCCAGGTGTGAAGAGTCTGCGGTGGGCCGTGAGATGTTCTGGTGTGTGGTTTTGGGTGGTGAGGGTGGATGATGGAGGTGTTGATGGATCTATCACTCTAGGCCAGCAGCCCCAGGGATCTGCTCAAGCCAAGCCCACTTCCTGTTCTCAGGGGTTTTGGACTGAAGTATTGATGTTTTTAAATGGACTGATCCACAAACACCCCAAGGTTTTCTGTATACACTATTATTTCCCAGTTTTAGTGTATAATTCACATTTTCCCTTCTTAATCTACTGCATTTAGTGTTTTGGTATAAATGATTCATACAAGAAGATCAAAATCAAAGGAGAAGTATATTTTGCGTCAAGAAAATGATGCCTGGTTTTTGTATTATGAAAGAAGTTTCTGGATTTTATGTTTTTTTTTATTATTTTTATTGGTGATAATTCCTTCAAAGTATAATAATTGTAATGTAAGTATGCAACTTGTAATATAGTTGCTTTTTTATAAAATTCTTTCTTTTTTTCCTTTAATCAAAGGAAAGTTAAAATTTCTGTACAATTTAAATGAAATGAGAAAGAAAGTAGAATAAACAGAAGGATTTTTTTGCATTGCTTTGGAGAAAACGTGTCAAAAATATGATGTCCCAAAATATGGTTATTTTATTCGATTTTGGGATAAATAATTACCACCTGAATATGTTTTTGAAAGGTTTTGTGAGATTCACATACAGGAAATAAATATAGATACAATCCAAGGCTAGCCTTCAGCTTTATTTGTATATAGTAAAATAAAGAAGCTTTCCATTTCCAAAGCATTAGTAATATTATACACTGCCAGGCCAAAAAAAAGTCACTGTTTGGATTTAAATAGGCAAATGCTTATATGTTTGGCAATAGTGCTTCTAACCCTGATTGATGGAGTGTGTAGCTTTTCATTTCTTAAACAACCATGTAGGAAGACACATCATGGCAATATTCCAGGATGACAATGTCAAGATTCATCAGACTCAAATTGTGAAAGAATGGTTGGGAGGGAGCATGAATAATCATTTTCACACATGAATTGGCAGGGAAAAGTCCAGACCTTAAATTTCCTGAAAGTCTTTGGGATGGGCTGGAGGAAACTTGACAGAGTGCTGGACTCTTGCATTGTACAAGATCTTGACCAAAAATGTATGCACCTCTTGATGGAAATAAATGCATAAATGTTTAGTCAAGATCTTGTATTGACAATGATCCAATCATAGACTCTTAAGCATTAAATCCAAACAGCAACTTATCTACAACAAAATAACATTGAAATTATAATGATACAACAAGTAGTGGTTTGTTATACTGTGCACACAGTGTAGCTGTCAAGACGGTGGTCCTGTGTCTTCTGTCCTGTGTCCACCCCCCACTTTACAAGATGTCACCACTTAAAATCACTCCCCTGTAACCTGTGACCACCTCCTCTGAATGTCTCCCACCTACTCTCTCCATTATTCCCCAGATCTTCCTGCTTTTTACACACCCCCTGGTTGTGTGAATAACCCCCATTTTGTGAGTCTCTCAGCCCAAACAGTTCTCACTGGGGTGATTATCACCTTCGAGAAAACACGAAGAACACTAAAGCTTCTTTGTTTTGTCTGAAAGGAGGCAGACTCACCTTTGAAGCACTTGTGAAACAAATGTACTGTCAGCGGTTTAGCATCACAATGGATTCTCTCTCATATGTCACAATCTTGAAGCTCTCTGCATTTGCGCTAAACAAATTCGTTTCTGTTAACTGTATGTTCCTAGTCTGTTTAGAAGTGTAGTGACAGCGATTCATTTTTATGCAATATAGACAACCAAATAACTAAACCTCATCAGAGCATCACAAGCTTGAACAGCTTTACGTTTATCTGTTTCTCAGGATAAAAATGTTCTCACATGATACAACAGCATTCAAACCTCAGTATACTGACCAATGGCAAGACATCTGGACCCCATTTACACCTGGTATTGACATCTGTCTTGGAAGACTGGATCACCAGCCGAGAAAAATTTGTTTACTTCTGGTAATAGCTTGCTTCTCGTATGATGTTTGGTTGCAAGTGGAGATACACTATACTGTTCAAAAGGTTGGGGTCATTATTTTTTTAAATAAATACTTTTATTAAGCAAGAATGCATTAAATTGATCAAAAGTGACAGAAAATGCATTTATAATGCACTGTAAATAATCCAACTCAATGACAACACAATGATTATATTCCTATCATCAAGCAGCTGACAGCATTTGATTGTGTTTTCTCTTGCTTTTCTTGCCAAACATTAAAAGTCGTCAAACTGCCCAACTAAAGAAAACACTAATCACCATGATGGTGACATACATTTTTTTTAAAAATTCAACAAAAAAATAAAAAAACTCAATCAGCTGAACAAAAGATCCTAAATTGAGAGACATATGACCATACTCAGTTAATTGAGTTAAGTGAACTACTTTGTTTAAAAGTTGAGTAAACTCAAAAAAGCTATTTTAAGTTATGTCAACTTTTCTTTTTTTACAGTGTGTTACAAAAGATTTCTATTTTAAATGATGTTCTTCAAAAGTTGTTTAATTAAACAATGGTTGTTTTACGCAAGTAGTTGACCCTTCGATGTTGTCCTGGACACATTTATGCATATTCTACAATTGTGACACACAGTGCATTGGCATTTGCAATGTGGTATGCATCCCTGGATGGGCTTAAAGGTGGTTTGAGGGAACCCATACAGATCCTGTATTTTTATTGGATCACCCAGGATAGATTAATACCAAGTATAAAAGGGCTCAAATTAAATTTGAAGTATAGATACAGAAGATACAGAACATGGCAACATATACCGGTTTTGGGGACAATTATGCAAAGTGGTCGTAGTATAGCACCCACCTAAACCTTTTTCCTGAATAAACAAGGACATAGGCAGCAAACAGTTGGTGTTTTTCATGCTTACAGTGGGGGTCTGTGACAGCTCAGGGAAAAGCATGAAAACTGCTGTGTCAGGAAGCCAAGCCAGCCCACTCGCATACAGTCGCCACCGGAGGAGAAGCAGGCATCAGCGAGCCCCCCAGACGGCATGGATCTGCTGATTCATGTCTATGGACTCAATAGACGTGGGTCTGTAGGAGAGCTGATGTTTGCTGCAACACTATGGAAATAAATGCTGTCAAATTAGTCAAATTCCAAGTGCCTTATGGCCTAGGGGTCTTTCTATGCCAAAGTGATGTTTGCAGGTTTTCGGGTTCTTTAAATGTATTTTTTGAACTGGGATTCTGGTTAATCTCTTGTATATTGTTTGAAAATACTTGGTGTCTGGAATTACATGCTAGCACTCTGCACATAATAGAGGCTGAAGCTGCTTTCAAGCTTCCCACGGTGCAGCAGCGTAACAAGGAATGATTCTTAATTGCTCCAGCACTGTACTTCGCACAGTAAGCATGATAGACAAGTCACCGTCGCCACCTTATTAGTCATCTCAAAGCTTGCACTTCTTGAGAATGCTGATTAAAGCAAACCCTAAATAACAATTGAAAGCCATTTCACAAGGGAAAACAGTAAATAAGGAAGAAGAGGGAAGAGGGAAGCGGCGGCTCTTCTAAAGAGGTCTCCGGTTTGCCCGGATTTGTGGAATACAGATCAGATCAACCAAGGTTATTAATTGTGTTACCAGACCGAGTGGAATATACATTTAAAGGTTTATTACCTATTGTCTTTTCAGACAGCAGATGTGGTTGAAGTTGAAAATTCCCATGAGGTCATCCAGCCCAAATATCCTCTGTTGTGGCTGGAGAGAACAAAAGCAGCAGCTCACAATCCCATCACAATCCACCCGGTTAAGCTTTGAGTCGGAGCAGAAAAAAAAAAAAATGAAAACAGCGTTATGTCTAATTAGTGTTCAACCTTCCCCTGATTTCCCAGCCCAATACCACCCAAGTGCACATTTCATACTTATTCATGTAGCATGTTTTATCGCAACCCAAGCAAAATTCCAGACTACTTAATGAGATCCCTGAGATACACTACTGATTATACACATACTACTGATTCGATAAATAAAAGTTTTATTGTCAAAGGAGGAGATGCTATAGCCCAAATCTCTCTGCAGAATGCTGTTGCCTCAAGGATGTCTAGAATATGTTAACATTAACATGAATCTCTATAGCGGTTGCCCAGCTGGTGCAGGAAATTGAAGTCTGCCATCTTTACTCATGAGTGCTCAGATTTGCTTCCAGGTTGTTTGCTAATGTTTTTTGCTGCCCCATGATGGTTAGCATTCTAACAATTTGGTCAACCTGCTGAATCAGTTTGAATCTTAGCTTATGTCTTGTAAGCTAACCATGCTAGCTCATAACATGTTATCTTAGCCTACACACGATTCAACAGGTGGACCAAATTGTTCATGAAACATTACTAAAAGGGGCCAACGGGATCAGTTTCCCCCATTTTGTTTAATTAATAGTAATGTTTGTTAGTTAAAGGATGTCAAATTGTTTTCATGGCAGATTAAGGCATTTGTTTGCTTCCCATGATAGTCAGCATTTCAGGAAAAGTTTTGTTCGCTTGTTGAATCGAGTTGAATCTTAGCTTTTTTTGTAAGCTAACCATTCAGTGTTAGCTCATAGCATTTTAGGTAAACCTACATTTGATTCAACGGGCAGACAAAATTGTTAATTACATGTTAACTAGCCATACATTCTTGCTGTTCCTAGCCCATAGAAATGTTCAAACAAGTGGTGTGTAAAACTAATCTCAGTAGGTTAAAGTTTATCCATTTTAGTATTAATGTTTATTTTAGAGGATGTGAAATAGTTTTCACAGCACGTTAAGGCAGTGAAGGTTTGTGGTAAAGAGGGGGTGGAGTGGAAATGAGAGAGAGTGAGTTTATCTGCTTTATCTGTTTTTTATTTGTTAAAAGCTACTCTGAATGCAGATTGTCTGAAATGGAGTGGATTACAGTCTGTAATCAGTTCATGACCCAGCATTTGAGAGAGCCTGTTGCAGAGAACTGAGAATCCCATTAGCGCTATTTTTCTATCTATTTCAATATTAAGTTGCTAGTACCAATAACCTGAATTCCTGCAGTAGCACCAGAGGGTGCTCATAAAAGCGTATGTGTAGGGCTGTTATTAATGGACATACTTTTGTGTTATTGCTATAACCTATGGGTTTCTTTATGGCATGGTTCTTGGATTTTGTCTGTAGCAAGACTATAAGCTGTGAGAATGCATCACATGGTATGGATTGATAGCATTCCTGCCGTTTAAGAGCACATCTATGCACTTTGCAATGGTAATGATTATATTGCAGTGTGAAGGTCACCACCGAATGTAATAATCTTCTCATACATTGGTGGCTATATGAAGTCATTTGAATGGTGTTATTAGTCTTATAAACCTGGTAACTTTATGGTTCTCATCCTGTATGGTTAGGGAAGCATCCGTCTTTCTGTCTATGACAACATGATCATTAGTCAATAAAGACTATTGACATATTTATTGCACTTTTGAATGGGATGTAAATGGCATAGATGGATGTTCACATCCCTTGGTGATTATACTGCCTCCTGTTTTCACCCGAACATTTTTTGCATTTAATTCCTTTTTTTTATTGTTAATTCATCTTTCAATTTGACATTCATAACTGTTTCTTTCTCTTCTGTGTGAGGTCTAGAAACTGATCAAAACCTGATTGGTGCTGCTGTACACATAAAACATCCGATATAATAGACACACTTTATGGTTAAATTATTTATAAATCAAACGCAGATGGGACATTTCAAATAATTTGCATTCTTTGCATGGTGGAATTTAATTATCAGCAAAAAAGCACAACAAGTGAAATACCCACATTGCAAAACACCATAATTCATATAAATAGAACACACTGCAAGACAGCAGCAAAAACATCACACACATAATATTATGACCATAGTATTTTTCCACTCATATTTCTTTCCATTCAGTTCTGTATTCGCATTTCCTAAAAATATATTATCTATCTTATATATTATTATTATTATTATTTAACAATTATATATAATTATTTTAAATTACTCTTAATTTAACCTATAATGGTAAACTCCCCTTTGCTTCCATATTGTTAACTTGAGCCCACGACAACCAAAAGACAACCTTCGTTCCCTACCCCTGTTTCCTGCACATCTGTTTTTTTCTCTGTCCTCTAACCTTCCATGGTCACTTCTTTCTTTCTCTCTTTCCCCTCTTCATCTCTAACCCTGATGTTCCAGGCTGTCTCTGATTAATCATGCACAGATATTCCCAGAAGCCAATGGGGTTGTTTGTTGTAATAGCCTCCGAGTGAAAGAGGGCAAATAAATAAGCGTTAGGTGTTCTCCCTGCCAGACAGTGATTAATGAATGAGAGCTAAGGCAAGGTGGAGTGGTAGGATGCTCTTGTTGTCTCCTTTCCGTTTCTACAGGGCTTGGCCACCCGGCGTTGCAAAGCTTCTGTTTGTACCTAGTGGGCAAAGTGACCGTAATTTGTAAAAGTCAGTTATACGCAATTAGTTTTAGGTCTGAAAAGGCTGAAACATCTTAATCACGCAAGCATAGTTCAAGGTCCTGGTCAAGAGCATGTCTGGTCAAGTGTCTGATCGGACCTTGTGGTCAGCTAGTTTGACTGACTCCTTCCTTACTTGGGTTGCGCTTTTCGTAGCGTGTGTAGACAGGATTATCCCATTCCACGCACTTGTCCTGTAATTAAATTCCTTTTCCTCAACACCCTTTTAGTGAAACCTGATGCTGCGGGTTGTCTACCTGTAGAACAAATCCCAGCAGAGCAAAGGGAAAAGATAGAGAGATGTATCACGGATGAGATGAAAGTAGATGCTAATCTTTGTAAACAGGGAGCGAGAGTGCGCGAGGGAGACGCGAGTCTTGGTTATCTGTCAGTTTTCTGCTAAAATGGAATTGATCTTCCTTAAACGTTAGCTTGCTGTGCTTTTAAACAAACTCCAGGCTCCTCGCATGAATAAAAAGAGAATATCTTCAAAAAATGACAACCCCATTACTATCTTCAATTTGTGGCTTTCCAGAGCTTTTCTCTAGGGGCTCGGGATTGAACGCTGCAACTCATTAAATAACAAAAAACCCTGGCCACGTTTATGGCTTCTGTTCTGCCTCCCCACCGTGGCTAAATCACGGCAAGCCAAGCCTGGATTAGCTGCACATCCTGTCTGTTCAGGGATGCTATTGAGGGGGTAATTTAGGAACAGCAAAAAGACAACAATGCTTCTCTCGTTCACTCGCTCACCCCTCTTCAAAATGCTTTAGCTGCCCTTTTTTCATGCACTGTAAACAGAAACATTCTCTCTTTTCTTTGCTGTTGGTATTAATGGATGGTGATAGGCTTGACTTTGTGGACATGTTTGGTGGTACTTTGATTTTTATTTTACTTTTGTTTTATGAGCCACAAAACTAGCACAGGAAGCAGGAACTGTAGCGTTAGCACCTAGCTGCTAGCCAAGCATGCTAGTGAATGCACAATAGGCTGCAAACCTATAGTAAACACTTAATAAAAAGAACATGTTTGCTAAATAGAGCATAATGGATGACATTCTAGTCTTGTAAAGTAGGCTACTAGTTAAACATTGGGACATTTACTTTCTCATGATCACAGAAACGTTTTGACCAAAAGGCTAATGCTTAGTTTTACTTAATTTTCTGTGATATGCTTCTTCTCACACATAGCTGAGCACACAAGTCCTTGCGGACACAAATATAGAGCTGTTTGTGGACATTAGTGAACTGTGCTAATGGAGGAAAATTATGTCATGTGGACTGTCCGTAATCTGGACAGACAAGGGAAATATACTTTTGGCATAACCCACACAAACAAGCTAATCAATTTACAAAATACAGACAGATGGATTAAATTGGGATTGGTACTAAGGTCTACAACTCTGCATATGTATGAACTTCCCAATTGACCTATCGGTAAACCCCTCCCCTCAAATGCAGTTAAGCCAATGGCAGTTGAGTATCGGGTTCACGGGGACCGGAACTCGGAAAACCGTTTAGGTTCCAGCGCCATAGAGAAACATTGGAAGATCCAAAGCTTTCATCGGTTTGATGGTGTTTATGCTACAAAAATAGTAAAACAATGTGCCTGGGTTACTTGTAACACTGATTACAGGTATCCTGAGAGGATTTTCTGGTTGTCATACTCTCATTAAGTTACATTTAAAGTTAGCGTGTCCATGCTAACCTACAAACCTAAATAGCTTGGGGATGGGTGGCTTACTGTTGTCTTACCTGATCTCCCAGATTGGTCAAACATTAGCCAAGCTGGCCAGCTGGTCTCATGGCCTGCCCAGTGGGCTGAAAAGTGCCCAAAACCCATCTGAAACCATCCAACAGAGTAGTCTGACCAGGCTGGGAGACCAATGTAGATGAGCAAACTTAGATTGGTTTAGGGAAAGAGGTTTGGAATTACCAACATGCATGAGAACTTCTTCAGTGCTGTTAAAAAGCATCCCATGATGCACCTAATGAAGTTAATTTGAGAAAACCCCAGAGTAAGCAGAGATTTCAAACTTTTAAGGAAGTTGGTATAGAATTTTGCTAAATTTTGGTAAAATTTCAAGCAATTACTTTGCATAAAATAGATAAAGGGATTAACATGCAAATATAAACATACAGTCTAAAGAAACACAGCATTTCCCAATACAGTAATTCCTGGGGATTTTCTTGTCCTTTTTCTTTTTAATTAGAACGTTTTCCATTTAGGCTCAGACTGCTTCATTTATTTGGGTCTGGCTGGGGATTTCCACCCTTGGCCCGCTGGGGGAACGAGACAATCCCTAGCTGAGCCCGGCCCGACTTGAGCGATCATTTTTCAGTGTGCTACTCTCAGGCTCAAAATGATTTACCTCCGTTCAGACAGCCGCTGACTGGCTCCCAGCCAAAACACAAAGACCAGACTGATCACTCGAGCACTCTCGCTATCTACCTTTGAGATGACTCTCTCTCTCTTTCCCTCTTTCACTTTCTGGATGTGTTCTGTCTCTGTTCACTCTCGGGAGGTCCTCACCCTCTTTCTTTTTTAATTTCCATCTCATTTTCTGATTTTTGGCTCTCTGGTTTTTCACCTCTGTGTGTCATACTCAATTTCCCCCTCCCTTCCTCTATCCTTCTGTCTCTCCATATATTTCTCTCCCTTGCTCTCCACACATTTGATGCAATTTTATGCTTTTTAGTCTTCTTCCACATTGTCCTTTGTCCCTACTTCTCTCTTGATTTCACATACTCTCTGTTCACACACATGAATCTTTCAGTGTTGTGTGGATCATTTTCTTTTTATCTAGGTGGACTGTACATGTATTGGAAACATTAATACTCTGGAATTTTTTGTTTTGTTAGATTTTCATTTTGTTTACAAATTAATATCTATTGACTACATTCAAAGTGTCCCCAAAACACCCAAAGTGTCCCAATCAACCTGAATTTACCCTAATTATAAATAATAATTCTAAATGTATTTAATAACTGTGTTTTAACACATGTATTTAATAACCAGTTTTTATAGCATATATTCTTTCCACAAAGGGGACTAAGGAACTCTAGAGTGCATTTGAACTCATTTACACTGCATTGCAATAACACAGTAGCCCATCACTTTACACATTTTAGTGACTTATTATAATTATCAGCTACACTGCATTATGATTAGGCAATATTTTACAGTAGTAGCTCAATGAACAGCCAAAGCTGCCCTGTGGTGATTTCCATATTGACATAATGCTCCAATTGTACAGATATCGCACAGCATGCTCTCATGTACATTCTGTTTTAATGAGGGATAATGTTACCGGGTAACTAAAGCCTCAGGTCATAAGTGCTCGAAGGAAGTGTTTAGTAATTGAGGTTGAGCACCCCCCAACCCCCATCCTCCCACTGCTCACAACAAAAGAATATCCATACCATCCAATCCATCTAATCATTCCATTGATTGAGATTTAGGTTATTCTGGTAGAACTTTATTTTATGGTCCTCTTCCACATGCACATACTATGTACTTATTATAGTAATAACTATGTAATAACTATGTACTAACCCTGAGTACTAACCCTAAGTTCACATACTGTAAAATAAAGTGCAACCGTTATTCTTACCTTACTTTTACTTGGTACCTCCTTGAGATTTTTGCTTTGTACTTGTGATTTGACCCTCTTTAGCACTAAATCATAATGTGAGAGAGTATGCTGCAGAAAATATACAAATGATTGATAATTTTAGTCAGTTTGCAGCTGTGGAACCACATCACTTTTAAAACTTTCTCACATACTCTTTCTAGATTTGCTTCTGTCACAACACTGTCTCTTACTTCCGTGGGAAAGAAACCTAAGACTCCAGGTTACTTGTATAACCAACTCCATATGTCTTTGGTTATTTAAAGAAATCCTGTTCACATGTATTATGTTGCATCTATGGTTCTTATTATGGCTAGGAGACACTTTTAAATGGTATTAAATAGGTGAATATTAAAGAAAGTGTGAGAGACTGTAGGGAGAGTTCACCCAAAAATGAACATTCTCTTGTTGTGACTCGCTTTCTTGTGTGAAACACAAATGGATGTTTAGGAGAATGTCCTTGCTGTTTTTTACCATACAATGGAAGTGGTTAAGGACCAGAGACAGCCGTGGTCACCATTCACTTTCATTGTATGGAAAAAAGCATCTTGAACATCCTGCTAAACATCTCCTTTTTGTAAGAACGAAAGTCAGATTAGTTTAGGCCTTTAAATGAGAAAAGAATCTGACTTTTTAAACTCAACATACACATTAACGCTCTCTTACTGTACTGTAAACTGTTGCAATAGCTATATGAATCTTGTTGTACCCTGAAAGCTCTCTCTGTGACGTATGGGTTTCGACTCTCAACCTCTTGACCTGACTGCTAAATCTTGTTTCAGGCCAGTGGCTGTGGGTAAAAGAGGATGACATCATCTTTCCATGCCCATGAAGTGATGCCATTAATATCGTAATCAGAGGAAGAGGTTAGATGGTGAAGCTTTAATTGGCATATGCTTCAGTAAGTGATTAGCAAGTTAATGCACCTTCATTGATAAAAGAGAAGAACTGGATATTGTTATTGTTTTCCCAGTACTTATTCACGTACTGAATATGTTTTGGCTCCAGTTTCAAATCGAAGATCACTCCAAGCTAGCAAATTGATCTAGTTGATCTTGTTTCTCATTTAACATTCTGATTATTGGAGTTTATGGCACACTATTTGATTATTTCTTTATCTTTCTTTGCTGTCTAAAGCACAAGTACTATTTGATAGGTATTAAAAGCATCATCTTAATTGATCCCAGAGCCGTTTTTTATAGTTTGATAACTCATAGCATCTATACAAGAATCAAAAGCACATGTGTTTGCTGTAAACAATCTGCTGATGAATGATAGTTGAAGATATAGGTATGGAAACGTTGGTAATGTAGCCTGATATCATCCACTGTGATCCATAGTATCCGGAGCTTTGTTATCCTTTGTCAAGAGAAAGAAAAAAGACCTTGTTACTATAAAAGAAAATGTCAGGGATGGTAAATAGGGCCAACATGGCAATTAGCTACAAAAGCTATCTGTAGAGAGAGACAGACTGAAATCCTTACAAACAAGCTAATGGCTCTAGAGGCTAATGACTCGGTCAGCTTGAGGAATTCCTCTTTCTAATTTGACAAAAGCTGAAAGGCAGACAGCCTGCAAAGATTATTGACAAACAGCCAAATGCTTTGGCTCTCACAACAGAAGATAAGCAAGCCAGGCATGATACGTGCATTGGTTCACAGTTCCACACATGCTCAAAATCCCCTTCCTCAGCCCCCAACCCTACGTCCACACACACTCAAGTCCATTCTGATTTTAACAAAAGCTCAAAGCACCTTTTATGTTGCTTGACAACCATGTATCCCATTTATTTTAGCCATTTGTAAGTTTCCATGCTATTTGCAGAGGAACACTGGAGAACCTGGTTCCTCTTGCCTTTCACTGATTCTTGAGTATTGGGGTAAGACCTCATGCACCATGGAATTACTTTCAAATGTTTTGTTATATTCAAAAAATTACACTCACTACTGTTAGAAAGAAAATTAATGAGTACTGTGATAATTTTAAATATTAATTCAAATAAAATCAAAATACAGTATACATATTTTATTTAGATATTATCGCTAATGTAAACTTCTAATTCTATTTTTTTTATTGTTGTCATGCTTTTTTCTTGTTCTAAGCTTAAGTAAATTTAAAAGAAATTTGATATTTTTAGTGTGTATATTAGAGATGCACCGATGTTTCGGCCAATAATCGGTATCAGCCAATAAAAGCTATTATTTTCACTATTGGCCATTAGCTGATTGTATAAAAACAGCCGATAATCAGGGCCGATTATATCCTGTCAATCGAAAGGGTGCGGAAAAACGTGTTCAGACTGCAACTCATACTGTGTATGAAGAAAATCTCTCTTGTGTTGAATTTAGGGCAACTTAACCAATATTATTTGACTAAAATGTAATTTTTTCCTCTCACAATAAGCCATAAATCATGGCAACGGATGTTGCTAGGGTTACGTATATAGCAGCCACAGCACTAGCCATTATTTTTAATATATGTTCATATTTGTTTATGTATAATTATTTTTAATGCAAAGAAGATTATAAATTGTGGCATTTCTTTGTTGTTTAAAATCCAGTATTCCCGTAATTCTTTTGTCTTTTATGATTTTAATAAAGAAAGCTCGTCTTATGTCCAAACATACAAACATAAAAAATGATCAACTTTTATGTACGCCAGGTGACCTGTAAATGCGAAAAAACTCTTTCCATTGCAGTTTTGTGAAATATTCCTTTTTCGAATTACCTGAAAAACCACCTCATGCGAACGTAAAAACATATATATTTTTTGATTTCATGTTTTTGCGAAATTGACATGTATCCATACTATCACAATTTCAATTTGCATAGAAGGGTAATGGAAACGCACCTAATACCACATTAACAGTTAAAACATCTACGTTAAAGCAGGCTCTGTTTGACCCTATGAATCACCCATAGTTCAAGACAGGATTGCCAGGTCTCTGGTTTTTCCCTACTCCAAACATTTTTTGTAGCGCGCATCCCATCCAATAATCGCAAAGAGCTTTGTGCTTTGTCTTATCTTTCAAATTTTGTCCATTTCATCACGAAATATTAACAATAAATAGTGTTTTAACACTCTTAAATGTGACGTGACAAATCGCTGTAGTGCCTCAGTTCAGTGCGAGTCTTTTCTTCCACTTTAATACAAGTTAAAGCTTGAAAAAACATGCATGAACATCAGAAGTTATGTTAGAGTACAGCTTACAGAAATGAATCATGTCTCATGTAATCGCTCAATCAGTGTTCAACCGCGGAAAGATGTCAAGAAAACAGCTTGTTAACAATATGTCACTTAATGCTGCATTTACCTCAGGAAAGTTATCCGATGTTCACAGTTCATTAGTTAGCTATAAAAACACTAGAGAGGAGCTTATTTACTGTTAGTGATATATGTATGTTTAAATAAATTTGCCATGAAGATAGGTGCTTATGAGTGTTTATTTGAGTGTAATTATTATATCTGAAAATAAATAGCAGCCCTGTTGTTAATTGTAACCTCTAATATTATAGTGTACCAAATGAGATGGTTCCCTGTTTAGTTTGCAGCATTATTTGGGAGAGATTTTTTTTCATTAAGAAAATCAAACTATCTGTATCAGCAGGTATCATTCTGAATAATCGGCTATTGGTATCGGTGGAGATATGTATTACAAGTGCATTTCTTGTGTGTGTGTATATATATATATATATATATATATATACATACAATCTCAAATCAGATATTTTTGTGGGCTGCTCTCTGCATCACTGCTTTTTTTTTTCTTTTCAAGCCAAAGAACATCTTTCCAGCAAGACAGATTTTCCTTTTAAAGCATCATCAGAGTACATAATTCCAGTCATCTAGTCTGTGCACCTTGGGAGCTTTGATTGTACCCATCTCTTGGCTAGCAGTGGGCGGCAGTGGGAGTCTGAGTTCGGTGTAGATATGTAGGGCAGTGTGTTAGGGGGGCGGTGGTGTGCGAGCCGTGCTACAGACCGACAGAAAATGAGTCTCTCGCAAACATTGTCTCTCCTTTTCTCTCTCTCTCTGTCTCACTCCTGCTCCTCAGCTCAAATTAGCAGTTTAGGGAATAGATCTCTCTCACATAAAGAGCTTAGACTTGTTCCAGCTGCTGCTTTCCCCTCATCTTGCCCTTACCCACAGGCCAAGGGCATCTCTAAGCACCGTATGTGTCTGGAATATGATTTTAAAGTGGTGGTCGCCCAAAGATGTTTTTTTTTTCTTCCCCTCTACACCTGAACACACACTAAGCTGCACCACACCTAGCATATGCTGTGTGCTTATTTCACGTTTGTGATAATTAATAGCTTTATCCCACCCGTCAGAGCAATTATGTTTGTCACAATGCAAACACTTAATGAGATTTTCAGCACACACTGAGACACAGGTGCAGGACGTGTACAAACACACTTCCTCTCGCCCTGTATTTTCCTTTTGTTAGCGGCGCTCGCTAAGGCTAATTTGAACAAACTCAATGACCAGTATTAACCTACGGCGTGCAACTCCTCCCATATTGTTTGTGATACAGACGTGAATGTACCTCAAATTGTGCGGCTTGCTGAAGAGAAGAGTACTATTACTGTTCTAAGCGAATCAAACTCTTTTGATTATCTCCTAGCAGACAATAACTTTTTTTTTAGTTTTTGAGTCCTGAATATTGTAGAGACTTCAGCCAGTGCCCAGAACACCCAGTGCACGGTCACAACCATAGCATTGCCCTAAAATTAATTCAAAACACCTTAGCGTTTTTATTTTTTAAGCACACGCAAAAAATAATAAACATTCTCCTCCAACCGACACACATTTGAAACACCTAAGGCAGATGCACACACTATGCACTGTCAAACATTTTTTATATCTGAATATCCTCAAAGCAAATAATCAATATTTATTTATTTATTGTAACAAAAAAAAAAAAAAAAAAAAAAAAAAAAAATTATTATTTAAATCACACATACACCAACACACACTCACTCTCCTCCACTTACATAGTATACAAAACACCTAAAGCAGATAAACACACACACACACACAGACAGGCATGCAGCATATACTAAGCAAATCTGTTTGAAGTCTGGGGTAGAATAAAAAAGAGACCCCTTCACACATGAAGAATTCATGCAGTAAGGGGCATGTGTGTGTGTGTGTGTGTGTGTGAGGGTGAGTGAGTGAGAGAGCGAGTGTTCGCAAAGCTCTGATTCCTTTTCTGGCCGTGGGGAGTGAAAAGGGGCTGGACTGTGTAAAGAAAGAGAGAGGGAGGAATCCTGCGCGTGTGTTTGAGTGCAGTGCGGCTGCCAGCACTCCTCCGGCAGCGAGAGGCGAATCCCGACTGCTGGATTCCAGCTCCTCTACTCCGCGAGAAGGAGAAAAAGAGGGATCGATGACAAAAAGGACCAGGATGCCTGGCACAAGAGGTGGATTAACTGACACAGAGCGTTCTAGGGAGATAGAGCATTAAAGACAGAGAGAAGGCTGCAAAGAGGAATTAAATGACAAATGTCAAGAAGAAAAGTTCTGGAGATAATGTAATGACTTATTTGCAGATGTTTGTGCATTGAGAATGGGTAGTGACCAACGGACAACAACTTGCAATGACTTTATGTGTAGTTTGTTTTTCAATCGCTCCTTTTTGATGGAAAAATGTCGGAATGGACACACGAACAGTACTGTTTTTTTGCGTCCCGCCTGCGTCGTTCTGGATATGAGTTGTGAATACATTAGATGATGGATTGGAAAGAAGTGTGAGTACTTTTAAAGCTTTTTTTTCTCTGTGTGTGCGTGTGTGTAGTGGGTTTTGACCTATAGATGTCAGTTGCAACACACCCGTCTTAACGCCAGGAATTCTCGCTCCGTCCCCTGAGCTCACCTGCCAAACTCTACAAAGGCTGCTGTCTGATTGTTTATACATACTTGGGATATGGATTGCTCCTTGCCTGTGGAACATGTCAAAGCATGTTTGTTTAGTATTGCGTGTGCGTGTTGCAGTGAGTTTGAGCAGGTGGACAAGTAGTAAGAACAAGCACATGGACGTGTGCTTTATAGCTGCTCTCCATTCATGAAGCGAGCCAGGATTTTTCGAGGAGATGGAGAGAATGAAAGAGAGAGGGAGAGAGAGAGAGAGCATGTGTGCTTCAACAAGCAATTAATTTCAGCATTAGTGTACAGGTGTGCGTGCTTGAGCTGTTATTGTGGTTTCATGGAGTGCTTTTTGACTGTGCATTTAATTTCAAACCTTTCCAATTTATTGGTTGCATTTTTGTTTTCCGCAAAGGTTGAATATAGAATAACAGAATGAATACTGTATTTATGTACTGCCCCCCCCCCCATCCATAAAAAAGGTTTTTCAATAAAAAAATACCTGAACATTACCTGAAACAAGATAAATATTTTTATTTATTTTTATTTATTACAATTTTGTGATTATTTTAAACAGAGTGCAAGCCTATTTTTTTTTTTATATTATTTTATTTTATTTGACCAATTATTGTTTTGGTCAAAACAATTATTAATAAAGAATTCTTGATCTAAGCTTAAACCTAAGTCAAATTACTTTTTAATTTATATTTGATTATATTTCTTATTTTATCATAAGCGATTCAACTTAATATTCTTTCATTTCATATATTTATATCCATTTTTTGCACTCTTAAAGATAATTCCACAAGAGAAACACTATATGTTCAGAATGTTTTTAGTTTTGACACAACTTACGTCTCACAAACAAAAACTCGACTTCCTGTCTGATTCACTGATTCACTCTCTCTGCTCTGTCTATTGCTTACTCTTTTTCTCATGTTCTGTCTTTCACTCATAATGCCTTCTGAATGCTGTGCTCACACATTTCTTTAATCCCCTTCGTCTGTTTGTACACACACACACACACACACACACACACCTCTCCTCATTCTCTTGTGGGCTGTCAGATCCCTCGGGAGGGCTGCTCCTGTATTCCTCGTGGATGTTATAATTATTTCATCAGCCATCGGTGTGTTCCCTGAGTGCGCTCTTGGGCTGGGGCGAGACGGAGTGAGAGTAAAAAGGGGTGGGGTGGAGAAATGGAGGGAGAAGGGAGGAAGGGGTTTTCACTTCTAGAGGTATGGAGTGATGCAAAGAGGGGAAGAGAAAGAAAAGGTGTAGAATTGACAGAAATACTGGGACACACACACATGCATGTCCAATGAGCTAGTGCCTACACTAATGATCAGGGCTTGACATTTATTGTCACAAGCACACTCTATAATGCCCAGCTTTCACTGTCTCCCTCTTGTTATTTTCGCCTTTCCCATTTCCTGACTTTCATTTGATTTGATCTTATCACGGGATATACAAACATTACTAGCACACAAATATTCCATAATTTCCATTATTTTAAATCCATCACTTTTGTATTGTAGGAGTAATTTAGACAAATTGCATAATTTTATGGGAAACCTCTGAACAATGGGTTAATCATGTGACACTTTTGTTTTCTTGTATACTAATAAATGTAATTAATAGTTAATAGTATCTGTTAATTTACAAAAAAATATGTTCAAAATTCTTTCAAAACATTTTTTTTTTCTTTTTTTTGCGCCCAACAATGTCATGTGGTGCAACCAACATGCAGAACCTTAAGTTAAAAGCTTAAGTTAAAGTCAAATAATTTGTAATTAGATAAGTTTAAGTCAGCTCAGGTTGTAAAATGTCAAGTGGTGCAACTAATAATTCATGGTATTTTTTTTACTTTGAAAATGATTAAAACATTTTTGAAAATAATGATTAAGATGTGTACAGTCACATTATTCAAGATGTAAGAAACTTGCATTTTGCTTGACGGTTGCACCACATGACTTTTTTTTTTGTCAGAAAATGTAAACTTTTCCTAAAAATGGTATAAAAGTAGTTTCAAAACCTTTTCTAACCAACATAAATACAAACATTACATGTAATTCACCTAATGGTCACATTAGTCATCATGTAGTCACATCTTACTTGGTTATCTGATGTGTTATTCTTCTCTTCTTTTAAAAAATGCCCTTTAAAATGTGTAAGGCATGAAAAATGAAGACTGGCATGGCAATTACATTTGGGTTCCACTGTGCTACTATAATGTATACTCTTAGCACATTATGATTTTCACTGTACTTCACTTTTGATTATATCTGCATTTAGTGTGATTATTATTGGTTATGGTTAAAGACCACTGTGGACAGCTTTCCTTTAGTTAATCCTCCACTGTTACATTTCAGCCCAAGAGAGCAGCCTTAATGTACAACTTAATGTGAGCTAAGCCTCTAAACGTCACTTGATAGCCGTTGGTTTTTCACTTTTCTTTTCTCTTCCTCACTTCTAGTCTTTCTCTTTTCCCCCACTTACACTAATTTGTTCCTCTCATTTTGTGCTTTTACTCATATGTTCATTTGTCAAGTTCAGTCTTACGATAATGCTATAGCTTGTTGGGAAGGTAGCTGTTTGCTTGGGTAAAGGTATTGATGCTGCCAATACTACCACTTCATCTACTGTTACTGGAGTCCGGTAGTGACATCTCACATGGACATTCAGATTAATTTCCCCACTGTAACTGGGTCACTATAAAGCCAGTCTTAGCAAATGGCTAATGTTAAGGCTAACTACAGGGCTGACCCCATTAACTTCATTTTTACGTTTTAGAGGACATTTTTTCAAGGGTTTCTGAGCACAGTGTGCCTATTTAGTTGTGAAATAAAGAGGGGAAAGGCTGCCTGTGGAGAAAGACGGAGCTGGTCTGTGTTTACTTTGGCAATGCGATAGGGGGCTTTTGACCTTTCAGGTCTGATTTTATAGCATTGAGTTTTAAATGTCAAGCTCAACCATTAAATCAATCAGGAAAAGACCAAAATGATTTTCGGCTATGCACCCTTCTGTCTGAATTAGAAAGAATATTTTTAAAACATGTAAGGTTCCTTGGAAAATCACTTTTCGCTGTGGCTACAAAGAGTTTTGGGTTCATTTTAATGGGACCCATTTTGGCAGAGCGTTTGGATTTGAGAGATTTAGGCTGACTGCTTTGTTGAACCTTTGTTTTTAATGCTAAAAATACCTCATTATACACCTTTGTACTCTATATTTTATTTTTTATCCCTGAAGTCCACAATAAAGTATTTTTTTTGCACCAAATCACCAAAATGTTGCTCAAGCATTAGAATTGAACAGGCTGTTTTTGCTACTGTAAGAAACCTACTGTACTCTTTAAGACTTCTATAATTAAATGACCTCTGTTATGATTGGATAACCTCAACATACAGCCAGAGTTCATCAGAACGTTATATAGTTGCTAAATATACAGCCAAATGTCATCGGGTGGTCAAATGTTATCGCTCTGACATGAATTGCATGACGATCTGTTCTCAAACTATAAAATAATGAACAAAAATAATACAAAAAAAAAAATAAATGTAAAATTGACAATTTGTTAAATATTATAAGCTCGTAATCCATTACATATTTTTGTCTGTTATCCCAGGGCTGCTCAGAAGCTGAATCTGTCATCCAAAAGGAAGAAGCAGCAGCCGCCACTGGTATACCCACAGGAGCCCTCCATCTACCCTACTAACTTTAGTGCTGTCCTCCAGTTTTTCCCTCCACCTGCTCCACCATGTCTGCTCAGGGCGGGGTCAAAGGCCAAGGAGAACCCTGGGATGGGCAAGGTCAGACACTCTTCCTCTTTTAACTACACCATTCAAGTTGTTGATTAGGAATTCTCACAATTCGTCTTTTATGAAATCTTCAAAATAATAAGTATTTATTATCAGGGTTTGACATTAACACCCACCAAATGTGGGTGTATTTCAGCAGTGGCGTATAACGCAGTCACTCCTACTAGCCACTTTGGTGGGTTGACTTTTATATATATAATATATACTTTTTTCAATTGTAGTCTTTTAAAAAGGCATCTGAAATAATAAATTAAGTGCAGTGTAGTGTTTCCAAAAATAGCGATTGCACATAAAGCCGCCTCTGAGTACTAAATTGAGTTATTTTTGCTTATTGCACTTAAACAGTCACATACACACGAAACAATGTCAAAATGCCGGTCTTGGTGAGTATTCAGGTAAACACAGTCAGTTATGTTTTAAGTGAACGTAAACAGTTGATAAAGAAAATGCATGTGTAACAGTATAATGGATCCGTGCGTGTGACAGCGGCCTAATATACCTGCTGCCAAATTATGAGATAATATAAAAAATATAGATATGGCAATTTTCCCCCATGGTATCGGTGTCAAAATTGTAGCCAGTGAAAATGCAGAGAGGCTAGTAACTTTGGAAAACCACTAACCACAGTGGCTGGTGAGCAAAAAAGTTAATGTCAAGTCCTGTCTATTATCCTGTCATACCCAAATAGAAAGCGACTCATGGTGAACAGATTGTGTTTGAGATCTCGGATTGGGATCCTGGCCAAGAGTTGCAAGTTGTTCAGCATCCACATACCAGCCCTCCTCATTGTCCAGAGGGTTTGTCTTTAGCACCATATTACAGTATATATATAGTGATGGAGAGGATTTGTTCCAGATTAGATGCCACCTGCTCTGAGAGATGATTGTAGAACATCATGCCAGAAGCTGTAGCCCGCTGAAATGATTGATAAGTACCCACTGAGAATGGACTCATTACATCCCAGCCTCACTAATGAGCTTCCTTTTCCTACTACTGCAAACACGCATCTGATGCTGCCTGAATGGACTCCAGTTGTTGGCAGCTTTTGGGAGAACTATAAAAAGCTACAGGCATTATAATAATGGCCCAGCCGTCTGTATAACCATTTTGTTTGCACAATGAGCAAATTGTCCAGAAGGATGCAAGACATGTGCATATATACATGAAAGTGTTTCCTATGACTTGTGCACTATATTCCAAGTCTTCAGAAGCCATGCAATAGATTTGTGTGAGAAATAAAAATGTGCTGAAAATACGTCACCCGTAGCTCTCAAATCCCATTCATGTGATATCTTCACTGATGCCAAATACCATTGGTTCTCACGTGTCTCATGACCAATTGTGACATGCCAGGTTTGATGTAATGTCAAATGTATAGCGCATTGGATACATTCTTAAGACAAGCATATGCTTAAACCTGGGGCACACAAACTAATTTAGAAGCCTACCCTTCACATTCTGCTTATTTTCCTCATTGGACTCAGATCATAGAGTACTCAGACTAATTAGCTAGTGTTTAAGAGCTACTCTACTAATTAGTAGTGTTTGAAAACCACTGGCTGAGGCCAGACTCTGCTACTACCTATTGTTAAAATCAATCCTGTGGACATTACTACTTTTTTCCTTCTGTGGAACACAAAATATGTTTTTTGATTAATGTTAACTCTTTTTGTTTATATAATAAAAGTCAATGGGGTCCAAAACAATACTGGTCCCGACTATATGGGGGAAAAAAACAGAATAAAACTGAAATATTTTCTTTTGTGTTACACAAACGCGGCGGGAAAACCAAAAAATCAACACTTGCTTAACATTTTTACACCAATCTCATTCACCACAGATAGATTTAATAACAATCATCACAGATGAGATGAAGATGAGAAGAAATATGAGAGCACTCTGTGTGTTTGCTTACTTTTGTCACTTCAGTTTTTCCTTCTTGTGCACTGGTTCACTAGGCTAAACAGCCAATCAGAGTGATCCCTCTCACTGTCTGGCTCCATCTGCATTTTTTATGGCCAAAAAGCCACCGACAGTGATCCAACTAGTGCAGAACACCCTGAACTAGTCTGACATAAACTTAATTGCAGCCCGACATTGGCGACGACCAACCGTTGACTTGGTTTGTCCCGCCCTTTGCCTCAAACTATTCTTTTAATTGTTCTTTTCCACACAGAATTATTACAGAGCACAAGTTGTTGATAGATTTGGACACATCAAGTTAATTGCTGCATGGATTGCCTCAGAAACTTGTGGGACATAATTTCTAGACCAGAGTTTAGGAGGTGTGAAGCCAGCAGCCGAGCTAAAGGGATCAAACTCTCGTCACGTATCAAATTGCCAACAAATGTAAAACTCAACGGTTCAACCCAAGCCCACATTTCTGTGGTGTCTGGGTGGCTGGCCCCATTCGGGGACCAGTCATATATGGAAGCCTATTTTCAATGTCACGGCCGGCATAATTCGTTCACCACGTGCACATGTCCATCAGTGTAATCGGCCCCTGCGGAGCGGTGAGGGGGAGTTCACGCCAGGCCGCCGCTGTGGCGCAGGCATGCCGCTTGGCCCCGGGTGCCGTGGAATAGGATCAGCAGTGCAGACATTGTTTCATAGCACTGGAGCCCGAATGTTGTAATTATATCTCTGCTACAAATCACCCATGGAATACTGTGGCTTTGTGGAGCTCTGAATGCTGTATTAATGGCATGAGGTTCTCCTACAGTATGTTTGTTTTACTTTTGCTGCAAATGCTCCTAGCGGTGCCCCGTGACATAATCGTGATAATGTGTAGTATTACTAAAGGCAGTCTATTTGTTAATGGCTGGTTTGTTAGGTTACTCTGTGTGTGGTCAGCAGTGATGATACGGTAATTATATGACGAAAGTTCTCACTTTTGACAATTTTCAGTTGTGTTTGACTTGAAAAATTTGTTGTTGTTGAAGCAGTAACAGCTACTTCACAGTCCTAAGGACGCTTTTTTGACATGGCCAATTAATTTATTTAAAATATATATAGTCATAAGTCATACAGACAATGGCTTACATTCTAGCAAGTTTTTAATGTCTGAATTAAAATTAATAAAAAAATTTAAGTATAAAATGTCAGGATAATACACTTGATAATATATATTGAAGAAAAACAACTTATTAATAGTTAATTTCTTAAAAATCACATAATTTAATTACTTTTTAGAAAAACAAACAATATTTGGAGCAACTTTCCCCAAATCAAAATCATGTGGTGCAACCAATATTTCATAAAAAAAATCTGAAAATGTATCTTTTTATAACAAGGTTAGGTTAGTACTGGTTGTAACTTGTCATGTGGTGCAGCTTTCCTAAAACAATTATTTTTGTTAATTAATAATTATTGGTGTGCGCCCCTAACCAGTTAAGACCTGTTCACTTGTATTCAAGGTGTAAGGAAAATATGTTAGTAATTTTTATTTGATGGTTATACCACATGACATTTTGAGAGTCATTAAATTCAAACTTTTCTTGAAAATGGCATGAAAGTTTTCCAAAACTTTGTGAAACCACTATGAATACAAAGAGTAAATTTCTAAGAATGTGGCACATGCATTTTAAAGTCGTTTTTTATTTTTTTTTATTGTGGACACTCTTGCTTGTCATTGACCCATCAATCACTTTATGTGACCTACAATGTTGTATTACAGCATTAATGCCTTTGTTATAAAACATGCCTGTTTGGAATTCTCTGCTTCTGCTTATACTTTTATCGTTACTCTTTTCTTTTTGTTCCACCATTACCATTTCCAGGTCAAAGTGATGATGCGAATCTGTCCATCTCTGGGGGTTGTGGATTCATCGGAGTCCATGTCCTTCCTGAAGGTGGACACTCGTAAGAAACAACTGACCCTCTACGATCCTTCACTCAACACACAGCCCACCTCAGTGCATAGACGAGCAGTGCTGCCCGCCCCAAAGATGTTTGCCTTCGATGCTGTTTTTCCCCAAGATGCCTCTCAAGTAAGAGCTACTGTGAAGAAGTTATCATTTTGTTGGCATTTCCCTTTGAGTTTTGAAGTGAAAACATTTTGTTAGTGTCAAGATATTTGAGAAGCACACACGCATTCTTTGCAGGGCAAGGGGCTTAATGCAAAAAGGTCTGTTTTGAGACACCACCGTTCTTCAAAGTTTGAGTGCAACAGCTGTTTCTTTAAGTATAGAAAATAGTTTGAATTCCAGACTCGCATATAGCAGCTCATTCACAGCTCATTATCTGTCCTCCAAAGCTGCAATGGCATCCATCTTAAGATAAGTGGCTAACAAATGTACACAAATAGGGAAGAGGAACTTCAGGAGACACACAAACTTGAAGATGATTAAGTGTGAACAATTTAGATGTGAGATAGAGCTACTTCAAGACTAATAATGGTATCATCTTAAAGTACTTATGTATGAGTAAAGCCAGATATTCAAAGTTCTGCTTCAAAATATATCACAAGCAAAGGTAGCCCAAAATATACTTAAGTTTTGGAACAAACGCTTAGTGTACATGTATAGCCGAATTCATAACCATTCAAATATAGTCCCTTTGACAGTGTGTGCGAATAAAGGCACTCGACACATGCACAATGAATTCGAATTTGGGGTTATATGTTAAATATGGAAGGTTGTTTACGCTTGTAGCCACTGAATAAAAAATGTATTCTGAATAAAAAATTGTATTTATAATTAAAATTGCGAGTTATAAAGTCAGAATTGCGATAAAACGATATAAACTCGCAATTTTGATTTTTTTCTTGCAATTGCGAGTTTATATCTCGCAATTCTGACTTTATAACACACAATTGCGAGTTATAAAGCCAGAATTGTATATAAACTCTGATGAAAACTTTTTTCCTCAGAATTGGACTTTATAATTTGCCGTTGCGATTTTATATTTCAAAATTATGAGAAAAGAAGTCAAAATTGCGAGATATAAACTCACAACTGCGAGAAAAAAAGTCAGAATTGTGAGATAAAAAGACAATTATTGCAAATTACTGTTTTATTCCGTAGCGGAAACAAGCTTCCATAGCATGCACTGCAATGAGTTCAGTAAAAAATGATTCCAAATTGGCGGACAAGTTCAGAGAAATATTGATAAACAATACATTTAATTCTATACTAAAAAATATTAATAAAAAAAGTTTAACCAAATTAACAATTGTACCCGATATTTGTGTATACAATGTATTTTTGTGCTTATTGAAGTAGAGTGTTGTTAGCTTAGCGAAATGCTAACAGCAAACTCTATTAGAATCAATTGTAAGACTAGTTTCTTCTGTACTTCATGTAAGGAGTGCAGTTTGTGTGGTACTCAGAGTTGCTGCCTATGAAAATGGATCCAAATCATTCACTTTTGAGGTGTTTTAAGTTGGATGCTGCTGAGCAGTTCCCTATGTAGACATAAAAAGCACTTCACTGGGTTATCTGTCATATACTCGTCATATACTTATTTTTAGTAAACATGCATGCAAAAGGCAAGATATAGATACCAGCCTATCGATTAAGAGTTCATTTACTCAGGGCCAGCAGAAAGCTTTTAGGTCTCAGTACCAGCCCAGTGAAGTCGTGTAACTGTAAATCTTCCAAATCTACCGTGTGGGTTGTTTTATTGAGAGCATGGGGACATATTTCTTAGCAAAGCACTGAGCTGTAGTTCTGTCTTTTGTAAGAATGTGTGTATGTGTGTGTGTTATGATGTATGGGAGGAAATTGCTGCAGTCCCAAATTGTCTCCAGGGACTTGGACTAGTGGAACAGATTGTCGCGTTATGGCCGCACAGTGCAGCCGGTGTAAAGCCCCCCATGTCTGATGAATCTGTGATGAGGAGCTGCCTCCTTGGTGCTTTCTGTGGTTTTCTTTTGCTAGTGAATAAATCAATGATCTCCGGATCATAGAAAAGATTAGGTACTTTTTACTCTGCTAAAAAAAGTTTGGTTACATTTCACAGCTTAGCTGAATATTAAAAACCATTGATTATTAAGACTATGATGTGCACTGTTGATTAAATAAAAAATGTTCTTCAGTACAGCATATTTCCCCTTAATATAATTATAATTATATATTAATATTATTATAAAATGAGTTGGCTGGTAACTTGCAGTATTGGAAACTGCAGGATAGTACATGGATAGTTTTAAATTGATCTTGGATGTCTACAAGGTTTTCACCTGACCCTGTTGACTTTATTCATAGCTGACTTGCTAAATAATGACGCCATGTGTTAACTGATTATTATACCAGATATGAGAGTTAAGTGTTTAACTGTTTTCCACAGGCTGAAGTTTGCTCAGGGACAGTGGCTGAAGTTATTCAATCAGTGGTCAACGGAGCTGATGGGTGTATTTTCTGCTTTGGTCATGTGAAAGTCGGTAAGTTATTCTTAATTTTTGGAATTGAACAGCCATTGATCTTGTTTCACACTTCACAGATTGCAAGACACTGTCCAAATGTACTAAACAGGGAAAATTAGCACAAGAGCGCAATTCCAAAAAAGCACTGATGGGAGTGGAAAGAACACAGACGCAGCCCAGTCATTTCTATAATGACCAACGCAATCTACCAAGAACAGCGCAAAATAGCGTCTGGTTTAAGACGTGCTTTTTTTTGGGCGGTACATGGTGCAAACACCAGTAAATTGATGAGCACAAACCTTAGTAAATCATCTTGCGTGATTCATTTAAATAAATTCATCATAAATTTTGCGTCTGAAAGGGAAACTCCTACAAATGCATATGCAATAAGATCAGCCGCAAAAATAACCCTGTCCACTCCTTTTCAGCGCTAATTTATCACTGCAAGTCTTTAGTAAATCCTGACAGTAGTTTTTTAATGCCAAAAGGGGGTTTGCGCTGGCTCAAGCTGTTAGTAAATCTGGCCCTTATGCCGAGTTCAGACTGCACTATTTTCAAACTCGTCGGATCACTGCTCTTTTTACACTGCATGACTATATGGGGTAGTATTCAGTCACTGCTGTGTTCACACTGCACGATGGATCGGCGACAGGAGGTTTCACACTGCATGACTTTACAATAGGAAGAATCACTGACAACTTTCTCCGGTGCGCAAACTACAGCTGTGTCTCATTTAATTTAATTTCGATGGCTGCGTCCTCCGGAGGACACATCCTGTGAAGGATGCAGTATACGGAGTGTCCTCAATCAGAATTAAACGAGACGTCCTTTGTAGGACACACAGGCAGGAAGTATCACGTTGCTATGCCAACACATTCACAGCCTCGTTGCGCTCTCACACCAGTTATATGAATTATAACTTTAAAAATTACTTATAACTTGAAAATGACTATGAAATGTTTCTTGCCTTGACAGCAAAGTACTGTTCTAAACGTTTGAAGACCACTAAACACTTGTAATCCTGTTTACCACAACTATCTGTTTGAGGTACAGCTTAAAAAAACTAAAACAAGCTTGAAACTACTTACATTTAAACACCACATCTTCGCTTGCATGTATATCTGCCGGCGGAGCCATTTTTCAAATAATATAAAAAATATGACGGTTGTTAACGGCGACGCAAAGAATTATGGGTTATCTGCAGCAGCGAAGGATACACCTCATGCATCCTCTGAATTCCTGTGAAAGAAGGCCGCATTCGGAGTGTCCTACTTGCTTTTCTGAAATGAGACAGCCTTGATGACGCATGCAGCCTTCGAATGCGACCTCTAGAGGACTCAGCCTTCGAAATGAGACACAGCTTACGTTTCACAACCAAACACATGTGAGATGTGACAGGTAAACAACACTGCGTGCGTCAGACCGGAGTTCTCGCGCGAGACTGGAATTGTTATTAAAAATGATAAACTGCAAATCGTCTGTGCGCTGATTTGCAGCGAAAAGGAGAAAAAGAAAAAAGATTATGGCAGAGAAAATGGTTGGAGACACAAGGAGCAAGGATTGTGTTGCGGCTGGTCAAGCAAATGTTTGTGCTTTGTTTCTGTTTGATAGAATTGTAAATATATCTATTAAAATACCGATATTCTGGTCTATAACTCCTCCCTGAACCTCCCGCTGCCCTGTATCTTGCTCTCTCATTGGCTGTAGGTCATCGCCGATGTATTTTTCCGTCAGAACGTATCTCACACGGCAGGATTTTGAATCGCCGACAAGTCCAGATATTTAGCATGCCAAATATCTCATGGGCGTCGGTGACTCGTCTGCGATTCTCTCAGATCGCGTCTTTCATAATTCACACTGCGTGATTGTCACTCACGTGCATGAGCACCGATTTGCCGATTTGTGTGAACTCGGCATAAGATGTCTAATATTAAGACTGAAGGTCAAAAATGTATTTTCAGAAATGGGCCATTCAAGCGTGTGTGCATGTGTCTGTATGAGAGGGCAGAGGCTAGAGAGTGTAATTAAAAGCTGACTAATTGACCCTTACAGTAGACTGCATCAGAGTTCTGTACTATTGCCAATTATGCTTGTTAGACATTGCAATGGTTTCCTCCATTATTTACTACATGTGGTCTCAGCGCTTAAGTATTATTTATGACTCTTTTAAAGCCGGACTGTCCATACGGAACAGTATTCATCTCTATTTTTTTTTTATGTATATAAATGATGCTCTGTTTTTAGCTTCTCTAATGTGACATATACTGTATAAAACTGAATATTTAAAGGTAGGCAATGTTTTTCATAAACACTTTTTGTTATACTGGTTGAATCTCTCTTCACATCCTGATAGCAATCGATAATAGAAGTGGTTTAAATATTAAAAAATGTGCATATATCTTCTGTGGAAGTCTCAAGAACAAAAAATGTTCGTCCAATCATTGCATTTGGTCCGAATGTTACCTGCCTGTCAACATATGTAATTCCATACCTCCGCACACCCTGTTCGCGCAGACATCACATGTCATCAACGCGCTCCATAAGGCTATAAGTTCACAACAGTCACCGAGCACCGCAAACAAACAGCAACCGCCTTTTACAGTTCCTCCTGAACCAAAACAACGACCGTATGCTGCGTTCACAACATAACTGCCGTTGTTAAGAGATGGCAACCCGTAATTATTGTAATGTTATGTGCTTTGAGATGTGAGGTAATTTAACACCATCTTGTTATGCTGCAGACTCCGTTGTGCGCGTTCATGTGTTTTGGAGGAGGCGTGGCTTTTAAAAACTCTCTGAAGGGAGGGTGGGCTCTTATGCTAGCCTTTCCGAAATTGCCTACCCTACCTACCCTATCTTCCTGTATCTGAACCATAATTTTATATTGCACATAAACACATTCCACATGTTAATTATTACCATATTAACATATCCGCATATTTATTATTTTACCCTCCCACACAGCTTTGGTTAAGTTAGGAAAAAAGTATTTCACGGCAGAGAAAGTAATTACATTGTGATGAAAGAAAAACAAACACTATCTTTTAAAGAATAAAACTCCAAACCAGATGCTATTCAGTATGTTTCTGTAATTTGTTGACACTTAATGCAGAAATGCTGTGCAGTCACAGCCAATCATGTTTGATGGCTCTGTTGAGCTTGATTTTGGACGAGTGAGATTTTTGGGTGGGTCCAACCAGCATGACGCAGCAGAAATAGAAACCAAGCAATTGACAAAATGCTGTTATGTATTACATTACCAATTGGTGTAAGATTTGTTAAGGCTAGGTTTGATTTTATTTTATCTAATAATAATAATAATAATAATAGTAATAACAATAAAGTGTCTGTAAGGGTACAGCGAAAATAGAAAAAAAGTCTGAAATTTGAGACTGTCATCAGATTCTATTCAAGTATTAATAATGTGTTATGATCTCATCAAATCAGTAGTAGAAATATGTGTACTTGAAACAGCTCACTGAGTGCTCATCATCATCTTGGCATAATCAACAGCTTTCTCTCTCTCTCACCAGGCAAGACATACACCATGATTGGCACAGACAGCTCCATGCAGAGCCTTGGCATTGCGCCCTGTGCCATCTCCTGGCTGTTCAAGCTCATCAACGAGCGCAAGGAGAAGACGGGCACGCGTTTCTCTGTGCGGGTGTCAGCCGTGGAAATCTACGGCAAGGACGAGAGCCTGCAGGACCTGCTTTCTGATGTTCCCACAGGCAGTCTGCAGGACGGCCAGTCGCCTGGTGTCTACCTGCGTGAGGACCCCATCTGTGGCACACAGGTCAGTAACTTGACAACTAGATGTTAGATTTAGCTGCTTCTTCCTGATAAAGCACTTCCAGTCTTGCTTGTTACATATTAACATACAGTAAGTGAAAATAAACAGTTGTTCCTAATTTGTTTGCAGATAATTGGGAACAAGGCTTTTCAGTGATCGTAGGATACATGTGGAGGGCAGGGAGGGAAATGGCAAATATACTGCCAATATACTGTATATATAATACAAATAAATGAAAGCACACAAACACTTATTTAAAAAAACAAACAAACACAAAATTGGAAAAAAACCCTAAAATTTACCAAAAAATACTACATAAAAATGTAATATAATACATTTTTATATATATATATATATATATATATATATATATTATTATATATATATTATTATATTATTATATCAGTATATTTTGTGTTTTATAATTTGTTTATTGTAAAATATACAAAATAAATAAATAAATTACATTTATAAAATATTTTATACTTATTGTATTATAATATTTTTTAAATGATCTAAAACTTTTCTATATATATATATATATATATATATATATATATATATATATATATATATATATATATATATATATAATATTTTTTTTATTTTTTTTTTATTATTTTTTATTATTCATATATATTTTATTATTTTACAGTATAAAAATTATAAAACAAGATATATTCAACATGCAGGTTTGAGGTCAGTAAGATTTTGTTTGAAAATAAATTAATAATTTTATTCAGCAAGTATGCAATTAAATTAATATATATTTAATACATTTATTTTGTGAGACAGTAGAGAGTTTATTTTTGGAGCGAGATGGGGGAATGAGATCAGGCTCTAGAAATGCCTAGATCACATCTTTGTTGATCATATTTGTTTTGTCAGGAGTATTTTTAATAGGTTTTAACTGTACCTCACTTAACAGTAGAAATTATTACAGAATTATTTTAGCTGAGTTTAATCACAAAATCTTAAATTAAATGCCAGATGTTGTGGTGGTTCTCTTTACTCAGTGCACCATCAGAATCCATCTGGGTGAGCTGCTGCTGTGTTTCACCCTCCCCCTCTTAACTTCCACTGGAAGGGGGTAAATATCAGGAGGGGGTAGGTAGAGTTTGGGGGTAGGTAGAGGGTAGTTAAAAGCGCTGCCAGGTGTTGGCATCAGATGTTGTTTTTTTGGGGGTCCATATGAAGCAGCACATCAAAGGCTGCCTAGAGGCCTGTGAAGTTCAAATCTGGGGAGTGGGCCTATACGCCCATCACTTTTCCCAGCATTCTCTTTTCTCTTTAGTCTTAGAGCGGCTCGTTGGCCACAGGCGGTTGGCGAGCACTGCAGAAAAGTGCCTGCTATTGTTCAGAAGAAGCCTGCTTTTGATGGCTGCTTTTTTAAATATACAACCAAGTCAGTGTTTTGTCACATTGAAGATATTTAAGCATAGCAGGAAAATCAAGGAAGAATATGCAGAGAACACAGATCCATTTCATTCAGCCTAATTGCTGGTTTCCTTGAAGAAGACCATAAATATGCCCAACACGTGTTTCATCTCCTCTGTTCCATCAGGCTTTCCACAGGAGCAGAGATGCTGCCCTCTGCCCTCTTTATCCACCACTCTCTCTCATCAGTAATCCTACTCCCTCTATGGGCGTATTTGTTTCTCTGATTGCCCCAGAGACTCTGTTTAATTGCCTAGAACTGTGTAAAGAGGCTCAGTTATCTTGATCTCCTTCTTCGTCAACTCCAACTAGGGATGAGCAATATGACAATAGACTGAAAAATAGTACAGTTTGATATTTCACTCTTGGAATTGCTCTGTTTACACTTTAAGAATTGATCTGACCTTTAAATTACTTTCATTGGTTTATATAATCATAACTTACTGTTAACCAATCAACAAGTTTTTACTCTATCAACTTTACAGTCTTTTTCTTTTTTATAGAGTACAGTAGAAACTACTAAATAGTTACATTAAATACTGATGCGCATGTGCATGCATGTATGCTTTTTCAATAAAAGCTTTAAATATGACTCACCCAGTCAGTAATTAGAGCCGGAGCTATCCATACTATACTGTCAATTATTAGTTATATTGTTTTGAGTTTTTTGTTTTTAAGTTTTACATAATGTTAAGGTGTTTTTTGCCATTCACTTGTTATGAATAATACTATCCTTTGGTTTGTGATCAAGTTCCAAATAACAAGATCATCAAATGAGCATTTAATATCTTTTTTCTTAAATTTCCAGCAAGAAATAACTTGAAAATCCACAAAATAAAGTTAATCATACCAAGATATTGGACCACCTACCCCTAGCCCTAGCCATGTTTCTTTTCATTTGTCATTAAAAGCAAGAATAAATCCCCCACTTACTCACACTGAGACTTAATGAGACATCCTCTCCATTCTTCAGCTCCAGAACCAGAGCGAATTAAGGGCTCCCACTGCAGAGAAGGCCGCCCTGTTTCTTGATGCCGCCATTGCAGCACGTAGCACCAACCGGCCGGATACAGATGAGGAAGACCGCCGCAACTCGCACATGCTGTTCACCTTACACATCTATCAGTACCGCATGGAGAAGAGCGGCAAGGGTGGAAGTAAGTCTTGTGTTTGCACTGTGTGAAATGATACTGCTGCTGCTGAAGCCTCTGCATGTACTAAATCGATTATACTCAGTCTAGTCTAATTCCTTCTCCTCCTCCTCATTTACCCAGTGAAAGGGAAAATACATCTCAAGCTTATTAATGTAATAGCTGTGATATTACAGGCCAAATCAGAGAGTTACCAGAATCCCTTCAGTTTTCCTCTCGCTCCATCATGGTAGGAGGGAAATCAATCATGTCTGCTTTGACCACTTCATTAAACTTTAATGAGAATTTTAACAGGTTGTAATAATTCATGACCAGCTAGTAGCTCTAATCATAGTAGAGGTACCTGTCACTATGCCACCACGGTGCACGTAATAACAGTGTATTGTCAATTCACCCTTTGTCATTCTGTATGACTTTGTGTAAAATAATACAATTGTGGCTAAACCATCTAACAACTTATGTTCTGCAATTGTGTATGAACAACATCTCTTATTCTTACTAGTAGTCATGTGCTAGACATAGCTGAGGATATAATCATCGGAACAGTTCCTCGTCCATACAGCACCCAGATGTGTATGCATTTAACCTTTTGTTACTCCAAGTGTATATCAACTGTCTGTTATATTCATAGGGCAAATAATGAGTAGACAGCACAGAAACTCACATGTGTAGTTATGTCTCAAATTGTGCATAGTATGAATATAGGTGTTTATCTAGGCCAGCTTGATCTGTCTTTGAATCATAGTGGGCTGTGTAACTTACTCATGAATAAATCACACACAGTCTTGTCAGCCGCAGGTCTTCTCTGGGGGTGTTTATTAATATGTCTGTGCATTTGCCACTCCTCACTCTGCCCGACACTACCTCAGTGTGTCATCAGCGTGGTATAACCGCACTGGCAGCATCTCAAACTGTCAGTGATATCAGTAATGAGTGAGGTTGACAGTGTATTTTTATCTTCCATTATAAGCTGGTATTTTTACTGAATGAGGTATTACCTTCTCAAGTTATAATCTGTGCTTTATTATTTAGAGCCATTTATTTTATTCATTCAAGTTTGCTTTGTTTGCCACCATAAAACTTTGGAAACTCCATAATGTAAGTAGTTTTATTTGCGTAATGAACTAACTGTCATTTACTCTTTGATTTGTTTTGATTATTGGCTTTTGTCTCTCTACTCTCTAACGACTATTGTGTTTCCATGATTATGTTATATTAGCATATACAAAATATGTAATGAATTTTGATGAATGTGAATTGCTAGATCAAAGCAGAGCTGATGTAAATTTACCTGAAATCCCAGTATGATTTGTAGAAGGACAGTTATGTTTGTGGCGTGGGACCCTAGGGATCACCTCTCATTTTCTCTCTCTCTTTTTTTTCTCTCCAGTGTCTGGTGGTAGGAGCAGATTGCATCTGATTGATTTGGGAAGCTGTGAGAAGGTGCTTTGTAAGAGCAGGGACGCAGGAGGAGGTCTGTGTCTGTCTCTGACTGCATTAGGAAATGTCATACTGGCACTGGCCAACGGAGCCAAACACGTTCCATACAGGTAAGAAAATGTAAATCTTATAAGAATTTGAAATGTGTCTTGTTGCTGAAAATGTGTAGATATGGAGCTGGCATCTTTAGTATAAATATTTCTACTAGTAGTCAATACTGACAAAACGACATATATGACAACTGAATAGCATAACTGCCAAGTGGAATATTGCATAAAATATAAAGCCTTTTTATAATGTCAAATACATCACTTACACGGGTATGGCCATTAGCAGAATGTGCATGATAATTCTGAATATGTGCCTGAGATCTGTCGCATTTCCATAGAAGATGTAATACTGAAGGATTTGAGCACATAATCAAAGATGCCAGGAACAAGCTTGTACCTGTGATCTTTGTGTTGATAAGTTTATTGTCTGACTGATGCACTGCTGTTTATCTGTATTTTGCTGAGATCATAGATGATAAGCTCATAGATTGTGCATCTCTTTTTGAAATGGTTAAAAAACTGACATATTTTCAGGAAAACATGCCTTATTTCTCACCTTTTTAAAACCTGTGCACATTTGTAAGAATTGCAATATAGACATTTTTGTAGCTTTTTGATTAATATCATGACAGAAGGGTATAGTGAACCTTTCGATGGTTCTGCACTTTTAGAGGCCAGGCTCCTTCAGTATTTGAGTAAACGGCTCACTTTCTGCTGACAATCTATCAACCTGTGTTTATGCTGACAATGAAAATTTATTTTTCTAGGGATAGCAAGCTCACAATGTTACTGCGAGATTCCCTGGGGAACATCAACTGTAGGACAACCATGATTGCTCACATCTCTGACTCCCCTGCCAATTATGCAGAGTCTCTTACCACCATTCAGCTGGCCTCCCGAATCCATCGTATGAGGAAAAAGAAATCCAAGGTAACTTTTTAGAACTAGAATTCAAGAACTGACTAGAATTCAAGAATACTCATAATAATAATTGTATATTGTACTTAGAAGGTCAGTGATGATTTCATTCCAATTAAAATGTTATATGTTTTATACCAAACAAAATAAACTTTTAAGCGATAAGAACATAGAAAATAAATGTGTTTAGTGCATATTAACAGCAAAAATGATTACGATTATAATTGAGTATCATAAGTTTCACTGTCATGGGACATAGAAAAAGTAACATGATGTATTGACCTTGAGGTAGTCCTGCACAAGCTAAATGGTTTTGAAAACTCTCTACTATATAATTAAGCAGCCATATTTATAACACTTGCCATCAGAGTACAGTCAATGCATCAGCTACTTGGACATTCGTTTTGACAAGGTTACAACAATACCATTACATCAGAGTTTCAAAGATATTTTTTTAAATGTTATTTTGGTGTTGTCTTTGTCAAGTATGCATCGAGTTCTTCCGGAGGGGAGAGTTCCTGTGATGAGGGAAGGATCCGTCGACCACCACATCTGCGGCCCTTCCATCCCCGGACTGTGGCCCTTGACCCAGATCTACCGCCATTCCTTAGTGATCCTGACTATTCTTCAAGCAGCGAGCAATCATGCGACACTGTAATTTATGTTGGCCCTGGTGGTGCTGCCATCTCTGATCGAGAGCTCAGTGACAATGAAGGACCCCCAGCCTTTGTTCCTATCATCCCTTCTATTAACCGTAAGCAACGAGGGAAAGAAGGGCAAGTTGACCATGATCACTTCAAATGTAACACCTTTGCTGAGCTTCAGGAGCGATTAGAATGTATTGATGGTAGTGAGGAACCTATAGCCTTTGTTGGAGAATCTGGAGAAACTTCTGCAAGCCCTAAAATGGAACGTGGTGCAACAAAGTTGAAAGAAGGCTCTAGCTGCATTTCAGTTTCTCCCAAGACTCCTACCAAAGCACTCTCATCAACACAGGACAGCATATCCAAAAAGTCAATTTCTGTGGACAATAAACTGCCCAGCAGTCCAAAACACAAATCCAAATTAGAACATTCCAAATTGCAAAGTGCCACATCAGACAAAGATCTCAGAGACATGTCTGAGAGTGTGTGTAGGACAAGTGCAGATGGTGAAAAGGTGCAAATGGATACTGGATCCCTATTCACTCCAGGACAGCAAAGTAAACCAATAGTATCCCAAAACTCAGAGCCTGTGGTTAGGGAAAAGGTTTTTTTCAATAAAAAGTTACCCAAGCCTGCTCCTCCACCGTCACAACAAAGAGACTATGGCAGGGTCAGTAGTGAAACTGAAGAAAAGTCTGCCACGAGGATACCACCAATTGGGATGAGCCATCAAAAAAGGGGTGATTCAAATGGGAACTCACCTATCAAAGTCCATCACCTTAATTCCAGGACTCCTGGGGAAATGAGGTCCAATCTTAGGGAGAGGTGCATGGAGAAGGACATATTGAGGACAACTGTAACCCTCAAACAGCCAGTGGAGCTAAATGGAGAGGATGAGCTTGTATTCACTCTTGTGGAAGAGTTATCAATTGGTAGCATTGTGGACAATGGGAGGCCCTCTAGTATTGTGAGTTTCAATAGTGATTGCTCATTACAGGCCCTTGCCTCAGGGTCACGACCAGTAAGCATCATTAGTAGCATCAATGATGAGTTTGATGCCTATACATGCAATGTTGTTACCTCTGAGGCAAACATTAAAATGGCGGCTCCATTACAGGAGAAAACATTTGCTTCGCTTGGCAGCCGTGGTTCTTCTATCACTTCATGGCTCAGCGAAGTAAGTGTCTGTACTCTGGAAAGTGAAGGTGCCCAATCAGCAGATGTCTTTCTTCCTCAAGGTACTCATACTGGTCTAGACAGCAATTTCTACCTTGATTCTCTAAGCATGTTCCAAAGCAGCCCTCAAAAGGAACCCAAGAACTCTTTGAATGATAGTGGCTGTAGCTTCTCAGATTTGGACAGTGACAGTGCTATATCAAGCAAACTCTCTCTTAGCAACTGCCCATCTTCTCCAGAGGCCCCACAACTATCTGCCAAAAATTTGCCAAGACTTGCAAAGGCAAATACCATTCATTTAGCGGATCCCAAGTCTTTTCAAGATTCTCAAGTTGTCCAGTGTAGTCTTTCCAGGAAATTAAAACCTACCTCATCTATAGCCCAGAGTTGCAGTATCAGTGGAAGCAGCTCTAGTAGCAACTGGAGACGTGAGACACCTAGGCAAGACTGCATACCAGATCCATGGCACAGAGTAGATAGCTCAATGGAGTCTTCTGTAACTTCTAATTCAGGTTCTTCTTCCAGACTGGTAAAAAATGGAATGAGTGGCATTCCTGCACGAAAAGCAGGCACAAGCAGCAGTGTACCTCGAATGCCCAAAACACTAGGGTCAAACCCGTCTCAAAGGGTGGTGGACGGATGTGAAAAAACTATCAACAACAGGAAAATGGAGTCCCCCAGCAAGATGCCACAGCTCAGACGAGGTGCAACAACACTTGGGACAGTTCCAGTCATCCATACGTCCATTGATATCAAGCTTGCGCAAGATATTGGTTCTTCAACAAGCAGTTTGAAGTTCTCCTCTTTAGGAAAAAATGGAAAAGCAAGCATGCAGGAGGAGAGTATGTCAAAACCTGGAAATGTATCACCACCTCCTCCTCCAGTTCGCAAGTCCAGTTTGGATCAAAAGAATCGAATCCTGTTTCCCTCAAGTGCCTTAAAGTCTGCTTATGATGCAGGAAAATCTTTAGCACCAAGGGCTACAGGTTTAGATGATGACAGTGACATTTGCTCTAGGGGTGATTCAAATAGTTTAAGAGCATCTAACTTAAAGTCAGAACACAGCTTGATAAAAGCAACCTCCAGTCTAAAAGCTAGAGGAGTTAGAGGTGATACAGGAAAGCTTTATGGGAGCCAGATATCTCTAGACAGATGTGACAGTTTATCATCTTTGGGATTTAAACCTGCTCTTAGTCGAGAGAACAGTGGTGCCAGTCTCAATAGCAAGTCAAGCAAGTCTGTCAGTAGGTTTGGATCACCTGTTTCCACCTCTTCCCCAATTGCTACCTCTCCTCCTCCTTGTTTAAACCCAGTAAGCACTGTTAAAAATGGAATTGTTAAAGGCAGCCTTAATGCAAGACCAATACCTGCTAATGCCAACAAAGCTCGTACATTATCTGCAAACAACTCCAAAGCCCTTAGCTCATCCACTAAGTCTCTTGTGGCGCCTGCAACAAGGAATGCCAACCTTCCACCTTCAGGAAAGACTGCATTACCTCGAGCAACAGTAGGAGGCAATGGTAAATCCACAAGAGGAACTATAATGGGTACCAAGCAAGCAATGAGGGCAGCAAACAGTCGTGTTAGTGAGTTGGCATTGTCCAACACTTCTGGGAAACATACAAGGGGCTCAGGTGATTCAGACAGTGGCAATGACAGTGGAGTGAACCTCAATGAGGACAAGCATACCCCAATCCCCATTCTTCCATCTCCATATAGTAAGATCACAGCCCCCAGAAGACCTCAGCGCTACAGCAGTGGGCATGGAAGTGATAACAGTAGTGTGTTAAGTGGGGAGTTGCCTCCTGCCATGGGACGAACTGCTCTTTTCTACCACAGTGGAGGAAGCAGTGGATATGAAAGCATGATCCGTGACAGTGAAGCAACTGGTAGTGCTTCTTCAGCCCATGACTCTATGAGTGAGAGTGGAATGTCCTCCTCTGGTCGCACAAGGAGCTCCAAAGTACCCAAGAAGAGGTCAAATGGTGAGTAGCATCTTTTGTTGAACATAACTCTTTCTGAGAGCCAGTGAAATTTTATTACAGTTTTATTATATAAATACGTGCCTATTCAAGACAGTTAATGCTAACATCTGCTCATCACATGCAGTTTAGTTGGTCTGAATATCCATCATCTACATCATCAAACGCATACAAATAACTAACACAGCTTAGTATTCCTACAGTATATTTGTAAAGCTCTGGTATATAATCTGTACTTTATTTCTTTATGTATTTTATGTAGACACAGCTTGCTTAATTTTCTTTACCCATCCTTTTTAATTACTCATTTGTCTCCTTTAGTTTTGCAATGTTTATGTTTCCTAATTACATTTTAACTTTTCTGTCTCACATATTTACTTTGTCTCTCTATGAACCAGGCCTCCAGAGGCGGCGTCTCATCCCAGCTCCCTTACCAGACACCTCTTCCCTGGGGAAGTCTGGGACCACAGGCCAGTGGGTGGACCTTCCCCCTATGACCGGACCACTGAAAGAGCCTTTTGAGATCAAAGTGTATGAAATTGATGATGTGGAGCGGCTTCAGCGTCGAAGACAAGAGAAGACAGATGAGGTTAGAATGGGTTTTCTGGGTGTTTTTTACAAACTGCTATCCGGTTAAGTGCATTTATATTTAACTTTAGTCTTTTCTCATGGAACATATGTGAGATATGCTTTTACATCTTACAAAAAGTTTATGATGAGTTATTCATCATAAATTGATGAATAACTATTGTATTATAAGTTTGCACAGTGCTTAGCAGAGAATGTCAGGGACCACAAGTAGCTTCCCAAAGATTGCATTGATATAGGTTGGGTCAGATTTTCATATGTAAAGAGCAATATTTTTAGCTCAGCAATATGCTTCACGTATCATATTCAACCTCTATACATTGAAGGGTAAAAGTGGAAAATGATTACATTTGAAAAGCAGTTAACTATCTGGAATTAATTGATTAGATTAGATTCTTACATTCTTATCCTCTTTGTTACAAAAGTCAATTCAGGATGTTGAGAAGGTATATTAATTAATTGACATGGATGCAGCTCGATTGTATAAGTGAAATGTGAGGAAGCTTGTATTCTTCCATTACAATACCTGAAAAATATCACAGTATTATTAATAGTTCTGTATCCTATGGTTCTTTTGTGCAGCAAATGTCATGGTCAAAGAAAGGTTAAAGTGATTTTAAGGGATCATCATTGTACTACTTTTTTTTTCTTCTAATCAATCCTGACAACACAGTGAAATGCAGTCTCACTTGATAAGCCAAAACTTATTTTACCTCATTCTTACAGTCAAAAGTCTGTGGCATTGAACTGTCATTTTAACCATCATGTCCATCTTTTGTCCACAGGGCTTGATTTATTTTAACACTAAATTGAAGGTTCTTGAGAAACGACAGCAGCAAATTAGAGATCTCAAAGCCAAGCATAAGACTCTGATAGATGAGCTGGAGGACACCAAGTCTAGACTAATGATGAATCCCAGCAAGTGGATAGGAGAGTGTAAGTATTATATCTTTACACTATATTTGGACACACCGACTGGTAGTGTTTCCAGTAGACAAAGGTGAAAGTTCATGCTAAATACTTCCAGTCCATTTCTTTAAATACCTGTGTTTTGGTTTGTTTCACAGTTGAGGTGGATCAGGAATTGGATCAGGAGTCGCAGGAGTACTGCGAGGCATTGGAGCAGGCTACAGCTGAACTGGAATACTGCGTCAACCTATGCAAGTCTCGCGTCATGATGGTGACCTGCTTCGATATTCGAGTAGCATCTGACATGCAGGAAGGACCACGGGAAGTTGAGGTTTAAGAACGTGATGTGGTGATCGATGGACAACTAGAAAGAGATAGAGGAAGACAGGACCCTGGATGTCTGAAAGGAAGGACAATGAAATGTAGCAGCCGGTCCAGTGATTCAGAGAAAACGCATGGATCAAATGATGATCTTAATAATAGGATGGAAAACTGAATTCTGCATGAAGTAGGAACTTATTATCTTCTGGAGAAGACAAAACTGTTCTGGTTATATGCAGTGCCTCATAACAAACATGGAATAGACTTGCTCAAATGGAAAGCCTACAAGCTTTGATGCGTTTGACGCATTTCCTTACCCAAGGAAAGAGAAGAATCATTCTCACTTACCGAAGAGTTATTCAACCACACCACAAAGTGCCTTTTTCATATGACTGTTTTGTACATTTGTTGTCAATCATTATTTTTTCTACCGGTGCTAGTGCTTTGACCAGCATACTCAAGCCGAACCATATTTTTTTTATTTTATTGCATTGTATAGTGTATTTATATGAACTTACAGTGTGTGAAATATAATTTTGGGTGCGAAAGGAGAGCAATAAGCTGAACTTTCATGCTTTGCCTTTGCCTTCCGAACTATCACCTCTGTCAGCATATTGTTATTAAACCTTTTGAGCCTTATGTTGTATTTGTAGTTACTGTCGGTGTGTTTTTCTATCTTTCAAAGGTCTTTTTAAGGAACACAGTGTCACTCAGCAATTGACAGTCATATGTGATGCAAGCCGGTTTTCATAAAAGTGTTTGGTTTGGTTGCCTTGACTCCAAACTTTCCAAACTGGACTGATATTGGATGCATATCCACCTTTAACATATTTATTTCCCAGAGAATCATATAGGTGATTTGAATTGGTACTACGTTTGCTCAGCCATGTTGAATGTAAATTAAAACATTTTAATGAACAGCACAAAAATTCCCAAGAACTGAAATCTCAAGCATTGTTATTGGTTCTTATCACATAAATACATGCAAGCCAGTGTCATTGTTATGCCTGCGATGGATGCATGTTGCTAGAGAGGTGCAATCTATTAAAATGCAGATTGGCCTCTTGTTCTTGTTTACTTTAAATAGACACTTTGGCAAAGGGCATTCATCAGTGTTACCTGACATGTCTAGCTCAGCCTCTGTAGACACACTGTGTGCTGCATTAAAAGAGCTGTGGCTGCGATTAAAGAGGGGTGAGGTGACATTTGTGCGGTACAGGAAGGACTCTTTTCCATAACGTTTCAGACAACAGCATCCTAAAAGTAACCATTAAATATCTGATGAGATTTTAAACACTGTGGCCCACTCACTGGCATATTTGATGCTATTAATACCCATTTTTTATAGACTAAGGAACCTGTCATAAAAATATTGATTGACAGTCCATGTCCTCAAAACGTATTACAAGTCCAGTTCATGATGCATTGCAGGTTTTTTTAACTACACTGTGGATGTATATCCAAGCCTTAGTCCTATGCATCCATGTAATCATGGTCTTGAACAAACAACCTCAGCAACTGCAACAGGAAGCATTTAGCACAGTGGCTAGCCTTCACAAGATCTATTATTGATATTTTTAGCGCTCATTGTGCTGTTTGTAAAAGACCACCTGGATTTCTCTGATGTCAAAGACACCATTACAGAACTTTGCTGGTGAAAGTGATTCAGTGTTTTAACATGTAGCTGCCAGAATGACTTTCCTCTTACTTGTCTATCAAAGGCATGTCGTGAATGACCTTTAGATTTCATTCGACATTTAAGAAAATCAAAACCTTTTCTTGGATTTATTTACCTTTATCCTTTATAAACACTCTCAGGCCCTTTTTCAAGATGCTGCATGAGATTTGTATTTTTTTCTAGACTTTATTCTTCATCTTTGAATTTTGTAATGATTATGCTGGCATTCACTACGCTTTATGAACATGGATTTAACTGACACCAAACTGAAAGGTTTTTTTTTTGTTTGTTTTTTTGAATGAAAGCTGACAATGTATGTTGCGTCATGTTTCATATCAAATCATATTTTCTAACTTTTTTTGGTTTTGTAAAGAATTTTCTGACCCTCTGTATAAATGTATTATATGGCAGCTTGGGATAACACTGTTTTTCTTGTGAATAAAAATGTCCTTCTTATTTGTCTTGGTCTGTCAATTTCTTTGAAATTTCTACACTTATGTCTGGAATATTTACTTCATCATTTAGATCTTTCTTTTTTAGTGTTTCATAAGTAAAAACTTGATTACAGTCTCAATTATTAGGGTTAGTTCACCCAAAAATGAAAGTTCTGTAATTAATTTCTGTCCCTCCATTGACAGCTACGCAACTACCACTTTGACCCTTCAAAAAGTTCATAAAAAATAGTTAAGCTAATACATATGAATTGAGTGGTTTAGTCCAAATTCTTAAGAAACAGATTGAATTTAGGCTTTTATATTCACATATAATGATTCATTAACTACCACATTAGTTGTGGTAAACGGAAGCTCAAGCATGTTCGCTTGACGTGCAAGAACCAATGAGGTTCATTCTCATGTTACACCAAATGAACTTCCACGTTTGAGCTTCCACAATAACCAATGAGGTTCATTCTCGTGTTACTCAGCACATTTGAGCTTCCGCAAGAACCAATGAGGTTCGTTCTCGTGTTACGTGGCATGTTTGAGCTTTAGCAAGAACCAATAAGATTCATTCTCATGTTACGCAGCACGTTTGAGCTTCTGCAAGAACCAATGAGGTTCATTCTCGAGTTACGCAGCACGTTTGAGCTTCCGCAAGAACCAATGAGGTTCATTCTTGTGTTACGTGGCATGTTTGAGCTTCTGCAAGAACCAATGAGGTTCATTCTCGTGTTACGTGGCACGTTTGAGCTTCTGCAATAACCAATGAGGTTCATTTTCGTGTTACACAGCACGTTTGAGCTTCCGCAAAGACCAATGAGGTTCATTCTAGTATTACGCAGCATGTTTGACCTTCCGCAAGAACCAATGAGGTTCATTCTCGTGTTACACAGCACGTTTGAGCTTCTGCAAGAACCAATGCGGTTCATTCTCGTATTACGCAGCACGTTTGAGCTTCCGCAAGAACCAATGAGGTTCATTCTCGTGTTACATGGCACGTTTGAGCTTCCGCAAGAACCAATGAGGTTCATTCTCGTGTTACATGGCACGTTTGAGCTTCCGCAAGAACCAATGCTGTTCATTCTCGTGTTATGCAGCACGTTTGAGCTTCCGCAAAGACCAATGAGGTTCATTCTAGTATTACGCAGCACGTTTGAGCTTCCGCAAGAACCAATGAGGTTCATTCTCGTGTTACATGGCACGTTTGAGCTTCCGCAAGAACCAATGAGGTTCATTCTCGTGTTACATGGCACGTTTGAGCTTCCGCAAGAACCAATGCTGTTCATTCTTGTGTTATGCAGCACGTTTGAGCTTCCGCAAAGACCAATGAGGTTCATTCTAGTATTACGCAGCACGTTTGACCTTTCGCAAGAACCAATGAGGTTCATTCTCGTGTTACACAGCACGTTTGAGCTTCTGCAAGAACCAATGCGGTTCATTCTCGTATTACGCAGCACGTTTGAGCTTCCGCAAGAACCAATGAGGTTCATTCTCGTGTTACATGGCACGTTTGAGCTTCCGCAAGAACCAATGAGGTTCATTCTCGTGTTACATGGCGCGTTTGAGCTTCCGCAAGAACCAATGAGGTTCATTCTCATGTTACACAGCACGTTTGAGCTTCCGCAAGAACCAATGAATTTCATTCTCGTGTTACGCAGCACGTTTGAGCTTCCTCAAGAACCAATGAGGTTAATTCTCGTGTTACACAGCACGTTTGAGCTTCCGCAAGAACCAATGAATTTCATTCTCGTGTTACGCAGCACGTTTGAGCTTCCTCAAAAACAAGTGAGGTTCATTCTCGTGTTACGCAGCACATTTGAGCTTCTGCAAGAGGTTTGTTCTCTTGCGTCAAGCAGGTTCAGTTGAGCTTCTGTTTTTGTTCGCTTATCAATGTTTATATGTGAATAAGAGCCTAAAGAGCCTAATTCTCTCTCAAATTTGGACTAAACCGATCAATTCATATGGATTAGTTTTGCGATCTCTTTATGAATTTTTTTGAAGTGTCAAAGTGGTAGTGTCGTAGGCTGTCAATGGAGGGATAGAAATCGCTCAGATTTCATTAATATCTTCATTTGTTTTCCGAGGATGAAGGAAAGTCTTACTAGTTTGGAACAACATTAGGGTGAATAAGTCATGATAGAATTTTCATTTTGAACTATCCCTTCAAGAAACTCACCAAAACAAGTTATTGGGTGTTGTGGGTAGTTGCCTGGACATTGCTTTGCAGTTGTTAAAGTGTTCTTGGTGTTTTTAACGCATTGCTATGTGGCTGCTATGGGTTTTTGGAAACTCCCTATAACTTGCATAAAGTTTTAGCATTACTATTGACAAAATTGAGTAATATTAAAGTAATAAGCAAGTTTAGTAATATTAATATAAGTAATATTACTTATCAGTAATATTAAAATAAAAATCATATGAGTACATAAAATATATCAATATAAAATATTAAATGTTTGCAGTCTTTTTCTTGAAGTCCATTTCTTAGCTAACAGGTCTTCTATCTCACCAGTGATTGGACAAAATATTGTGGCACACTGCAAAGCAGCATGACTCACACTCAAAGACTAAAATTACCAGTGCAGATTTTGGTGTCTGAATATTTTTAATTGTCATATCAACAAAGCATCCCTTACTGTTTCTTTGTAAATAAAGAACACTCATGTTATGTTCCATATTTACAATTTTATTATTATGAAATGCCTTTCAAATATGGTACATGTCAAGGACAAGCATATGGCTAAAAATGTGATCATAAACTAGTTCAGTTTAGCCTATAATATATCTGCCAGAAGTTGTTTAGTTCTGTTTTTAAGTATTGTGCCTTATTAAATCGTAAATAGTCTGTTGAGTATTAACACGCACAACGCTGAAATCCAATCCAATGCCGAGCTGCTATTAAAACACACTGGAATTCTAGTTTATAAATCAATCACCCCAGTTTCGTTTACCCATCTTGGTAAACACATCATCGAGACACAGAACTATATAAAGAATGAGGGATATGTCAGCAATCCACAGGTGTTGGAGAGAAATATAGAATGTGATGAGCTGTGTCTGCAAACCAGCACAGCACAGATTCACACAAAAACACATGCACATGCATTCAACATGGTCCTGTCACCTCGTCATCCTGTTGCGTTGCCACCTGCTCTGATTTCCACACACGAATACTCGATTTGATTGGGCGTACACACAAACGCACATATTAGCCTGTCCATGGGGGTAATGATTACTGTGAAAAAGCACAGCTCACGTCTTGCAATTTATCAACCTAACAATCTAGATAACAATTTGGTTTTCTTCTACAAAGAGGTTGTGTATGGTTCAGGCATTTTTCAATACACATGGCACATGCAAAAGGCACAATGCCATCATTTAAAATAAAATGCAGGTCTTTAACCAAGCTGCACAGCATGCTAATGCTAGCAGGTTACATTGTACATATGTTGACATCTCTCTGGGCCCATAATTCCCTCACCCTTTCTGTCTTCATTCCACTGAAAGCAGCAGTAATGATTTGGCTATTGTGTTGCAGCAGCTGGTCACTGTATCGCTAATCAAATCTGTAGCCTTTAGCCTAGCGGGCCCTGAGTGCTTTTTGACAGCAGGAAAGAGCGCCAAATCACTCCAATGACAATGATTAAAATGTACACACAATTTATTCTGGGACACTGTTACATTTTTTTTCCGGTTATTACTGGTATAATCACCATAACTGGGACTATAAGTCTATAGTTTCTGGGCATATTACCACAAGATTTCTTTTGAGACTTTAATGCTCACGTCTCATCAGTTTAAAATCCATTTAAAGGGATAGTTTACACAAAATGTCATCATGTACATTATTCTCACCTTCATGTCGTTACAAACATGAATACTTACATTTTACTAAGTTTCTCATCAAAGTTATCATTTGTACTGTGGCTGAGAGAGCTAAACGCGTTGCAACTGAAGAAAACACATGCAAACAGAAAAAACATCTTCAGTTTGACAACACATGTGCTGCAAAAGTTCACAACACAACCAAATACAGAAACACACTGCAAAAGTTCACAACACAATAGGGATGTGACGGTGAATTTTCCCACCGGTTAATCGACGTGTGACAACACCGGTAAAACCGGTATCACCGGCGGGGGCTTTTCAAATCGCTATTTTTAAACCGAAAGTTAAATGCGCAAGGCCGCTCGGGCATTCATAATGGAGCGGTGCGGAGCAAAGCGAGTGTTTTCAATGAATTCCTATGAAAGTTAAGCTTCCATAGGCATGAACTGAAAACGCGCCAGACTGGACACGCACCGTGAATGACAGTGCGGCCGTGAATGAATGATGATGAACTCATTTTAGTTTCGATTTAGAATTAGGGGGCGGGTTGCTTGAATTGTGGGTTCATTAGCCTATTATTCTTAGTGAAAAACACAACAACAAAACGGTACAATGACAAACTCACTTAAATAGGCGCTTTTACATTTAGCTTTGAAACCAAATCTTCCGCGATCATCTTGTCACAACACAACCAAATACAGAAACGCGTTGCAAAAGTTCACAACCAAATACAGAAACACGCTGCAAACGTGTACAACACAACCAAATACAGCATATATGCAGTGATGCACTATGAAATTTTTGCAGGCAAATTAATTATAGTAGTATTAATAGTATTAATTTAATAATAAAAGTAGCCTAATCATCATCATCAGCATTCAGACTATCGCAGAGGGGGGCTTGAGATCGCCTACCCAATACCTAAACGTAACAACAACCCTACTAACTATTAATAAGCAGTAATTAGGCGTTTATTGAGGGAAAAGTCGTAGTTAATAGTTAGTTAATAGTGAGAATTGGACCCTAATCTATAAGTGTGACCGTATTTTCAAGTGTAACATAATACTGAATGAGAAAAATAAATGAGATCTATATCGCAGCAGACTGACGGTTGGAGGGAAGTGGTTAAGGATCAAACGTCAGATGTCATCAGAGAAGGAATGCCATGGGGAATCAAATTTTCTGATTTTGTCTAAAGATTATGAAGTCCATGCAAAAAACGCCAATGAAAACTTTTCTGTTTTTAGTACATCACTGTCATGTAAACATACCCCTAAATGTCATATTTTGAGTTACTGTAACTGTTTTTTTTATCATATTATTGTGATATAATGTTAAACTTAGCCCATTGCATTCATATTTCAAAGCATTTAATCTTGGGCTGATTTTAAACCAGATACCTGAAACTATAAAATTTCATGTCACATAGACTATAAAATGAATCATATTCATGATAAGGCATGGGCAAACCTGAGAGTAGAATTTTTACTAATGTGATTAACCTAAATTATGTTATTATTAGCTGATGTTAAAAGTACAGCTGTGCAAAATATAGCAAGCTTTTTGTACTGTTGGAAACGGGATTTGATGCAAAAGTCTAAAAGGTGACATCCGCTCATGAAAATAAGATATATACAATAGATATATGCTGAAAAGCTGTGCCTGCAAACCTCCATAGCACACACACACAAACATACTGTTATAGACGTTCACATAAAGCTACCCTAGTGTGTATGTGAACACAATATGTCCTTGTTTTTTACTGCATTTTCGGCAGGGTAGAAGATGATAGTACCCTCAAGATAGCAGAAATCATATTTGTCACATTCATGTCATATTTCCTGTTGAGTTTATATCTATTCATGCTCATGCATTATTAACTTATGTAGCCAACTTCATGGTGTATGTGTGTGTCTTACCACTTCAAACTCTCAAACCCTTCCAGCTCTCACTAAGGGATCTCAGCTTTTAGAAAGGGCTTCAGCTCCTGAACTCTCCCCATCAGAAAAGGACAGGCTACCACTGAGACACTCCGTATTTGCTGTAGGGAGATGTGCTACACTGCTGAGTGTACGGTTTTAAAGGGCCATTTTGACCCTGATGCTGAAATGAGAACCTTTAGATGCTCCTGCAGGGGATGGAACGTGATGGCAATGCGATGAAGAATTCAGGGAAAAGTCAGGAGGAACCACAGCAGTCCAAAGGCAATCCAAGTTATATTCATTTGAAATGAATCAGAAATACACATATTTGTTTTTTTATAGAAACTATTTTCACTTAGAAAGTGCTAGTAAATTTCACAAACAATTACAAGGTAATGGCAATTTAACCTTTTTTTAAACCTGTTGTGGAGCATGAGTTCTGTTGAAACCCTCCACCTCCCCAGCACCACCTGCCTAGATCTGCTATAGGATTTAAGTATAGCTTGAATATAACATTTTGGGCTAATGAAAATAATGAAATGTTATATAGGATATTAAAGACATTTCTTACTAAAAAATTTAATTACCTTTCAGAGAACATTAATTCTTACCTACTGTGAACAATCGCAATGTGCCTAGTTTTAATATGCATAAAAGAAAATTACATTGTGAAATAGAATATTAAAATAAATAATTTTAATTCTGATTGGTTCCAAAGACAAAGCTATCATATGACTTCAGAAGACATAGCATATAGTACACAAGTTGTATGAACCACTTTTATGGTCCTTTTTATGATTCAGTTTTGAACTTTTTTTGTTACATGGAAGAAAAGAAGCTATTTAGGAAATGGAAATGATGCCGCCATGTTCATTTCTTAAAGACTGTTTATGAAGTGCTGTTACCAGCCGGAAAACATTATTGGTGCTCCCAGCAATACAGAGTGCACAGACCAAGAGCAAGTGATTGTTAGATTTACTTCCTCTTGTCATTTCTAATGAGTAGAGCCTTCAGCACCTTAATGACACAGGGTCTCAATCGGTCACTCCCATAAAAACGCACAGTTGATTTGTGAGGGAACTGAACCAATCCCTATATTGCTTAGGTAGATCAAGGAAAACATTATCATGCCCCCTATAATTTATTTTGGTTTACACCTAACATGATAGGTTCATGGTTTAATTTAGCCAGAGCAGTATTTACACTTCCATCCTAAAAGTTCTCTTCCAGACCTTGGCTTTTTGTGATGCTTCATGTTTCTTGGGTTGAGTAGATTGAAAAGATTTGTCAGAATAGAGGATCCAAAAGTTCTGTAATTACCTTACAGCAACAGCTATAAGCTAACCTAAATTGTACCTAAATTAGGTTAAATTATTGTATTATTATTATTACAATTATTTTTTGTATTTATTTATTTTTATTGTATTTTATAATTATTTTTTAATATTTTATTTTAATATTGTATGATTATTTTCTTGTTTTTATTAATTTAATTTAATGTAATTATTTTATTTTATTATTTAATTTCATTTAATTTCATTTCATTTCATTATTTTATTTTGGAAACTGGCCAAAACACATACTTTTAAAACACATGAGATTCTAAATGCAAATTATTTTAGGTTAATTAATAAATGCAAAGTCATGAAGAATTAACTTTCTTCACTCCCCCCTCATCTTAGTACATCTTAGTATGCGGTTCCTACGACCCTTTCCTTTTGTAGACCTAGACTGTTTTTTGGCCTTTGATACTGTGGGGCTGTTTGTGCCACCCATTGTCTCTTCGAGTTGGAAAATTAAAAGAGAATTTACGAGTGCCCTCCAGTCAAGGGGTACAGCAGCCGGCCCGGGCATTGTTAGAGGAGCAGCAAGAGTAGGGATTTACAGCTTTGTAATCAGGCAGAGTTCGCATTCTAAAGCAGGGGCCTGCTCATTTAAGAAGAGCAATAAACCCAGCCAAATGCTGCCACTTACTCTAAGTAATTAAAACAAGCTGGTTCAGAAAGAGACCTTAAACTACCGAGTGTGTGGGTTAGATTTAATGCTCGCACATGCCTCGTCCTGCCTTGGGTTGCTTCAGGGGTGCTGTAACTATTGACAGACCCTAACTAACACACATATCACTATCCAGCGGGTCAGTCCTACCTACTGCTTTAAGCTGAGCCTTCCCATGGGACTATGAATTTGATGCTTTCTTGAAAATATGGTTACACTGAAGGTTTTATTCAAAAAGAGTTCACACAGGCAAACATGATTTTGATATGTATGTAATAAAATCAAAATAAAAGAAGTAGTTATTCTATTAAATGAATGGGAACACAAAAATGGAAATTCTGTCTATTGAAATTATTGTCTATTGTGGAGCCTCACAGCCAACCAGACAAAAATAACCTAATAATTCAAGCTACATGAAGTTGATTAAATGACAGAATTTTGAATATAAGAGCAAACTATCCCTTTAAAGTCAGGTCATTATTAATACACTATTAGTATATAATGTGGCTGGTAATGTGTGACATGGACTTTGTGTGATGGATGAGGGCCTGTCAGCTTAGTTGGCAAGCTAACGTTAACCCAGCCGCTACTCAGAAACTGTGTAATAGAGATGTGTGGCAGACACAGGTCTGATCCGAGCTGACAACAACCTGGCAGCAGCCGGCAAGGCTGGTGTATCCTCTTCATTATCCTTTCTCTCCTCTCGCCCCCAACCGAGCTGCTGCATACAGTCAGACAGTATCACTGCTGGAGGAGTATTCAGAGAGAGGTGACCCTTATAGAAACTGCAGTCCTACCACTGAGAAAGAGGACATGCTAATTAGGCCCTCACAATGGCTTATAACCAATCAAACCTGAAGCCACCATGCTCATATCTTAATTGTGCTTCTCCATTATTTTGCAAAGGTATATATATATTAACAACATATACATGTTATTATATATATATATATATATAAATATATATATCTACACCGATCAGGCATAACATTATGACCGGTGAAGTGAATAACACTGATTATCTCTTCATCACGGCACCTGTTAGTGGGTGGTATATATTAGGCAGCTAGTGAACATTCTGTCCTCAAAGTCGATGTGTTAGAAGCAGGAAAAATGGGCAAGCAAAGGATTTGAGCAAGTTTGACAAGGGCCAAATTGTGATGGCTAGACGACTGGGTCAGAGCATCTCCAAAACTGCAGCTCTTGTGGGGTGTTCCCGGTCTGCAGTGGTCAGTATATATCACAAGTTTTCCAAGGAAGGAACAGTGGTGAACCGGCGACAGAGTCATGGCCGGCCAAGGCTCATTAATGTACGTGGGGAGCGAAGGCTGGCCCATGTGGTCCAATCAAACAGACGAGCTACTGTAGCTCAAATTGCTCAAGAAGTTAATGCTGGTTCTGATAGAAAGGTGTCACAATACACAGTGCATCGCAGTTTGTTGCATATGGGGCTGCATAGCCGCAGACCAGTCAGGATGCCAATGCTGACCCCTGTCCACCGCCGAAAGCACCAACAGTGGGCACGTGAGCATCAGAACTGGACAATGGAGCAATGGAAGAAAGTGGCCTGGTCTGATGAATCACCTTTTCTTTTACATCACGTGGATGGCCGGGTGAATGTGCGTCGCTTACCTGGGAAACACATGGCACCAGAATGCACTATGGGAAGAAGGCAAGCCGGCGGAGGCAGTGTGATGCTTTGGGCAATGTTCTGCTGGGAAACCTTGGGTCCTGCCATCCATGTGGATGTTACTTTGACACGTACCACCTACCTAAGTATTGTTGCAGACCATGTACACCCTTTCATGGAAACGGTATTCCCTGGTGGCTGTGGCCTCTTTCAGCAGGATAATGCGCCCTGCCACAAAGCAAAAACGGTTCAGGAATGGTTTGAGAAGCACAACAACGAGTTTGAGGTGTTGACTTAGCCTCCAAATTCCCCAGATCTCAGTCCAATCGAACATCTGTGGGATGTGCTGATCCATGCTAAACAAGTCCGATCCATGGAGGCCCCACCTTGCAACTTACAGGACTTAAAGGATCTGCTGCTAACAACTTGGTACCAGATACCACAGCACACCTTCAGGGGTCTAATGCAGTCCATGCCTCGATGGGTCAGGGCTGTTTTGGGCTGTTTTGGCAACAAAAGTGGGATCGACACAATATTAGGAAGTCATAATGTTATGCCTGATTGGTATACATACATACAGTATATATATATATATGTGTGTGTGTGTGTGTGTGTGTGTGTGTTCACTATGGTAAGCCTGTTATAAGTATTTATATTTTAGACCTGATGGGATTAAAATAAATAATGAAACAATTAAGTATTACAACATGTTTACAGCAAAGATTACTTCAAAGGAGAAACATTATACAAGTTAGCATTCTGGAGGAGAAACAATAAATAACTAATAATATTACCAACAATTTTTTTTTTTTACCAAACCAAAAAAAATCAAGTCAAAAGTATAGACCTGACGGGAAGGTTTTCAAGGAAAACTGCTTACGTACGTCACTTGTGCGTGTCTAGTCATATCCTATAGTGAAAAGTTGCTCCAGCTACTTTGTGTATGGTGTGGGAGTGGCATAGATTAGTTGTCACAACGAGTGAAAAAGATTGACATAGGCGCTAAATCATGGGGAATCACTCGTTAAAAAAACAAACAAAAAAAAAACTTGCTGAACAAAGGAGAGTCTGCTTGGGAAAAAGAGAACGCGACAGAGCTCATAATAAAAAGATAAGCAAACATTGCTTGGGGACCAGGGGATTTGAAAAGCGGCGCGGAGATGGTGGTTTTATTACTCAACAGGTGATTACGGTGTTTTTTGAACAGAAAAACTGTCATGTAGTTCTCTAACAGAGTTCAATGTAAAGTATTACTTTTTTGTGAAGGGTCATTTCATTATGGTTGTTGTAGTGCTGTAGTGGAATTTATTTTCAAGGAAATATTGTGTTTATTAATGGGTAGCCTGTAGCTACAGTAACAGCTAGCTTGAGATCCTTTCCATCTACACTGGTTATATCTCTTAAGCCTAATAGTGAATGTTTTATAAGCAGTAGGATAACCATATTGATCTGCACAGAGCCGAAGCACAACCAAAACAATGTTCTTCCGCACAATACATGCAGTTTTTTTAACCGCTAGGGGGCCAAAAGTTACATTGTGTACCAGTAAACCAGTAAATGGTTACAATTACAAACAGTTTGTATATTGCAAACCTTGGACAAACTTCACAAAATCCTTAAATGAGATCTAAACAAACCCCTTCCTTACGAACCAACAATATATGGGAATATACTGGAAAATATAATGCTATATATTACATAATTCCATATATGGAAAGCTAGTGTTTATATTTTTTATTATACTGCAATATATGCATGGATGTATGGCTATATATTTGATAGCAAAAATAGCAATTAAGACAAAAACTGCACTACATTTTTACATGTAATAGCATTACCGAAAGACTCAATAATTTCAGTTAACACATGGGTTTACAGAAAGAGTACATATTCATACATTTTTATCTCGCTTTATTGTTTGCATAGTTGCACATTTCATATATGAAAATAAAAATATGTGTGATGGTATATAATTTTTTTTTTTAAGTAAGAGTTTATACAGTATGTTCAAATATATTCATACACAAACAGTACCGTATTTTATCACATGTACTTCATAAATTATGAAACGGATTTTAGTCTTTTTTTTTTTTTAAATCTGTAAAACTGAGAAATGTTGCTATCAATTTTACATTTTTTTTACCATCATTTTTTTACGGTGTGGCCTTTATTCCTTTAGAGAATGTAAAAATCCTGTTCTATTCATGCAGTCTAATTTGTACATACGTTTTGTACCTTTTTGTACTTGATTTTGTTGAAAAGCAACCTGATATTTAAGCAATTTTAACAGTAAAATTGTGGCGCCAGTTTAATAGACATAATGCATTTATTCTAAGAATTATTTTGTTTCTGATCCACACTCCTAAACAGCAAGTTGCGGTAATGCACCTTTCGTTGGACGCCAATCACCATAAGAACTCAAGAAGAAGGAGAATTCATGGCATCCACTGGTGTGCCATTCCATGCTTCATACTCCGGTCCTGTAGGTGGTGGAAATGCACCTTCTATGTTGGTGTGTGAAAACACCAGAAGAAGCAGGTAAACATTTTTTAACATGTTTAAATGTTAACATCCCCCCCCCCACCCCAAAAAACAAAGGTTGGAAAATAATTGTGTTCCATTTCTGTTACGAAAAGATGTCATATAAGTTTGGAACGGAATGAGGGTGAGTTAATGATGACAGAATTTTCATTTTCATTGCTTCATAAACAAGTTTGGCATCAGTTGCTCACATTTTGAATTTTAGAATATGACACCATGACAAACATTATGATTTAGGTCTCTGGACTTTGATCTGTGTGACCTTCACACTGCAGGGAACAAAAAAAAACAGTTGTTGCGCGACAGCTACAGCTTTCAACGGCAGCAATTTTCTCCTTCAGACCGCACACATGACTTCACTATAATCACTGCTTGGAATGCCGTCAATCAGAGCGCTTGAGATTAGCATCAGACAACTGCACTCGGCTGGTTATGCAGTTTGTAGGTCTGGCCATTTGGGAAATGTTGATTTCAAAGCTTGAGTGTCTTGTGGTGAAAGGAAATAAATTACTATTAAATTGTTTGCATACAAGGAAAGAAGTTGGCGAGAACAACCAGCTGTGATGGTAGATTCAGTGTGTGTATATGTCTTGCATTTTAATGACGTCTAGCCTGTTATTCAAGGCACTTCCTCTAGCTGTCTTTTGTCTTTCATAGTTTACAAAACATATTTCATAAAGATCACTATCATATGAGTCAAAGTCTGGTACTCTTTCTGATGATTTGCCATTGATATTGTGTTTTAAAATATTGCCATGCTTATGATGATTAGTGCTGATTTTGACTTTTACATATTTTAATGTGCAACAATAGATATTCTGAATGCTTATTCAGATTTATATACTACTGTTTAAATGCCTTTAATGTCAATTTAACGCATCTTTGCATTAAAAATACTAGTAAAGTATTTACTTTGATTGTATACTTTAATCAGGGAAAATATAATACTGGAAGGAACAATTAAAGGAATAGTTCACCCAAAAATGATGTTCTGCTGTACACAAAGATATTTGGAAGAATGTTTGTAACCAAGCAGATCTTGTCCCCCATTGACTACCATAGTAGGGGGAAAAAACACTATGGTAGTCAATGGGGGGCAAGATCTACTTGGTTACAAACATTGTTCAAGATATATTCCTTTGTGTACAGCAGAACAAAGAAATTTATACAGGTTTGGACAACTTGAGGGAGAGTAAATGATGACAGAATTTTCATTTTTAAGTGAACTATCACTTTAAGCTAAGATTCTGAATACTTTTGCAGGTAATGCTGGGTACACAATAAAAGATAATCGGGGCGATTTTGGGCCGATTTCTCCCCTTTCTACAATCCTAGGTAAAGTCCCGATTATCTTAATAGTTCTAAGGATTATTTTATCAGATTTTCCTGTGTGTTAAGAGTGACTGAATCTGCTTGGAAGACCGTCGGAGGCACCCCGATCTCGAATCTGAAATCCTGTTATTTGGGGGGGAACCCCGAGGACAAACGCGCTCACGCTCTGGAGATTATCACGTGAAACTAAACAATACCCAATCAGAAACTAAGCTGATGGAAGACTCACCTCCAGCTCACGCAGTAACATGTAACTTAAAGTCCATCTTCACTCTGTCTCCATGACTTCATCTAAACATTTTCCTTTTCCCCCCTGCAAATTTTCTGTAAAAAGCATTCCATACACTATAAGCGCAATTTCTTCTTGCTGGTCGTCCGCCATGTTTGTTTACTTTAAAGTCACGTTTGAGATGTTTTGATGCGAGCGATTTTGCGATATTTCCTGTGTTCCCAGGCGGGACACTGTTATTTGTGAATGGAATCTATTTGTGTGCGGTGTGCTTTCCTGGTCACATCGCGGCACTCCACACACTAGAGGAACAAAACGGTTAAATCTATGATTTCTTATCGTTATGTTTGTGGTCTCTCACATTTTGAAAATCAAAAAAGAGTTTAAAAATCTTCTAGTGTGGCCCCAGCTTAACAGCGCAGAAGCCAGGTTAAGAAATATCTCTAATCCCATAAGAGGAGCCCAAATAATTGACATGCTGATACAGGGATTTTAATGGCAGCTAGTGTGAATATCCTTACCATAAGCTTAGACTCCACTGGGACCTGTGCTACTAACAGATGGACTTCTCTAATGAAAAAGACCCTTTTAATTAGCCTGTCCATGGACGTTTATTCACCTCGTATGGCCATCTCCCCAATAAAGTTTCATTGAGCGGGCTGGCCTTGCAGCGGGCTCCCGGCATCTGCCATCTGGTGGGCTGGGGGCTCTGTGATGGCAAAGTGGCACCCTTGTTTCTTCCCACTTCAGTGAGCCGGAAAGGGGCTGAGAGAATCGAGCGAGAAGCTGAATCTGGGAGGCGGTGCGGGGGTCTTTCTTGTCACCTTTCACCATTTTGGTGGGTGGGTTATTCTTCATGCATGTTAAACTGCTTTAATGTAATAGTGACAACAGGGAATGAGGGCCATGTAACCTCCCACAGTCAAGCAGAACTGATTAATGCTGTTGTTTCTGATGACGTATCATTTCCCTGCTGAGATAACCAGCTTTACATCCTAGGATCATTGTTAAAAACGTAGTTTTTTTTTTTATGTCCTTACCTTCTTAATGTAATTATCCAACCATCAAAATGGGATAAATCACAGTACATAAGCTATCAATTTGTCTGTTAGGCTTCTGTAAGGCTTTCCATCCATCCATCCATCCATCCATCCATCCATCCATCCATCCATCCATCCATCCATCCATCCATCCATCCATCCATCCATCCATCCATCCATCCATCCATCCATCCATCCCACTGTTAAAGGCAAAGTGCTCTCTGAAACAGTGTTAGTCTCTTTCTCAGCCACAGGTTAACTGTATTTTCGTCCTCACAGCCTCCTCTCCATTATAGAAACATGATAAGATGAATTGTATTCATGAGTTTTACTTGTTCTTGGATGGAATGCACAAATTGAGTCTATTTTTGTGTGCTCTTTGTGCCCTTCTTCTCTGTGGAAGGCGTCTATTCCTGATTATGCTTCATTCACAGATGGACATTTGATTTGGCTGCGACTTGATTGTTTCCCCACTGCAGAATGCACAGAAGGTCATTCTGTAACCTTCTTTGGCAAACAAACTGGCTGCCTGCACATAAAAAGGCAAAAGGGAAAAAATGTGCTTTGATCATCTTGAGATGCAGCAGAGTCAACTTCATGAGAGAAGATTTTGAACATTAAAGTAGACTTCAAATGGAGTAAGGTAAACCTGGCCACCCTTCCTTCCTCCCTCAAAACGGCAATATATGAACGTGTTTTAATGTGTTTTTCAATGTTGGTCCAACATAAAATAAAAATCAGGAGCTATTTTTTCCCCCTTCAGTATAAAAAGGAATTTTATTTATATATGTCTTAGTTCATGTCCGCTCTGATTAATACTGTTCAAAGTAACAAATCTTTCATTGTTCCTCTTTGAAGTGAGGATAAAATGATGCATGAATGTCTAACCCACAGATGCAGCTGTGCAGAGCAAAAGTAATTCACACCGCATTGAAATAAGCAGAGAAATTATTCATTAAAATGTGCCTTCCTGTTTTCTTCATCTCATCAGCATTATGAAGTCATTATTATTTGGGAAAGAAGCAATGGTATCTATCTATCTATTTGTTCTGTCTATCATTTATTCCATCCATCCATCCATCCATCCATCCATCATTTTTAATTACTTAAAAAGTGAGCATACAAATTAAATCTTTTTAGTTTATACAGCATTAGGTGCTATATATAGGCCAATTATATGGTTTCTTGTTTGATCTTGCCAGAACATCTTATTCTCCTACATGAAGCAGTGAGTGAAACACTCCATTTAATTTGACCTTTTACAATAGCGAGAGTTTCAGCGGGGTCTTCAGCCATTCTCATACCTTCAATTTCAAAAGGTCTAAGGAAACTCATAACTTACTGGATAGCTAATTATTTTACTTTTACAGCATGATTGCTTGATGAGAAGAAATGTAGGAAAATCCCCAAGGCCGCTGAAAATCAGAACGCTAGATTTAATGGATGCTCTTTCATGATGCTGACTTCAGCACTAGTGTGTGATGTGAAATTCTGTTTTACTGCAGGCTCAAACACTGATCGGGACGAATAGTTGTGAGTGTCCTCACCCAGTAGCACATATCACACATTGAAGTGCTGAGACCAGTAAAAATCAAACTGACAGCTGGAGATGTCAGTGAATATAGGGTAGCCAACACATGTCATGAAATGGAGGCTTGGATGGATTTTGACTGTGTTATATATATATATGTACTGGTCAAAAGTTTGGAAACATTACTAAACATTACTATTTTTAATGTTTTTGAAAGAAGTCTCTTATGCTCATCAAGCCTGCATTTATTTAATCAAAAATACAGAAAAAAACTGTAATATTGTGAAATATGTAAGGAATAATTTGAAAGTAATTAGATTAGTCGTGGTCGTTACACCAAGGGTGTGCATTATTTTTCTAATAATTCAATGGCCCAGAGTCAATTATTCTGCTTATTACTATAGTTACCACACCTCAAAACATTGTTCAGATGATTTATTTCAAGACATTTGTCAGGTTTTTGTCCTTAAATCGCTCTTGTGTGTAGGACTAATTTCTTATGCATCTAATCCCAAGCAACTAAACGGAGTCTTAAGCCATTGATAGCAGACTAATGCAGTTATTAAAGGGATAGTTCACCCAAAAATGAAAATTTGATTACCCCCTGGGCATCCAGGATGCAGGTGTCTTTGTTTCTTCAGTAGAACACAAATGAAGATCTTTAACTCCAACCGTTGCGGTCTGCCAGTCGTATAATGCATGTCAATGGCAACATTTTAGAGTCCATATTAAACCCTATGGCTCGTGACGACACATTGATGTCTTAAGACACAAAACGATCAGTTTGTGTGAGAAACCGAACAGTATTTATAAATTTTTTTACCTCGAATGCGATCTATGTACAACAGCCTTCACTGCGTGCCTTAAGACATCAATGTGTCGTCACGAGCCGCAGGGTTTAATATGGCTTCGTGCAGTACTGTGCAAAAGTCTTAGGCACGTTGGTATTTTCACACGAAAAATGTTTTTAAGCCAGTTATTTATATCTTTTACTGTAGTTTACTGCAATTAATTGTAATAATCCAGTGAGATTTTTTAAATTAATTTTTTTATGCTCAAGAAGTCTGATAGCAGCCGGTCTGATCTCACCATCATCGAGTCTGTCTGTGATTACATGACAGACTAAATCCAGAAAAACTAAGGCAAAGTCTCCCAGACACTTGAGGAAACCTACCTGCAAAACTACAGTACTGTGAAAAGTTTAGGCACTTGTCAGAATGCTTTAAAGTGAGAATGCTGTCAAAAATGATAACATAAATAGCTTTTATTTATGAATTAACTTCTATTAACTAAATCAAATCGATATTTGGGGTGACCACCCTTTGCGTTTAAAACGGCTTTTGTCACCTGCATCTATTCCTACACCTATTTATGTAGTTTTGCAGGAAGGTTTCTTCAAGTGTCTTGGAGACGTTGCCACAGTTCTTCTGGATTTAGTCCATCTCAGTTTTTTATGTTTCTTCATGTAATCACAGACAGACTCAATGTAGATGAGATCAGATCTCCATGTGGAGCATAGAGACTATTGTCAGACTCTATGCTCCACATGAACTAACTATGAACTATTGGGTGAACTATCCCTTTAATGCAGTTATTAGAGAGAGAGATTAAGCATAAGCATAAGTGAATTACCTGTGTCTGAACGTTCGTCAACCAATCAGTTATAGCCCCGTAGTATAATACAATTTAAAATAACGTTTTTCTATTTTAATATACTATAAACTATAATTTATTTCTGTGATGCAAAGCTGAATTTTAATGAGCCATTACTCCAGTCTTCAGTGTCACATGATCTTCAGAAATCATTCTAATATGATGATTTATTATCAATGATACTTTTTTTTAGGATTCATTGATGAATGAAAAGTTAAAAAGAACCGCATTTATTCAAAATAGAAATCTTTTCTGAATCTCATTCAGCAGAATCTCATTTGTTTGCATTGCAACTAGATGTCATGCACAATGTCATGATATAGTCCAGTGCAGCTTCAGTAAATATAGCTTAAATGCTCAGTGTGGAAAACCATATTCTATTAATTCATGCAATATGATCTGTGGTCCTAATCTGGGGCCAGGTTCACTAAATAAAATTCTGCCAATTTCTTCTTATTTTCAAACTTAAGAAAAAAGATAAGCATATGTTGTATTCCCAAACACTTTTCTTAAGAATGTTCTTATCTTTTTTCTTAAGATTGTTCTTAAGATCAAATTTAAGAAGTATTCATATTCACGAAAAAGAATGTTCTTAAAAATCATCGTAAATACCCAAATGTAAGATGTTTAATGAATGTATTGTTTTTTTTTTTAAATATTATGCATTACAACATAACACTAGCTAGCTAAATATTACTAGTACCATGAATTTGGACAAGTACTCTGAAGTGACACCGATCGATCATTTGCGCGTATATGATGCCCTTACTCAAGCTAGAACTATAGATACAGGACTCTTTCACTTTAGAGAGAGCACAAGAAAGATGGAGAGCAAATGAAATGTATGTTCTGAAGCGTATGGTGTAGGTGCTCTTAGGGCGTGTCCAAATCCACGGAAAAAACAGTCGGCGCACCAGGCGCATGGTCCAAAATGGTTATCCCTAGTCTCTTAATGAGTCATGGGTGTGTTTTAGGCGTAATGTGCAATAAACCAATCAGAGTCTCATCTCCCATTCCCTTTAAAAGCCAGTTGCACTTGCACCATGGCGGATTCGCTATTTACAAGGCAGAATTTGCGAGTGGAAAGACTGAACGCTTCTCCAGAGAGGAATCCTTTTATTTTTAATATTTAAAAATGTTTGTGTGCTGCTGCGTGTCCCTGTGTGTGTAATAATCATAGTGCACGTGCGTTGTACACTTGCTTATAGGCGCATATTACTATCGCGCCCTTTAAAATAACACAAAAATTACTTACTTTAGACCAGGTTTTTATTGCTCAATGGCGCAGTCGTTTGAGGTTGCCTCAAAAAAACAATGCGCCTGAACACATGCACTTCATTTTCAGACCAGCACAGGGCGAACAGATAGGCGCGAGTGCATTTGCTATTTAAACAACGTGCCGCAGGACGTGAAAATGATAACTGCGTCAGGCTGAAACTAGCAAAAAACGCTTGCGTCGCGCCTGACGTCACATTGCGCCGGGTGTATGATAGGGCCCTATAAGTCAAATAACACCTTTCATTTTCTTCTTAAGTAAAGAAATTAAGATGTTCTTAAGAAAATATCTTAAGAATTTATCAATAATTGCACTTAGGAACATTCTTACGATCTTAGAATTTATCTTAAGAATTTTCTCAACTTCTTTCTTTAGAAGATTTTCGTGAATCTGGCCCCAGGGTCTGCTAATTAGTGACCTCTGCCCAATTCTATGAACATTTCAAACTTTGACAAATTCAGGTGAATTTGTGTACAAATGAGAAAAAAATTCACCTAGAACCTGTCAGATTGTTTTCCCAATGGCTTTATAAAAAGACGTAACTCTGCCTTCTCCCCAAAGATGTGGCTGTTATGTTTCATTATTTTTTTGTGTTCATTGTTGCTCAAGTGCCTGAGATGAAATTGTTCTATTGATTTGTCTGGTGGAGCAAATTAGACTCTGGCTCTGGAGACAAGCTAACCATTCATTTTGAACTGCCTAGTTTACCTCCCACCTCGCTGGGCTCTGGACAGACATTTCTTCCAAGGTTTAATTACCGCTGGTTACCTGGCTGCTGTTACAGTCGAACACACACACATACTGCCCCTTTAATTAGGCGTCAGCTGTTTTAGAACTACAGCTCATTGATCAGGACATGATGGTTAATAAGAAGTGAAGTTCTGGTGGTTCCTTTATTGAAATAGATGATACTGAGCTGGGTCAGGAAGTGACATCATATGGGGCTCAGAAAGCTGGATGGGAGTAATGATGCTAAAAATTCAGCTTTGCTATCACATGAATAAATTACATTTTAAAATATTTTTTTTTTTTAAATAAAATTGTCGTATTTCACAATTACTGTTTTTTTTACTTTATTTTTTATCAAATAAATACATCATTGTTGGGCATAAGATAGTCATTTTCATTTGCATTATATTACAGTAAATATACTGCCTACCCTGACTGAGACAAATAGTCAGCTTTTTTATTATTATGCATAGAATTTAACATTGGTAAATATGAACTCAAAAGCAAGGAAAATAACAACTGTTGATTAAGGTCATACTGTTGCCTTCATTTTATAGCTCTGTTGCACTCATTAGTGTGTCTTTTGTGTCTCCATAAGTCTGACTTGAGCACTTGGACAGTCCTGCATGTGGGCACCTGGTTATAGGCTGGTAAACTGCCATTGTTGATCTCCAGGACTGTGTCTGCAAGAGTTTTGGCAGAATCTACATTCCCCTCCCCCTTCCTCTGTTCACCCTCTCCTCACAGTTGTTCATGAATATGAATGAAGGGTGAGTCTTGCTAGCATCATTAATGTGCCGCAAGTCCACATAAATCACACCAATATAAAACTCCAAATGCTTTGCTTAAAGGTTGGTGATAACAGGACAGGAGGAACAGAGTGAGACTAACATAACTTGGCTACGGAAGCTTCCCTTAGAGGGTAATGTGTTCAACATCGAGCTTTTGGATTCCTAAAAACATGAGGCTAAAGGTGCGGCCATATTCGCTGTTGTTTGATGAATTATCGCATGCAGGCAGAATCCATTCATTTCAATAAGAATCCAGGTGATCAGGAATTTTGCGTGAGGGCGAAATATTTTCCAGCACAGATTTCACTACGGGTTCCAGTTGGTTGTGTTGCCCAAAAGAAAGCTGCTTGGTTTGGAAGTGACTTTTATGTGAGCTGTGCTTCATACATACCTACACTATTGACAATAGACAACATCGTACTTGGCCAAATTTCAGATAACTTTCTATGTTACAGAATTTTGCTAACATGACCGCACCTTTAGTTGTAGTTAATGATATCTTTACTCATTTGTAATGTATTATGTAGTCCTATGGAGGAGCTCCAGAAGGAAAAAAGGCCACTGTAACAATGTTAAAGGCTCAGAGAAGGAGGCTGGAACCGGTGAATGTTAAACATAACTTTAATGATAAAACTAATGTAAAGAACAAAATTAAAGTAAAGTGGAAGCCCCTTACAGACGTCTGCCGCATAACTAAAATAAGACGCCAACATAAAGTCAGGCCAGGGAGGTATTCTAGAAAGCAAGGTTAACTTACCATCACATACATCCTGAACCCCCGGTTGATTAACCCAAACCTTGCTTACTCAAGGTATATACTGGTTCCAAAAATCTGGGAGTTAGTTCAGCCAACCCAGAGTATGTTCCCGGTAACGAATCGATGATTCACCATGGAAACCATTCTACTTCCTTCTTCTTCTTTTGTTTAATGCCAATTTACATAACCTAATTAGTGCACATCGCCACTTATTTGGTGGTTGTGCAATCATTTTTTCAATTGTTTTGTTTAATAAGTAATCTTTTTCACTGAGAATAAGGATTATATTGTTTGTTTGATACTAATTAATTTAATGCAGATCCATGTGTGAGATGACAATAAAATAAATAACTATATTTGAATTAATATTTAAACATTACCTTGTTATAATAGTGCTTTAGAATTAATATATAATATTGTATATTATATAACTGTAACTATATTAATATTAGATTTGGTTATATTAATATAACTTTATTAATTATATAACATGCATCTGAATACCTCTTAAGCAAACTAACCCTGGAACATAACCTTTTCCAGAGCAGGTTATGTTCAGAGAGTGAGTTGCTATGGCTACTTACATACCCTGAAAGTTACCTCCATTTTTGGAATCCGCTTACTTGCACTTAAACATACCCAGGTATGTCACATAACCTGTTTTCTGAAATAGCCTGGTCCTCTCTCGCCCTTATGGCCCTGTTTACACCTGGTATTAAGATGCGTTTTGGTCGATCGGATCACAAGTGGACGAGGGACACACATATCCGTTTAAACCTGGTGTTTTAATCTGTCTCTTTTGTCCACTTTCAACCACTTCTGTCCTGATTTCTTTGAGGAGGAATGGTGACAAAGTTTAAATCCTGTCTGGCTTGTGCATTTCCTGTAATGTTTACATGTAAGGTCAGTAGGCGGTCTTTTAAAGTGAAAACGCTTTCGATCGCATGAGTGTTTACATTACGAAAGCAATCCGGTCGAATGTGTTTTTGTCTACTTCTCGAAGTGGTCAAATTGGACAAGCTCAAACGTTTTAGACCCCGTTTACACATGTATTTAGTGTCGTCCCCTTGTGATCTGATCAACCAAGACACATCTCCTCCGTGGGACTTAAGATGTGTTTGGCGGGCAGATGCCGCTCATTAGCACTCGCACCATTTTTTAGGATGATTTGCCTTAAACTAATGTGACTGCACCTTAACACATCCTGCTTGCCAAAAGTTTCACCCCAGTTTCACCCTAGTTTCATTAGCGTGAGGAGCTTTTTTTCCCTTCATTCTGAGAAGTGGCTGACACATTAAAAATAGATGCTTCCTGGACTACCTCAGCGTCCTGAGTTAATTACGTCATGCATTGTTTCTTCAAAGAAGCACATCAAGATGGAAGTCTTTAAAAGAGAATATCTCAGATTTAGGGCAGTTGTTTCAGGTTGCTCACTAGAGATTTTCTATAAATATGTATACACGATGAGCTCAAGTTTAGTTCTGTTGGCATCGAGAAGAGAGCAGCTGCTAACGGGGGGCTCTGGACTATAGGGTCCTCAAAGCTTTAGCCTTTTAAAGTCAATGAGAGGCTTCTGCACAAAATTTACATAGCGCACCACATCCAAAAAAGGCCAGAAGGGGTAAACAGGGAAGAGAGGCGATGGTGGAAACTGAGCGCGTTCTGACAGTATTTTGACTTCTTCTGTTTGTCTGGGATGCCTCACGTTGTTTGTGTTGTCTGGCAGAGAATTATGTTTGTAATGATTCTCTTGTGATGGATGGTTTAGCCTCGTCCGCTAATCTCTTCACATTCAAATCAATCATTTTCATCCACAGTGTAATTCAATACTGGTGAACAACTATGTGTTGTTTAGAGGCATCATTTGTTAATGGATGAGATGTTAATTCAAATTCGCCTTTTGCAGCTTTAAATTGGAAATATATAATCAGTTTTCTGGATGTCCCATTTCTACACCACTGACAACTCAATACAAACATGAAAATGAGGTGAACTCTGTCTGTAATGAATTCATTTTGAGTCACAAAATGACATTTTATTCAGTTTCATGGTTAATTATTTATCATTTTCATTTTGCTTTTTGCTTTTTTTTCCATTTTAGACCTTTGGGAATAGATGATGTGCTGTTTCTAAAATTAATTGAGTCATTTGTTGTGATAATTGACCAATTAAAATGGTTCCATTTTTTTGTGGTTTGATTTGGTCTAGATACTCAGGATTCCCCAGTCAGGTGACACACTTACAATGGAAGCACAGATGTATAGTAGCGAAGGACAGATACATTATTATTTGATACTTTGGATACACTTTATTTTAATGGTCCCCTTTAGACATTCCGGTGACTATAAGTAACGTTGCTCCTACATGTCAACTAACAACGTCCATTGAGGGATCATCAAAATAAAGTGTTAGCAGATATTAAGCAGACAGTCTAATACTCTAATGAGAGTTAGTTGACATGTAGGTGCAATGTTACTTCTAGTCAACAGAATGTCTAAAGTGGACCATCAGTGGACCATTTACTCCAGTACATTTCTCCAGAACTTTTTGTTGCATTTGCGACCACAAGAGATCAGAATGATTAATTTCGCAAATCACAAATCTGATTCTGAATCTAAATTTTGAGAAGCACACCAAGCAAAATGTCAGAAATCTCAACAGGGGATCCAAAGAGAACAAGTTATTCATGCAAGTTTATATATACACTCACCTAAAGGATTATTAGGAACACCATACTAATACTGTGTTTGACCCCCTTTCGCCTTCAGAACTGCCTTAATTCTACGTGGCATTGATTCAACAAGGTGCTGGAAGCATTCTTTAGAAATGTTGGCCCATATTGATAGGATAGCATCTTGCAGTTGATGGAGATTTGTGGGATGCACATCCAGGGCACGAAGCTCCCATTCCACCACATCCCAAAGATGCTCTATTGGGTTGAGATCTGGTGACTGTGGGGGCCATTTTAGTACAGTGAACTCATTGTCATGTTCAAAAAACCAATTTGAAATGATTGGAGCTTTGTGACATGGTGCATTATCCTGCTGGAAGTAGCCATCAGAGGATGGGTACATGGTGGTCATAAAGGGATGGACATGGTCAGAAACAATGCTCAGGTAGGCCGTGGCATTTAAACGATGCCCAATTGGCACTAAGGGGCCTAAAGTGTGCCAAGAAAACATCCCCCACACCATTACACCACCACCACCAGCCTGCACAGTGGTAACAAGGCATGATGGATCCATGTTCTCATTCTGTTTACGCCAAATTCTGACTCTACCATCTGAATGTCTCAACAGAAATCGAGACTCATCAGACCAGGCAACATTTTTCCAGTCTTCAACTGTCCAATTTTGGTGAGCTTGTGCAAATTGTAGCCTCTTTTTCCTATTTGTAGTGGAGATGAGTGGTACCCGGTGGGGTCTTCTACTGTTGTAGCCCATCCGCCTCAAGGTTGTGCGTGTTGTGGCTTCACAAATGCTTTGCTGCATACCTCGGTTGTAACGAGTTGTTATTTCAGTCAAAGTTGCTCTTCTATCAGCTTGAATCAGTCGGCCCATTCTCCTCTGACCTCTAGCATCAACAAGGCATTTTCGCCCACAGGACTGCCGCATACTGGATGTTTTTCCCTTTTCACACCATTCTTTGTAAACTCTAGAAATGGTTGTGCGTGAAAATCCCAGTAACTGAGCAGATTGTGAAATACTCAGACCGGCCCGTCTGGCACCAACAACCATGCCACGCTCAAAATTGCTTAAATCACCTTTCTTTCCCATTCTGACATTCAGTTTGGAGTTCAGGAGATTGTCTTGACCAGGACCACACCCCTAAATGCATTGAAGCAACTGCCATGTGATTGGTTGATTAGATAATTGCATTAATGAGAAATTGAACAGGTGTTCCCAATAATCCTTTAGGTGAGTGTATGTATATATATGTGATTATGTGCAATATGATTGTGACGTTCAGCTGTGTCATCATATTAGTAATTTACCTGTACTGATACCCAAGTAGTTTTAATATCAGTACTTTTTAAGTATTTTTTTTTCTAATGTGCAACTTAAACTTTTACTTGAGTCAATTTTTATAAACATATCTTTACTTTTGTTTACATGTAAAGGAAGTAAATGGGGCCAATTAAATATAATAATCATTAAACCTCATCCTTCCCTCAGGACATTTTGATCTGAAACTCTTTTTTTTATTTTTTATTAAGAGTTCATTGGAGTGGTCCAAGACACTAGGACTTTTGTCGCACTTGAACCACAAATGCACAAAAATAAACTGACTGGATGCGAGGAGGTTTGTGGTTGAAATTTAAAAAATTCACAAATCCTTCCCTCATGGGCCATTTTGACCCCCATAGGAATAAATGGAATACAAGGAATGCTTCAGTAGACAGAAAAATGCTCAAAATTCACACAAACAATGCTAAAACTACCAAAAAATTATTTTATAATGTCTACATGTGTATCTGAATGCATGCTGAAGAGAAACTCACTTTAGGACCCAGCGGAACAGCTCATTTGCACCATATGGAGATATAAAATGAAATATCATGTTATATTATCTTTTTTTCCACAAGAGGTCGGCAAAGACACCCAATGTATCTTATTTTTAGCTGAATTAAAAGGGTTATGCATGAAATTGTTATTTTGAATTTGAAAGAATGTGAAGAATGTGATTTTAAATAACTATTTATTTATTATTTATTAATACAATCTAGTAATATAAAGGTAAATAAAATAAACAAAAAATTGCTTTTAAAAAATAGAAAAAATATTATCAAAATGAAATAAAATAAGCTTTATGGACAAAAAAAAAATTAAATATAATTTTAGGGCTTCGGGTAATTTTGACCCGCGAGGGAAAGATTTGTTACAAAGTGCAAGGGAAGGATGAGGGTTAAAATACTTACTGTTTCAATAGTACAGCCACAAATCATAAACAATATATGTGTTAGCATGATTTTAGTGTAAAAAGAAAATGGTGCTAACCTTTTCTATGTAAAGTTAAATATTTGGATATAACTTAATTAAATGTAAACTCTAAAATGACTGTGAAAAATGTTACAGCACAAGTCACAAATAATATAAGTGCTTTTATAAAATTATAATACTAATGCCTGGTTTCACAGACAAGGCTTAAGCCTAGTCCCAGACTAAAACGCATGTTTGAGCTGTCTTAGCTGAAATATGTCAGTGCCATTGCTCAAGATTCACACCAGTAATGTTTTTTTCTAAGGCACGTTTATAAAATCTACTTAATTGTCCTAGTTTAACCAAGGCCTACTGTCTGTTAAACATGTCTAAAATGTATATTCTTAAAACCGGTTCTTGACCACATTGAATTCAGTTGTAAGTGCCTCACCGTAACCGTTCTTTAAATGTTATTTCTTTAGTGAAAAGAAATGTGTAAACCATGCTCTCATCAAATTATCTTTTTGTAGTTCGATTATTATTTCATTGATGACAGGATTAAAGTTTGTACATGTATGTGAAAGACACATGATACAGAGGTTCTTGAGTGGATGATGGATTCACTGTTTTGTTGGATGAATGATGCTTTTGATTCTTTCATCATGTTCGATTTGTTTTTGATTTCCTTGGGGATGCAGCAGGCTGGCACATCACTCACTGAACTCTGTTGAAATCCCATTGAAATCCTGAAAATCATAGTGACTAACCCAATAAACCAGCTTTAACAGCTTGGATCTCCCACTTTATGCAGAATGAGATTATGAAAGGCTGAACGCTGGCATTAACCTGGTGATGTAATTACCTCTGCAGGTTGAGTGCTAATACAGTTATCAAGCATGCTGAATATCCCCTAATCTGATTAGGAACTGACCTCTCCTTTTACACTGGATTCTGCTGTAAAGTTAACGTCCTGCTACGTCCGTTTGTCTTTCAGTTGACTTTGACAGAGGGACAATCTTCATCTGACCCTGACCTGTAGCAGTCACATCCGTTTACGGTCAGTTACAGTTCTAATGTGTGTAATTGGCTCTTTGGTTTTGAGCTATGCAGACTGAGGCTTACAAATGAGAGGAAAACACAGGATGGTAGCACACCAAAAACATATGCAGGGTTTTAAATTGAAAAACTTTTGAGTCAATAATGTGACATTAATACATAAAAATACATAAAAATGCCATGCAGACAATGATATACATATTTTCTACAGTGAACATGTTTTTATGTTCTGAACTAAATTATTTTTTTTTGTTTGTAAGACTCTTTACTTTGAAACATGTTTTTTTTTCTTCTTTCTTTAAAACATTTTCACAGTCTAAGGTATTTTATTTTATAACTTTAATTTGATAGTTGCACCCCATGACATTTTCAGAGTATTATTATTATTATTATTATTATTGCAAATGTTATGTTTTTTTTATTATGCATTATCCAATATGAATAAAGATTATAAAGAACCTGATGAATGCATTTTAAATTACAGTTGTAAAATAATTCTCCTTTCCACCATCTTAAGCAACTTTAATTATCATTTTCCCTGAATTGTAAATATAAAATTCCAATTTATTAGTTTTGCTTTTAGGGATGGTTAGATGGAATATACTGTAACCTGGAGGAATGTGTAGTGTGAACCTCATAATCTGAAGGCATGTAAAACGGGTTCTTGTGGCGTGACAGTCATGACAGCACATTTTTAAAAAATGAATAAAATTATAATCAAATATCCAATAAACCTCTACCCCACCCAAAGGGATTTTCCATAAGTGTTTCAGCAGGAGAGAGTGAGATTGAGAGAGAAAGTGTGTGTTTGTGAGTGTGTGTGTGAGGGAAAGCGAGAGAGAGAGAGAGACAGAGAGAAAGTGAGAGAAAGTGAGAGAGAGAGCGTAAGGGAATATTTCATTATTTGCAGGATCCCAGCCCAGAAATGTTCCATAGATAGGCTATAATTGTAACTCAAGGTCATGAATTGAAAAACAGGGCCGTGACAAAAGGCAGCTGATGTCCACACCAGGCCAGGTCGGTTTAAATTACACAGCACAAAGAATGCAAAGCATAACCATGCTGATAAAACCATAATTGGAGAGGATTATGGAGTCTGGATATATATCATATTTAGAGTTTACTCTATAAAACAAGGACATCATTCATAACAGAAAAACACATCATATTCAGCTAAGTTACACATTTAAAAATGAACTATGAATTTTGGATGAACTATTCCTTGCAAAAACATATCTGTATCAGTTAAAGTAGTTGATAGCAATTCTACTATTACTAAATTAAGTAGGCATACATTTTCCTGCTAATGGACAATACAGCACAAGCACTTAAAGGGTTAGTTCACCCAAAAATGGATATAGCAAAACAAAACTTGGTTCTCGCGAGAACTAACATATTCTCACCAGAGCATCCTACGTCATACACTAGAACGCCAGTCTCTCGCGTACGCACGTGCAACAGTTAGTGGAAGTTAAAGATTACAGTTTGTAAAGTTTTGAATATGGATGTTTTTCTTACAGAAATGCATCGCTTCATTTCAGAAGGCCTTTATTAACCTCATTCTTTATTAACAGACATGTGGACCACTTTTATGATGGATAGATGCTCTTTTATGGACTTCAAAACAGAAACAGCCATTCACTGCTATAATAAAGCTTGGAAGAGCCAGGACAGTTTTTAATATAACTCTGATTGTGTTCGTCTGAAAGAAGAATGTCATATACACCTAGGATGACTTGAGGGTGAGTAAATCATGGGCTAATTTTTATTTTTCGGTGAACTATCCCTTTAAATTACATGGTTTGCATTACGACAGTGCAGCAGTTGTGTTTGTTCCCTTCTCCTCCTCTTGTCTGGATGTCCTGGGTTGTCTTGTCTGGTACAGTGCCTCACTTCCTGCAGAGCTCTGGACTGAGTTTCTGGCTATGTTTCAATAGTGACCAACTCCACCTGTGATGGAATCAAACCAGCATGGGTTTTAGTTCTTTCCTCATATGTGTAACATGTGTTTTGATCTCGCTTGCCATAGTTGATCAAGATCAATGCTTTTCTGATCAGTAATCAGTGCTAAAAAAAACTTGAATGTAAACATTTTGACATTGCCTGTTCTTTAGCAATATTGAATTGAGGAGGCTTTGAAACATTTTCTTTTCTTGTAGCTATATTGTCTGCAGGCACTATGTGTTCTTACTGGATATATTAGGGTGAATTAGGTTAAATGGCATTGATTTTGCACTTTCAATTTGTGAAATTAACTATGAATTCCCTTTTCGAACTTCAGACCTCAATAACAACTAGAATAATATGATAATATTAAAATGGATTGTGATGCACATTACTCAATGTCTTAGATTACCTTGCACTTCCTGATTTTGCAGAGTTAGACGTGTTCCTGGGTCAACATATTTTGTTGATCCTGGAACAACATTCAAATTTAATCCTAACCATATCCCTACCCCTAAACCTAACCCTAACCCTACCCATAAGTTATCCCTAAAATCAGAGGGAAATGATAGGTGTATCATGATTATGTCTTGACCTAGTCTTGACCTGCATCTGTCTTGACAAATTTCTCAGTTTGTTTTTGTTGTCATTTAACTAGCTAATTTCCCTGGTGTATAAATACTTCCTGTTAGGTTCAGTATAGAAGCTAAGATGATGGACTTACCAGCTTGGCATCGTCTTATTACCTGCCAAGACAGGCCACTATTGGAGTACTGGTGGTGGAGGCTGCAGCAGGGAGACTCCTTGTTCACCATCTGCGAGGCAGAGAAGGAGCCCGAGCCGGAGTCTGCTACCTGGGTCACCATGGAGTCGACACAAGCAGACCAGTTCATCTCAGAGCCAGGAGCGAATCACTGATAGTGAGTCTTTCGTCTTCCATTCCAGTCCAGCCATCTGGATGCTCTGGTCCAGTCTGGAAATCTTCCTCCACTGATATCCCCGGCTGACTTCCTGGTCCCATCTCCTCCTCTGGTTTCGTCCAGTTCCCTGGGTCCGTCTGTGCCACTGGTGTCATCCTGCTCCTCTGCTCTGCCCCTGCCACTTGCTCCATGCGGCTCTTCAGCTCCATCTCAGGCTTCACGTCCACCAGCTTGAGGTTGAGTCCCCGGATTTACATCAGGCCTCCAGACCCATGTCTCCACCTCAGTCGACTTCATACTAGCTCTGCATTCCTTCGACTCTGCTGTGGTCCGCCAGCCCTAGGACTCCTCCGGGGCTCCCTCGTCCCTCCGGATCAGCCTTGGTCAGTTGTCGCTCTGCCTCCACCGCAGAGTTCTAGGTCTCCACCCCTTTGGCTCCATCAGGCTTCTCCTTCCCTCTGGCTTCCCTGTTGTCCTCGCTCCCCTCGTCGTCGCCCTGGTCTGCCGAGCCCCCATCTCTGCCTTTGTCCTGCGAGCCAGCAGCTCCACCAGGGACTTTCTGGCCGTGGATGTCGTCCTGGTCTGTCGGCTTCTCTGTTCCGCTGGATACCCAATGAACCCTTGTTCCGCCTCTGTCAGTCAGTCCCCGGGTTCCACCAAGCCCTTTAGTCATGGCTCCACCCTGGTTCCTCCCACCGTCGGCTCCACCATGGTGTGTATTTCTGTCGGCTCCTCCAGGTCTCTGTCCATCACCAGCTCCCCGCTCACCTCCAAAGCCCCCTCCCTCCGCACAAGTCCGCAGTGGGATGTTCAGGTAGGGCGCGAGGACGTGCCTTCCAGGAGGGGAGAGTACTGTCATGATTAAGGACTTTCAGTTTGTTTCCGTCAGATGCCTTTGTTCTTAGTTTGTCTGTCCTTTGTTCTTAGTTTGTCTGACCTAGTTTCTCAGTTTGTGTGATTAGTCATTTTCGTTCACCTGTTGTCATTTTAATTAGCTAATTTCCCTGGTGTATAAGTACTTCTTGCTTGGTTCAGTTCAGTGACGGTCATCGTCAGTGTTAAGTTGGTTGTGTTAGTTTTCCCTTTGTATGCCTGCGAGTTTCTAATTAAAGACTTTCTGAGCTCCCTATGTATTTGTGAGCTATTCACTACAGCCTTCCGTGACAAGGTGAATAACACTGATGTAGAAACACTCTGGTTTTAAGCCTAACTTGGCATAAACTGTAATCTTGTCCCTCAGATCTGATTGGTTGATTGGAATGTCGTTCCAGGATGCTGATCCAGGAAAATTGCACTTGGTAAAATCAGGTCCTGCGATTTATCTTAGTTTAAAGGGATAGTTAACCCAAAAATGCTTGTATGACATTCTTTCCTCTGTTGACACAAAAAAGAAGATACTTTGAAAAATGTTGCAACAGTTTTTGCCACTGACTTTCATTGTATGAACAAAAAATAGCTTCATATATCAAATATCTTCTTATGTGTTCAACAGAAGAAAGTAAGTCAGGGAATGTCATGAGGGTGAGTACATTTTATTTTTCATTTTTGGATGAACTATTCCTTTATAGCTTAAATGGCTTAGGTGATTCTTATAAATCTTATACACTTTCTTGCAAAAATCATGAATGTAAATTTAAATGTATTTAGTTAACCCTCATATACTGAGATCAACTACGCTGTCTTCATCTTTGGGATCCCAGAGACCCCTATTATGTATGTGTTCAGTAAATGGTCAGGCTTCAAATACTCAGCTGTTCTTTGATGGTAGCGCATCAATAAAGCACAATCAGAACCTGCCAAATCAATAAAATCAAAGATCCTCCCGGTCAGACATTAATTATCTAATAAATGGCATTTGGTGGCTCTCCACATGCAAGTCAATCAGTTTGAAGTGACAGTGTGTCCTCTAGATTCAAGCTGAGATTGGGCTTGTACCACAGGTTTAAGTTGCACAATGCTTTTCATGCAGCATTCATTTCATTAGCCTTTGACAGATTTTAAAAGTGTAAGATGATGTAAATATAAGCTCTGTTCCAAAATCAAATGCCTCGCCATTCACTCACTACGTCTCGCATTTGTCTTTTTGTTGGACAGAACATCATACAGTAGGTGACTGGTTTGGAGTGATTGGATGGCCAACTCAATTGATTCCAATAGAGTTTGACATTAGCATGTTGCTAAGCTAACAATGTGATTCTCGAATAAGCATAAAAAACACCTAACACACAAATATTTTGTATAATAGTCTATTTGTATTCATAGAGCTTTTCAGTCATGACATGAATTTGTAAGCCAGCTTATCAAAAACAGCATTTTTCAAAACCTAAAAGACTCAAAAATGTTAATTATTTTCTGAGCTTACAAACTGAACAGCTTGATCAGATTATTATTTTATAGTATATTTTTATATATTATGAAAAGCGTACTTTTACAATGAGTACATATCACGTAAATAAAATACTTTAAAAGAATATACTTCAGTGTGAATTGACTGTAATATTTTTGGACATTGCATTTTATTTACAATTAAATTAAAATATATTAGTTGAAATTTATTTAAAATTCGATTAGTTGATCTCAAGAGTGCTTTTGGACCATAATTACTTATTTTGTCATTAAAATAGTATTAAAGTGTACTGCTGAATATACTGACAAGCATTTATAGTAAACTAAAATATACTTTAGTGTTATTTCTTTTTAAAAGTGCATTTAAGTATTGTTAATAAGCAGTCATAAGAGTGTACTCAAATAGCCTTTATTTATATTATATTGTCGGTTTAAAAAAATTACCTTTAAGATTTGAAGTACTACAAGTGCACATTTTCACAAAGGCATCAGAACTGTTTTATATTGATACTTTTTGAATGCAATATCATTAGAATCAACATTTCTGTCACCTAGTCTGCCATCTTAGGTCTATTTAATTAATTAATTTATCTATTTATCGATGCATGAGATTGCCTTCTCTGTGAAGGTTATATGCTATGTTATATAACTGATATATGCAGATTTTAGAAGGCTGAATAATATTTAATTCTTATTAAAATGCTCTTTAGATGGGCAGTTTGAAACAGACCTACAGTATAGAAACACGTTATTTAAAAAAAATATCTTAAAAGTTTGGCAAAAATAAAAAAACCAAAGGAATAAAGAAAAAAATGGAATAAATCATGATCCCGAAACAAAGCCCTCGGCACAATGATGCAAACTCGAGCACAAATGAGCACAAACAACAAAAAAGGGAGTGCCAAACCCTGCCAAAGCCTTATTTATGCTGTGTGTGTCAGCACTTCCTCACGCCTGATCCAATATTATCCCTCTGACTTAATTACTCGCGCTGCCAGTCAATAGTCTTTGCATGATAGACATAGACATGACGTCTGACTGTCAGAAATTAAATTACTGATGATTTCCTGTGTAAATGGTGACACTTATAGCTGAGTCTCGTGTTCTTTTGTGTTGGAGCATATTTGCTCAAACATTCCGAACATGCTGGATTCACCTCTCGGCTTCCTCCTCATTGCCTTTCATTTTTTTCGATTGATGGATGACATAATTTGTCACACTATGACTAAACTATTAAACACAATCATCTAAATCATGTTTAAAAGGTAGTTACGTCATGTTTAAGTATTGAGTTTGACGGTTGATATCAGTCAATCAAATGCCGAGAAATTTGTTTAGACACGCTAGAAGCTTCTAAAATGAAAGAAGGAATATATTTCTTTGAATTGATTAGGAAGTTAACCTCTTTAATGGATGTCCTATGTGGTTGCTTGTTTGGGGTTTGGTAATTTTGTGTTGAAGACAAAATTTAAACACTAACACAGCACTTACTGTAGAATTCTCCATGGAACAATTCATACCGTGGCCAAGAAAAAAAAAACCTATTTGACCTTTCTAGAGGAGCCTGGTGGTTGAGGAAATGTGCGGAAAACTAAACTGACTTTATGATAATTACTATGGCCAGACTCAATGAATAATTTAATGTTTAGAGAGAGGAACCGTTAACCAAGAGCTTCCACCAAAACATTTGCACACATGTAGTGACAGCCAAACACCTGCTCACCTCCACCAACAACAGACCGTTTTTTCCTTACCTAAAAGAGACCATTTTAAATGTCCTTAAAATCACTGTGTAGCTTCTAATTTCTTGGATATTGTGCATGCTACTTCATATCTTATGCATGCAGAGCCCAGCTCATGCCTTATAGAGCAGCGGTGTTCTACACTCAACATCACATGCTGCTGCAACAGGGCAACCTCTCCAAGGACCAGCTAATCACTAACACAAATATTCATTTTTTTCTCCCTGGTTCTGTTTATGATTGCATACATATTTATATTGCTTTTTTTTTTTTTATAACCTATGTCTTGCTGTAGTTCCATGTAGTGTATGAATTAATTCGACTCACAGAATGCAGTAATTACTTGGGGAGTGCCTGGTGATGTGTTGTGCATTATAAGCAGTTTCGGGAAAATAAATAAATAAATGGACGTGGGATATAGTTTTTGATGTGGGGGTGCATGCATGGATTTTTAGTATGTTTTACAGTCTGTCAAATACATCACTGTTTTGCTTCTTAGGCGTGAAGACTTGGCATGCACTGTATGAAAATAATAAATGTTACTATATATATATACACTCAGCTAAAGGATTATTAGGAACACCTGTTCAATTTCTCATTAATGCAATTATCTAATCAACCAATCACATGGCAGTTGCTTCAATGCATTTAGGGGTGTGGTCCTGGTCAAGACAATCTCCTGAACTCCAAACTGAATGTCAGAATGGGAAAGAAAGGTGATTTAAGCTATTTTGAGCGTGGCATGGTTGTTGGTGCCAGACGGGCCGGTCTGAGTATTTCACAATCTGCTCAGTTACTGGGATTTTCACGCACAACCATTTCTAGAGTTTACAAAGAATGGTGTGAAAAGGGAAAAACATCCAGTATGGGCGAAAATGCCTTGTTGATGCTAGAGGTCAGAGGAGAATGGGCCGACTGATTCAAGCTGATAGAAGAGCAACTTTGACTGAAATAACCACTCGTTCCAACCGAGGTATGCAGCAAAGCATTTGTGAAGCCACAACACGCACAACCTTGAGGCGGATGGGCTACAACAGCAGAAGACCCCACCGGGTACCACTCATCTCCACTACAAATAGGAAAAAGAGGCTACAATTTGCACGAGCTCACCAAAATTGGACAGTTGAAGACTGGAAAAATGTTGCCTGGTCTGATGAGTCTCGATTTCTGTTGAGACATTCAGATGGTAGAGTCAGAATTTGGCGTAAACAGAATGAGAACATGGATCCATCATGCCTTGTTACCACTGTGCAGGCTGGTGGTGGTGGTGTAATGGTGTGGGGGATGTTTTCTTGGCACACTTTAGGCCCCTTAGTGCCAATTGGGCATCGTTTAAATGCCACGGCCTACCTGAGCATTGTTTCTGACCATGTCCATCCCTTTATGACCACCATGTACCCATCCTCTGATGGCTACTTCCAGCAGGATAATGCACCATGTCACAAAGCTCCAATCATTTCAAATTGGTTTCTTGAACATGACAATGAGTTCACTGTACTAAAATGACCCCCACAGTCACCAGATCTCAACCCAATAGAGCATCTTTGGGATGTGGTGGAACGGGAGCTTCGTGCCCTGGATGTGCATCCCACAAATCTCCATCAACTGCAAGATGCTATCCTATCAATATGGGCCAACATTTCTAAAGAATGCTTTCAGCACCTTGTTGAATCAATGCCACGTAGAATTAAGGCAGTTCTGAAGGCGAAAGGGGGTCAAACACAGTATTAGTATGGTGTTCCTAATAATCCTTTAGGTGAGTGTATATACTAATATATATACTATATATATACTGTATATAATAAAAATAAAAAAACAAGGCAGCAATAATAGACACATTACTCATGCTTTTCATGTCGGTTCCATATGGTTTTGAAAAACTTATATGCCATTTTAATGTTAATCCAGAAAAGTGTCATGTGGTGTAACCATAAAGTAAAAAGTTATAACATATTACCTTTCCAATATTCCTTACACCTTAATCATTAATTTGTAGGTTTAAATTTTATTTTTCAAATTAAACATTTTAAATCCGAAATATCACTGCATTGTTGCAGGCTTAATTTTTTTTCTTCTGCATATTAGTCACACCACATGATTCTGATTTGGCAGACAAGTTTTTTTCAAATATTAACACTGAAACAATTTCAGTTTTTACTGTAATTTGTTCAGTTATTACTGTATTGTTATGTGTGCATATATTCATTGTATAATATCAAGATATCACCCTAATGTTTATCCTCCCAAAAAAAATCTAAATTAATTTTAATTCAGAAATTGAAAACATGCTCATCATAGAAGATGTCTCTATGACCTTTTTTTAATGTATTTTTTAATATATCAATGGACAATATAGTATCATTGATTCTAGAGCTAGGAATTCTTTTTTTTTTTTTTATGTTATAATTTATAATTCATTTGTAATTTTTCAAAAGACCTTAAATGTATCCTTAGGTTCATCTGACCCAGGAAGCAGACACTAACTGACATTCACTCACCTCTCATATTCTATCTCATAAATGTTTTTATAGTCTTTTTTTCCCTCTCTTTCCAAAAAAGAAGTTTGAAACTTCATCCATGTCCTTTCCCCTCTCTTGAATATAAATATTCACTCTTTAAAAACATACATATTCTGTGAACTTTACCCTGTTCTGAATGTACAAAGAAAAGGCCTGAAATATAGATTTTTTTTCTCGTTCTTTCCAGGATGGTTGAAGGTGGCAAAGTTAATTTGAAATTCACACAGTCAACATAAAGAGGGTGGTGAAATTATCTAATTCAAAAGATCTCATATCAGAAGCACAAGCCTGGATATATTAGTTTCAGAATAAATATTTAACTAATCATACATTAATAATTCTACATTTTCAATAGTTTACTGAATGTCTGATTTATTTAGCACCATAAATCTTAGGCCAACCCGAGCAACAACATGGTATGGATAGAGAACACACACATTCCACAGTATCTGAGATGCTATTTTGATTTTTTAGTAAAAGTATATTGTCAAATACTTTGCTCGTAAAAAGAGCTTGTATTAATCTTTAAGCTAATGAGCTAAATAAGTACAGAATTATTCAGTAATTGGCCCATAGTAGTAGTAGTAGTATTAATAATAATAACAACAAAAATAATAGTAGTAGTAATAATAATAATAGTATTATTATTGTTATTATTGTTATTATTATTATTTATGTGTTTTAATATGCGTTTTAATGTCAATCGATTAAAAGAATGAAATGATTAATTGCACATTTTTCAGTCAGTAATCAAGATTAATTGCACATATTAAAGTTTTGAGTATATGTTTGTATTGTAATAATTTCACATTTAATCTTCAAATTAAACAACATAAAGACTGTATATTTTAAATATTTGTTTGATGGCATCTATCTCTATGATTTCCCCCCCCTCAATTTTATACCTTAATTATAGCCATTAGACATTACAGTTTAATTGAATAACTAAATTAAAATATAACAACTTTCAATTTAAATAAACTTAAAACAATCTTCACCATAAACCCATTATAATAAATGTCACATTTACCTGTGCCCTTTAATGTCAGGGCTCAACGCTAAGGATTTTTTTCTATTGGCCCAGTCAGACCGGTTCAGATTTTTACTTGGCCTACTAAAATGCACAAAAAATGTATTGTTTTTGTTGTTTTTTTACCCATGTAACCTTGTAAACAGTGCTTTAAGATTTTCAGATAGGTCTAACAGCTAGGAAATGTACAGAAATTAAAGTTATAAAACAATTCACAATCTTCGTTGCATAAATTATAAGTTAAATATAGATGATTCCTTATTACAGCTACAAAAGTTATTCAGTCAAGAGCAGTGAGTGATTTTCTCTTTTGTTCTTTGATTATCTTTAATGATAGACAGCAATAGGTTTATTGTGCTGCTGTCACTTTAAGACCTGCCACACATTTTAAGGGTAGAATCTGCGATCTCTGACCCAGTTTGTTTGCTGGCTTCCATGGCTGCAATAGGCTGTGTTTTCCACCAACTGGCAACCTGTGGTGTCTAAATACTATTGGGTAAATTGGCAGTGGGCGGGATCACACAGACCAAAACAAAAACAGCCATTCTGACACGGAACGCACATTTCAAAGTAGAATAACTGCCAGTAGCATTGTTTGTGAACTCAGCATGTTTCCTAAATCTCTGCAAACATAGTATTTTTGTGCAGATTAAAATATTAGGGACCCGATTACACCACTTAAACATGGAAAAAGTAATATTTTCATGATATATCCCCTTTAAGGCATTATATAAACATCATTATTCACTGAACAAAATTATAAACGCAACACTTTTGTTTTTGCCCCCATTTTTTATGAGCTGAACTCAAAGATCTAAGACTTTTTCTATGTACACAAAAGGCCTATTTATCTCAAATATTGTTTACAGATATTGTGGGGGGGGGGGGAGGGAGTGGACCAACATTCCACAGGCCACAATCAACAACTTGATAAACTCTATGCGAAGGAGATGTGTTGCACTGCGTGAGGCAAATGGTGGTACAGTAAAACTGCACATTTTAGAGTGGCCTTTTATTGTGGCCAGCCTAAGGCACACCTGTGCAATAATCATGCTGTCTAATCAGCATCTTGATATGCCACACCTGTGAGGTGGATGGATTATCTCAGCAAAGGAGAAGTGCTCACTAACACAGATTTAGACAGATTTGTGAACAATATTTTGAGAGAAATGGGCCTTTTGTGTACAAAAGTCTTAGATCTTTGAGTTCAGCTCATGAAAAATGGGGGCAAAAACAAAAGTGTTTTATAATTTTGTTCAGTGTAAATAAACATTTCTTTTTCAAAATGTTATAAAATATTCAATACAGAAAAGCTCTGATAAGAAAGGTTGAATCCAATTAAAATTGCCCCCCTTTTAGCAAATATCTATGTGCGCTATGTGTTTTTATGCTTATTATTAGAGTATCGTGTCTAACTATTAACAATTGTTGGATGCTGGTGTTTGATGGGAAATGTGAATTGTCCAAAATCACATCACCCTGTGACACTTTTTTTAAAGACACCATCCCTTAATCCCCATCATTTCACTCTCTATATTCAGAAACAATGATCACGTTCTACATCCATCAGCACAAAGCCCATTCATCAGCACAATGGCATATTTGATGTGACACAAATACAGAGCAAACTTTCCCCCGACCTCTACGTCTCTGCCAGTCTGATACATTATTTCAGTACACCAAATCTGTAACATACTTCATCTGAGTCTTTAACCTCCATCCTGATCTGGCAGACACATATTTAAACTAGAGATGGATGGAGCATCGGAGCAAGCCCATATGTCACTGCGCCACTTGTAGAGAGAGGAAATAAATAACGCTAGCATTGAACAGTGCTGGAGAGTGTCAGAGCAGAGCTTGATCCAGGGTAGTAATACTGTGAGGTGTTAAATCAACAGCCGAGAAATATGAGCCCAAGGTTATTGAGTGTCGGTGAGTGATAGAGACTTCAAGATGTTTGGCCCCAGCAAATCAGGTTTCCATGGAAATTGTACTTTACTTTGTACTTTGCCATCTCCAGTCCCATGGCCACGAGTCTATCTATCTATCTATCTATCTATCTATCTATCTATCTATCTATATCCATCCATCCATCATCCACAGTTTGTTTGTTTGTTCATCCATCCATCCATCCATCCATCCATAATTTGTCTGTTTGTTCTTCCATCTATCCATCCATCCACAATTTGTTTGTTTGTTTGTCCATTCATCCATCCATCCATCCATCCATTATTTGTTTGTTTATCCATCATCCATCCATCCATCCATCCATCCATCCATTATTTGTTTGTTTATTCATTCATCCATCCATCTATCCTTAATTTGTTTGTCCATCCATCCATCCATCCATCCATCCATCCATCCATCCATCCATCTATCCATCATTTGTTCATCCATCCATCCATCATTTGTTTGTTTGTTAGTTCATCCATTCATCCATCCATCCATCTATCCCTAATTTGTTTTTGTTCAACCATCCATCCATCCATTCTTATTTTTTGGTTTGTCCATCCGTCCCTTCCTTCCTTCCTTCCTTCCTTCAAATTATCTGTTTATAAGTAAACTACAAAAACAGTGTAATAAATTACTTATGAAAACTGAAGTGTGAACATACATATTAGCAAAAGTTAGTTTAATTCAAAGGGTTTTCTAGAGGGAGGAAATGATTGAACTAACATTAAATCACAATTGTTTTTGGTGCAAAATGCTACAAAAGGGTAGTGCCCCTTTAAATGCATAAAAAGATGAGGACTGAAGAACAGTTATAGTATTATAAAGAGGGCAAAAGGTGATGCCAGAGTTTAGGGGGAACAGCTGCCACCCCTCAAGCAGGTACTTTACACAAACAGTTTCAGTAAAAATCCCATCTGTTAAAATGAGGGCCAGGAGTGTGTGAGTGTATTTCACTCATTTGGCCAAAGGCATGTATAGCTGAAGCAGAATGTGTAGATATTTGTTTGTTTGTGAAGATGAGCATGTGTTATTGAATTTGTGTTTCAGTGACACCATTGTTAGCACTGCTTTAGAGCTGACCCAAAAATATTCATTTGAACTGTTTGGTATTTGAGCAACAACAAAACGAAATCTATTTATCATATGCAATTCAGCACCATGAGCCCTTCATAAGTGATGTTTGATAAGGAAAAGGGGTCAAGGTTTGCCTGGTGTTAGCATGATTGACCCTGCTGACCATTTTGCACCATTACACCATTTTGTTCTAAAAGAATTGACAACCATTCAAAATTAGCTTCAAAATCCGTTTTTAGAACAATTTAGCAATATAGGCTATTATATAGGCTTTTTTAAAAACCTGTAAATCCAATCACCCCTTTTTAGTGAATTAGCAAGGCCACACTGCTGCTAAAGTCTGTTCTGTATAATGTATACTGCATGAGCTGCTCAGAGCTGAAACTATTAGGCTGCCACTTCCACAAGACAATAGAAAATTGAACAGACTACGCTTCCACTGTTCCAACATCTTATGTGCAAACTCTGTCAGCTGTGCTACATAGTGCATAAAGGCATAAGACGGACCCTAAAGGTGCCTTGAAGGAAGCCTTGGGGGACAAACTTCAATATGGCTCCATTATGTGTACAAGTCCTTATGTTGTGAACAGTTGATACAGGCTGAAATGTTATCATTGACTGCATCAAAAAGGTTATTTCTTTCGCTGTTACACATATTCTGAAACAGCACAGAATCTCCGGATCAAAACACAAGCGAAGAAGAAGCAGAAACAAGCTATAGAAGCATTGCTTATGCATGCATATGTAACATAACAAGATCATCAAACATTAAATGGCAAACAAATCAAAACTGCCTAACGTTATTGAATGAAATGTCTTTCTAGGAAGAACTGTGCATGCTTTGGGGGTGTTGTTGGATTCGATCATTGTTCTGAATCCGATCTGGGCGTAGTCTTGGCAAAAACACAATTGTTCAAAAGCTTCAAAATGCTTTTTTTTATGAAACTTACCCACATTCAAGTGTTGATTTAAGAAAGATTTCTTATTATTATTATTATCAATGTTGAAAACAGTTGTGCTACATACTTTTGTGGAAGCATATGATGCTATGATGCATTTTCTTTTTTTTGCTAGTGTATATATAGTGTATATTCCTTTCTTCATTCCAATGAGGAAGACGAAACTACAGTCAGGGTTACGTCAGTTTTTTTGGGTGAATTATTGAGAGGTAAAAACTCCAGACATTTACGGAATCCAAGGAACTCATTTTGTTCTAGACTCTCAAATCGGCTGAGAATATGATCCATTTCATCTTTTATTTCTATCTCTTAGCAGTCCTAAATGCCAACATTAAACTAGCTTAGCCCAGAGGGCACTTTCAATGCCCCTAAAGAGACCTAACACATCTCTCCATTTTCCACTCCAGCCATGTCCATTTAACCCACCAACTGTCTTTTTCCATAAAAAAAGTCTGCTGGGATAGTCTACAAGTGTTAGAGCCTCTCTCTCTTTCTTTCTCTCACACTCTCTCACTATGGATTTGAAATAGCCCTAGTTGCCTCATTTAAGTTGGTAAAATGACATGGCTTCCCGTCGGCTCCAATCTTGAGAGGAGGTGCGGCAGTGGGGGTTTGTGTGTGTGGTCATGCATGTGTGTGTGTGTTTCCAGCAGTGAGGTTCTGGGGCATTAATGACACTGACTCCACATGGGAACCACCAACCATCATCATTTCTATCCTTCATGTGTGTCCTCTTTGCTTCAAGGTCATTCTCAATGACTGACGTAAAAATAAAATACAGACCGTAACATACTGCTGCTATTAATTTACTATATTTTAAAGCTGTTTTCCAATGTCGCTCAGTCTGAACTTTTTCATGGTGAAGTTTGCATAAGACATTGCATACAAAAATAGCTAAAAAAAATAGCATAATTCAATTCAATTTACATTTATTTGTATAGCGCTTTTCACAACACATATTGTTTCAAAGCAGCTTTACAGAAAATGACTTTTTAAATATTATGCATGACCAAAGATGGCTGCCTGGATGTGTATGGCAGTACACATCCAGGCAGCCATCATGCTTTGGAAAATCATAATTATGTCATAAAACATCAAATTTCATATGTTTGTCATAATTTGGACTTTTTAAGCCAATTTCATCTTTTTATGTAAAAATTTTGAAAAGTTAAAATTGACAGGCCGCAGATTTATATCTCACAATTAAGGGCCAGATTTACTAAACAGGGCAAATGGGAGATGGTAGTGGAAAGTTCTGCATGTGATATACTGACGATGCAGAAATTAAAGAACACATCCGGATCATTTCCGTAATGACCAACACAATCTACCAAGAGCAACACAAATTAGCGTCTGGTTTAAGACATGCTTTTTGGGCGTTAAAGGTTCAGTGTGTAATATTTATGAGGATCTATTGACAGAAATGCAATATAATATACATAACTATGTTTTCAGTGGTGTATAAAGACCTTACATAATGTACCGTTATGTTTTTATTACCTTAGAATGAGCCATTTCTATCTCCACGGGTCCCCTTACAGTGAAATCGCCATTTTGCGCCATCGTGTTTCTACAGTAGCCCTAAACGGACAAACTGCTCTACAGAGTGCTAGTCACTCTCTGCTCTTTCCAACGACAATATTTTTGTCCTGTGTCGGCCACCGTAGCTTCTCTATGTGCTTCGAAAGGGAGGGGTGAGCAGTGGCCGATTGCAATTCACAACCTCACTGCTAGATGCCGCTAAAATTCACACACTGCACCTTTAAATAATGGCGCAAATACCAGTAAATTGACTGTGCTTCCAGGAGGATTTAAAGGATTAGTTCACTTCAAAATGAAAATTTCCTGATATTTTACTCACCCCCCATCTCATCCAAGATGTTCATGTCTTTTTTTTCAAGTTTTTTGAGGAAAACATTCCAGGAATTTTCTCCCCATTACAGACTTCCATGGCAATCAAAATGTTGAAGGTCCAAATCAATGCAGTTTCAAAGTCCTGTGAAAGGCTTCAGAGGCTCTGCACGATCCCAGACGAGGAATAGGGTCTTATCTAGCGAAACGATTGGTCATTTTCAAAAATAAAACAAATGAATATACTTTTTAACCTTAATTGCTCATCTTGCGCTGCTCTGCGACGTGCCATGGATTGCGCAATCATGGCGGAAAGGTCACGGAAGACGTAGGCGGAAGTACCGCCCCAAGCGAACGTTCGAAGACTAATACAAATGCCCTTTACCAAAAAACACTCCATCTTCAACTTCAAAATCGTCCGACATCACTGTTTTACTTTTTTTTTTTGCAAAAGGGCATTTGTATTAGTCTTCACATTTGCGCTTTGTAAACACGGGGGCGTAACTTCTGCCTATGTCTACCGTGACCTTTCCAACGTGATTGCGCAATCATTGGCACGTAGCAGAGCAGCGCAAGATGAGCAATTGAGGTTAAAAAGTATATTCATTGTAGTTTTTTTTTTTTTTTTAAATGACCGATCGTTTCGCTAAATAAGACCCTATTTCTCGTCTAGGATCATGCAGAGTCTCTGAAGCCCTTCAAAGCGTTTTGAACTGCATTGATTTGGACCTTCAACATTTTGGTTGCCATGGAAGTCTGTGATGGGTAGAAAAATCCTGGAATGTTTTCCTCAAAAAACGTAATTTCTTTTCGACTAAAGAAAGAAAGACATGAACATCTAGGATGAGATGGGGGTGAGTAAAATATCAGGACATTTTCATTTTGAAGTGAACTAATCCTTTAACTGTGCAAACTGTCTAACAAACACCACGCTAGTGAAAACTAAAAAAGTCAACTATCGTGACCCATCCCTACACACTTATATTTCTACTGAAAAATATAATTTAATCAATCAATACATTAATTAATCACAAAATGTTGTAAAGGTCTAAAGTAATTTAATCAAATAAATAAAACTGTCTTTGAAAATGTCTTTAGTTACATGTTCCAACTAGGTTTCAACATTAACTTTGGCATACCTAAGTACATGAAGAAAATGTACTGGCTGTGCAACAGTTTTTTGCATTATTGATTTAATCGTAAATATTACGATTAAGATGCTTTACAGTGAACTAAAATAATGCCTAAATAATGCAAACAAGTCATTGGACTACATGTATAAAGAAAAAAATGCATGTGCCATGGAAAAGCCTATAAGCAAGGACAATAATAAAATGGTTTTAATTAAACCATATGGTTGATGAAAATAATATGAGAAAAAAAGTGCTAGCTATTATTAATAATGCCTCAAAGTTTTTGAAAAATAAACATGTAAAATGAATATTAATGTTTCAAATAATAATAATAATCACATTTGTTGTTTGAGCTGTGTGAACACCGGTAAACTGAAGCACTTTGTAAAACGTGTGAAACTCAACCAAACCTATATGAGATTAATTAGATATTTATGAAACATTCACATAATATTATATATAACGTATATCTGCACAAAATGACGCAAATGCCTAAGTGAACTTGAAGTAAGTTACAGTCAGAATCTGTAAGTCTTGTTGTGGATGCTCTCTTCCCGTAACAACGCACTGAAACATGGCAACTAAACTCAAAGAATTAACAACATTTTATTACAATAGTGTTCTCATTATAATGTTATATAATATGACAGTTCCAATCATAGTCATTATTAATGTCGTGCATTGCTGTTTGAGCTGCATGTTCTGAAGCTAAAGATGGTCATCGGTAAACTGGAGCGCTTTACTACCACTTTAATTAACTTAAATAAACGCATCCAATATGAGATAAATCAGCTACATATAAACAAAATAAACCTAATATTACAACTTTCAATTGCACAAAAGGCTGCGAATGCACAAGTGAACTTGAATGTGCTAGTCATTAAGGTGTAACTCTGTTGTGGATGCCCTTATCCCGTAACAATGCACTAAACTCGGGCGCACAAAGAATTCACAACATTTACATTTGTGTTCTCATTATAATTTTATGTAGTCCATATGACAGATTTTAACTGTTTACTTTTCAAAGTTTCCAATCATATTTCAGACAATTCAAAGCCCTTATGGCGAACAGTGCGCATTGACTTTAATATATCGGCATACTTTTCTTATTGGGTTGATAATAATAATATTAAGAATGAACATTTATCGGCCGATACAGATGGTGGCCAATATACACTATATTGCCAAATGTTTTGGGACGCCTGCCTTTACATGCACATGAACTTTAATGACATCCCATTCTTAATCCGTAGGGTTTAATATGGAGTTGGCCCACCCTTTGCAGCTATAACAGCTTCAACTCTTCTGGGAAGGCTTTCCACAAGGTTTAGGAGTGTGTTTATGGGAATTTTTGACCATTCATCTAGAAGCGCATTTGTGAGGTCAGGCACTGATGTTGAACGAGAAGGCTTGGCTCGCAGTCTCCTCTCTAATTCATCCCAAAGGTGTTCTATCGGGTTGAGGTCAGGACTCTGTGCAGACCAGTCAAGTTCCTCCACACCAAACTCGCTCATCCATGTCTTTATGGACCTTGCTTTGTTCACTGGTGCACAGTCATGTTGAAACAGGAAGGGGCCATCCCCAAACTGTTCCCACAAAGTTGGGAGCATAAAATTATCCAAAATGTCTTGGTATGCTAAAGCATTAAGAGTTCCTTTCACTGGAGCTAAGGGGCCAAGCCCAACCCCTGAAAAACAACCGCACATCATAATCACCGCTCCACCAAAGTTTACACTTGGCACAATGCAGTCAGGCAAGTACCGTTCTCCTGGCAACCGCCAAACCCAGACTCGTCCATCGGATTGCCAGACAGAGAAGCGTGATTCGTCACTCCAGAGAACTCGTCTCCACTGCTCTAGAGTCCAGTGGTGGCATACTTTACACAACTGCATCCGACGCTTTGCATTGCACTTGGTGAAGTAAGGCTTAGATGCAGCTGCTCAGCCATGGTAACCCATTCCGTGAAGCTCTCTACACACTGTTCTTGAGCTAATCTGAAAGCCACACAAAGTTTAGAGGTCTGTAGCTATTGACTCTGCAGAAAGTTGGCGACTTCTGCACACTGTGTGCCTCAGCATGTGCTGACCCCGCTGTGTGATTTTACGTGGCCTACCACTTCGTGGCTGGGTTGCTTCCACTTTGTTATAATACCACTAACAGTTGACCGTAGAATATTTAGTAGTGAGGAAATATCACAAATGGAGTTATTGCACAGGTGGCAACCGATCACGGTACCACGCTTGAATTCACTGAGCTCCTGAGAGCGACCCATTCTTTCACAAATGTTTGTAGAAGCAGTCTGAATGCCTAGATGCTTGATTTTATACATCTTTGGCCATGGAAGTGATTGGAACACCTGAATTCAATGATTTGGAGGGGTGTCCCAATACTTTTGGCAATATAGTGTTTCATGCATCCCTAGTTTGTATCTTTTGGATTTTCTTCCTTCACATTACTTTCATCAACAAAGTCTGGATTGTCATTGTGATACTGTGATTTATACCACATATTATGCTGCTTTTTTTTTTTAATATTGGCAAGTAACTCTTTTTTGTTTACCAGCCAAGGCCATTTTTTACGAAAGCTTTGAGAGTGTTAGCGTTCCTTCACACTCCCCAACAAACACCGACATTTTATACATTCTAAATTTGGATTTAGATGTTAGGAAACACTATTGTTTTGTTCACACTGATCCCAACAAACATCAACACAAAAATCCAGCAAAACCCCACAACCATTTCTTTTCATCTAAGGGGCAACATGAAGTAACTCTGATTCTTCCTGAAATGGTTCTGAAATCTCCATTCTGTTAGCTCAGAAATATCAATCCAATGAAAACATCATCAGAATACAGCTGATATTATGGTAACTGTTGTCTTGTCCTGCATGTCTTGCTTTCTCATTAGCTTTGCTCCACTCACCTGGAGCCGTATTCCTGCATCTGTCTGCTGCTCAAAAATTCAGTCCCTAAGCCGTCATCAATGGGCAGAAAGTGTGCAGTCATTTAGTTAATTAAAAACTGGAGGGCATCAGGCACCAGCGGGCCTTGCACCCCACATTTTGGGTGCAGCGTAATTAACGTGTAGAACAGGATAAAATGGCTGCTCGCTACTGGGGACTTCCTGCCAATGCTCTTGAATATTCATCAGTGGTGGTTAAAAGGGATCGGTGGCTGTTGTTTGTGGGGATGTGCTACCGGCCCCTCAGGGGTCCCGTCTCCTGCTACCATTTCTCGCTGTGAGAGAAGTGGAGAAGACTCGTTTTAAAATGATAGATCATACTGTATTACATGAAATAGACATACATTTTGTAAAAATTTGAGGGTATGTGCCAGTGAACTGTTTCCTAACCTAAAGATTAATCTTGAACACAAATTCACTCTAAAGACCCTCAAGTGGACAGTCTATCCAACATGGCTCAAGGTTTCTCATCTCTTGCCTCTGAAATGGCTTCAGTATGATAAGAGTGCATACCCATCAAACATGGGCAATTATCTCCAAAATAGACTGCCATGTGTTGGCAGAGAAATAGAGAGATATACTGGCACCATTGTGGTGTTTCTGGCAAGACAGTGATTTACTTGAATAAATTGGAAATAGAATAGGATTGGTAGCAACATCAAATCCCCATCAGATTACAGAGGGAGGAAGAGAAACCACAGCAGTTGTGGTGAGCACATGCTTTTTGAGGATTCTCACACCACAGATTGTGTATTAAAAATATGTCCACATTTCCAGGAATGCAAGACAAAGTCGTAATTTAGTGCTGATGGAGAGAGTAAATGGATCCAGATGGCTCATTGTCTAACTGGATATGTATAGAGTTTATTTGGAAAGACAGACAGTCACTGTGAGAGAGTGCAAAAATGCCAAAAACAACAAAATAGCTACATTTAGTGTGGTTTTCATGGTTATAGCATCTCTGAATTGACATTTAATACATACACAGATAAAATTTTAAGTGAAGCAATGAAAAGTTAGTGCTCTGGAAGAAGTCTTTTTGAACACAATTTTGTGAATACATTTGTATAGTATTTTTCTCACATTGTACAAATGGATCTTTTTTTAGCCAATGTGAAAATGTATAGCCATCTTGATATATTAGGAAGGAGGTCCCTTTCAAGGGTATCGTTATATTTTGGGGTCCTTGGCATCAGAAACTTTGTAAAAACCCTTTTTAGATGTTAAACATTTGGGCTAATAAACCATTTTGTAGGGTTGTACTTGTAAAACATGTTCTGTAAGTTGCTTTGAATAAAGGTGTCAAATAAACAATTAGTTTATGCATACACTGCAGCATGGTATTTTGCATTTTGCATCAGCAATCTGGATTGTTTGGCATGCTTGTTTGTTCCATCAAACATCTACACGTCTCCAGCATGCACTTGGACATGATAATGCGGCTAAACATGTTGCAAACACTTCATTGATGTTAGAGGTGTGACAGGCTGCCTCAGCTTGCATTGCTAAACACATGGCACAAATCTCTCTCATGCCCCCTGAATCATAACCGAGAATAACACTATGCTTCACTCAACCTTTAAGTGTCTTTAGCTGCAAATACAAGTTCTATACAGGTTCGCTTTGGCATAAATAACCCGGTTATAGTGGGGTCTCCTGGGAGAGATTTACTCCTCTGTTTGAACCTCTGAAATGTAGCTAGTGGCACCCTCAGAGGAAATCAACTGGATTTGTGCAGAGGGACTATGCTCTGGCATTAAACAATGGATGACTTTGTTAATGTTAAAGTTTTGGTAATAGAAATAGAAAATAACTGTGTATTACTGTGCATTTTCAAAAATGATCGTATCTAGATATGATGGCTGTGGTAATCGGATCTGTGATGTTGATTGTTGTGCTTCACTATAATGAAATCTTTGAGCGAGGGTTATGGGAACTGAATCTGATAGGATTGTTTTTTTTTACTGTTTACCGAAGAGGATTTGAATTCACTGATATATTCCCATGTTATTGAATCCTTAGAAATTGTTTATGATAAGTTGATAGTCTATTTTGCTCACCCAAAATGTGATTTGCCGAGATGTAAGATGCATAAGGGCGAATGATATTTGAGAGCAACTGCAAGAATTTCAGTGTGTAATATAGCTTTTAGAACAGGATTCAGGAACCTTTTTTGACCAAAGAGCCATATTTTTCTCAAAAGAGTCAGCATATTATATAAAAAACATGTTTTCAATAACATTTCAATAATAGTAAGTTTATTAGGTCCATAGACAGCTAAAACATACAAATATGCAACAAACAAACAATGAAATTAGATAAAAGTAGGAGGGTGCATGTCCTTAAGGTGCTTTAGAACATAAATACAGAACAAGACCACTATGATGTTTTTATTTCTCCTTTTTGGACTTTGTGGTCCCCAAGAACCCATGGTCATGCTATGCTTTTATTGCAAGTGTAAGAGTAGTGAGAATATCATTTGAAACAGCTTAAAAACATTGTAAAGAATACCATTCACTTTTGATAGAAAAGTGTCTGATAAATGAATAAATGTAATGTAAAAACAGAAAAAAAGGTTTTGGTGAGTAGTTAGTGACAACATTTTTGGATGACATAAGCCTAAAATATGAGCCATAAAATATTAGTTTTTTGCAGAGGGTGAAAGAATCAAAAATTGCATGCAAAAAAAAACAAAGAATATTTTTTTGAGGTGCTGCTGCTTAGCTGTCTGTGTGTGTGTCTGTGTGTGTGTGTGTTTGTCCCTCAGGTTGTTGTGTCTGTCTGCGTTGAATGAGCTCCACACACAGCACCCCGTCTCTCTGGCTGTGCTGAGAGGGATTTGGCTTTCACACTGCTCCAAAGAGAATCCGCTGTTCCCTCTGCAGGATGCGTCTGTCAATGGGGAGGAGTGTTATTGCAGATTTGCCCTGCAAGCTCTCACCTCAGGTCCTGCTGCTCAGCTGGGTTTTTTTTTTTTTTTTTTTATCACATCTGCGTTGGATTTTGCTTCACCTTGTTCATCTTTGTCCTTCAAGAATTTATTTTATTCAATCTCAGTGGGAAACACAGCTGGAGTGTGCTGCCGAAATGTAGCCTGAATGCATTTTGAACGTGTCAGTGCGTTCTTTGCACAGTGGACCTTGTCTTACATATGACTGTTAAAGAGATCTGCATCTGTGATGCACCCTGGTGTATTGAGCTAATATTGAACCCGACCCACAACTCTCACAGTGTCCTTTTTCCATACCTGCTGGGAGACATTTGCATCCTGTCTGATTTCATCAAGTCTGCGACCCAGCACGCCCTGGTTAGCCACCATTCGGTTGCCGGGATGGTTGACTATACTTGCACAAGTGGACGCTGAGAAAACAAGGGTGTGTGATCATTGGTACATCGCACTGATTAAAAGAGCACCTGCGTATAAGAGAAAGGGTCCCCAGAAAGAGGAGAAAGGGCTTAGGGTGAGAGGCATCTGCCTTTTAATACAGGCAAACAGATGGACACTTGTGTGGGGGTCCTGTACTACAATGTTGGTCTATTAAAGAGGACCTATTATGCCCTTTTACAAAGTCTTGATTTTGTTTTTGGGGTCTACTAGAATAGGTTTAATGCTTGAATGTTCTAAAAACATAATTTTTTATTTTTTTTTTACCAATTTTACCTCTCTTCCCAGTCTTTCAGTAATGCCCTGTTTAGTTCCTGTCTCTATGAAGCCCCTCCTTCCGAAAAGCGCAATGTGATCTGATTGGTCGGCTGGACCAGTGTGTTGTGTTTGGTCAGCCGCTTCATGCGTGCTTCGGAAATGTCAGGGCGCTTACCATAACCATAACGGAACACTGAAAAAAAAAATAGTTGTGAAACAATTTTCACTTTAAATTTCACAAAAAACAACAATTTCACAAATGCAGGCAACACATTGAATTAAACTTGACATGTTGGAGTAGTATTCTCTTGTAAAACATATTACAGTAATATTTGTTTTATTTACAACCTCAAAATGGTGAGTAATGCCACTAGTAGCATTTCTATGAGAAAACGCCAACTAATTGTATTTGTAGTCTGGAGCCCTAAGAATATCTCTAGTAATCATGTTATGGACAGCTCATCATAATGATTGATTTTATTGTCGTCTTTTAGCCAGTGTCTTTATATTTACTATGGAATCTAAAGGATCTGTTTTACATATTGGCACCTGCTAACAAAAACAGCTTAAACCAGTTTAAGAGTTCCCTGTTGAAAAAAACAGCATATGCTGGTTAGATATGTTTTGAAGTATGGCAGCTGGTTTAAACTGGTTTATGCTGGTCCTTAGTTGGTCATGAGCTGGTTTAAGCTGGTCCTGAGCTGGTTATAAGCTGGTCCTGAGCTGGAGCTAGTTTCTTAGGATCAGCTTAGGACCAGCACTTAACCAGCTTAAACCAGCTCATGAGGACCAGCTTAAACCAGCTGCCATGCTTCAAAACATACCTAACCAGCATGTGCTGTTTTTTTCAACAGGGTTGTTGGTTTCCACAGGCTATCTGGCTTGTCTGCTCGTTATGCTGAGAGAATAACTGGAAGACCTGCTGAATACCAGCTAAAATGACTCCCCTACCCCCTCATAGTATTATTTGAGTAAGAGATTGGTAAGAGAGCCATGGTACTAAATTGTGAGAGTTATGGCAATAGTGTTTCGGAGAGATGTGGCTGTTTTCATAGCCCTGCTCGTCAACCACCTCCTCTTACGACCAGCTGTCAGGACGTTTGGCTCATGATGAATGTACACTGTCTACATGATGAAGTCTTCCTGGGAGGTCGTTTGCTCACAAATATCCTCTCAGCCTGGCTTGTGATTCTTTCCGTCATAACAAAACACACCGGATCAGCCAGCGGCCTGCTAGTGGCGAGGCTTTATGGTTAATTAATCACGTGGGAGATAATTAATCAAGGACTAATTTCACTTTAATGATTCCTATCAAATTACTCTTTACATTGGGCGGTGTGTAAGTACACGTTGAGAACATCTTCATTTTCACCATCTTCCACTCGCAGAGGTTATGAATTAATGGATTCATTTATTTATTACTGTCTGGTACTTATGATATTCATTAGGGTCTGTTGGGCACAAGCAGAGGAACATATCTCAAGAGTTAAGTGAAGTTAGTGAGAGGTTAATTCATGCTATGGCTTTGTAGAAGGCTCTGCAATTTATCAATGCCTTATTCAGCCAGATGTGAAGGAGTATTTCTATGGAATATATAGAGAGAGGGATCACTAAAAACTATTATAACAAATAATTGTTTTTGCTATACTTCTATATTACAGCATTTACTCAGAATAACAGGTGAGAGATGTTCTGGGTTCAAAACAAGTTAAAGGATTATTATTACAATTATTTTCTCTCTTGTTGTTTTATAGTGCAGATGTTATTCATTCACTGAATTAAAAAAACATTCCACATTTTATTTTATTTTATTTTTATTTATTGTAATACTTTAATTTTAATTTAATTAATTGTAATATTTTTATTAATTTTAATGAATTGTAATTTAATTAAATTATTTTATTATATATTTTTTATTGTTTTATTTTTTATTTTATTTTATTTTAGTATTTTATTTTATTTTAATTGTTATATATATTTTTTAATGATTTAATTATTTTATTTTCTGTTTTATATGAAGGTAAATTACCATTAGTCTATCAGTTGTTCACTACAGTCCTCAACAAAATCTTTTTATATGTAGATTAGGCCTTTGTCTAGAACTTTTAGGCCCTGTTTACACCTGGTATTAAGATGCATCTTAGATGATCGGATCACAAGTGGACGAGGGAGACATACCCGTTTAAACCTGGTGTTTTAATCTGTCTCTATGGTCCACTTTCAACCCCTTCTGTCTTGATTTCTTCGAGGGGAGGGTCTATGGGTGGGTAAATGAATTGTTTTTTTCAGATCTTTCGATCTAATGGACGAAATAAGCTCATGCAATTTACATATACGAACGCAAGCGGAGACAACAACACAACACCAGCCGAACGCTGTGAGTGTGTGTTAGAAATCAGGGGTGGTGAGAGAACATTGAGCTTGGTACGTTTTTCATCTTCAAACCAAACTTGGGTCTCCAGCCAACAAAGTTTAAATCCCATCTAGCTAGCGCGCTTCCCATAATGTTTACGCGTTAAGTCAGTAGGCGGAGAGTACACACGCTTTTGTGACTGTTTTAACACATTCAACCACATTAACATTTTCAACGATCTCTGGAAGTGGTTGAAAGTGGACAAGCTCAAAACGTTTTACACCTGTATTTAGCATTGTCCACTTGTGATCCGATCGACCAAAAAAACGTATCTTAAAGGGTCATCGCTCACCCTCATGTTGTGAAAAACCTCTATGAGTTCTGTTGAACACAAAAGAAGATATTTTAAAGAATGTTGGTAACCAGATGGTAGCCACTGACTGACTTTTATAGTAGGAAAAAAAAACTATGGATTTCAATGGCTACCATCAACTGTCTGATTACCAACATTCTTTAAAATATCTTCTTCTGTGATAGAAGAAAGAAACTCATACAGGTTTGGAACAACATGAGGGTGAGTAAATGACAGAATTTTCATTTTTGGGAGAACTATCCCTTTAATACCAGGTGTAAACAGGGCCTTAGTACAAATCCAGTCAAGGGTTCCCTATTCATCTTTGATTTTGCAGTATCCCTTTCTAAGAGTGACAAGAATGGAGCCGCACTTTAATTCGACTGTCTTGATGCGCTCTGTGTAATGGATTGAATTCCAGTGCACTGCAAAGTGAGAAATACATTATATAGAAAAATGAACCCTCATGTATTGCTTTTAGAAAAGAACTTCTGGTTATGGCTGATTCAGAAACTAGTTTTCTGGAGAATTCATATTCAACTATTCCTACTATACATTTAAACCATGAGTTTTCAGCTTGGAATTTCCACGAGACTCTAAGTCTTTGGTTTAATCTAAAGAATCCTTTAGAGGGGGGAGAAAATAAAAGACACAAGCTTTTAATACAGATGTAGGATCCATATTTACTCAGAGGAGATGCCAATTACACTGAATGTTTCTTTGAGGAGTGTTAAAGGATGTGAATTCAGTCTGGGCTAATGAACAGATAATCTGCACCTCATTATAATATGCTTTATAAAAATAACAATAATTAAACCTCTGCTTTATTACAATTACCTCCACTTGTATGATGGAGAATGCCCTGCAGCAAAGGATTTCAAGCTTTCAGCTTTCATTTTATGATATATCACGAATAATCAAGATCATTATCTCTGCCATCAACAGTGTTTTTCCAGTGGAATTGCCATAGAAACACCCTTTTAATTGGACCCCTAATTACATGGGGGAGGGAGATGCTCACTAATATCCTAAAAAAAGGAAAGACAGAGGAAAAGTGGAAAGGCATTGTGTAATAAAGAGGAGTTTTAGAAAAGCCACTAATTAAAAATGATATCCTAGGTTAAAGTATTAGAAATTTGATATCTTTTTATTTTTATTTTTTATTTTTTATTGAATTGTGCAAGGTTTAACTGAGTAAAACAGGTTTGGAAAGTGTATTGTGCTTGGAAAAATAATTTCCAGTCTCCTTTATGGACCATAGGGCTCAAGCAATCCCAAAGCCATAAAGCACTGTAAATCCCAGGTTAACGTTAGTGTATAATCTATAATGATATTAGTGAGCTTTGCTCTGATAGTAAATACCAAGGTGAGTTGCTTGGTGCAAGATGTATTGCCATACGAGTCTCTGCTGACAAATAATCTCCCCTTGATAGAGACACATCTGAGGTCAAGTTGTTTTCAAACTGAAAAAACTTGACCTTATACTGTAAATTATTTACACTGTTTTTATTTTTTATTTTATAAGAGACAAGAGAACATAACTTCTTTAGAATTGTTAATATATTAGTGACATTCACTTTGAAAAAATAGTTTGAAACATCAGTATGTATATACACCGATCAGGCATAACATTATGACCGTTGAAGTGAATAACACTGATTATCTCTTCATCACGGCACCTGTTAGTGGGTGGGATATATTAGGCAGGAAGTGAACATTTTGTCCTCAAAGTTGATGTGTTAGAAGCTGGAAAAATGAGCCAGCGTAAGGATTTGAGCGAGTTTGACAAGGGACAAATTGTGATGGCTAGACGACTGGGTCAGAGCATCTCCAAAACTGCAGCTCTTGTGGGATGTTCCAGGTCTGCAGTGGTCAGTATCTATCAAAAGTGGTCCAAGGAAGGAACAGTGGTGAACCGGCGACAGGGTCATGGGCAGCCAAGGCTCATTGATGCACGTGGGGAGCGAAGGCTGGCCCGTGTGGTCCGATCAAACAGACGAGCTACTGTAGCTCAGATTGCTCCAGAAGTTAATGCTGGTTCTGATAGAAAGGTGTCAGAATACACAGTGTATTGCAGTTTGTTGCGTATGGGGCTGCATAGCCGCAGACCAGTCAGGATGCCAATGCTGACCCCTGTCCAGCGCCGAAAACGCCAACAGTTTGGCATGTGAGCTTTAGAACTGGAGCACGGAGCAATGGAAGATGGTAGTCTGGTCTAAGGATTCACGTTTTCTTTTACATCACATGGATGGCCGGGTGCGTGTGCGTCCCTTACCTTGGAAACACACGGTACCAGGATGCACTACGGGAAGAAGGCAAGCCGACGGAGGCAGTGTGATGATTTGGGCAATGTTCTAATGGGAAACCTTGGGTCCTGCCATTCACGTGAATGTTACTTTGACAAGTTAGGCTGATTTGTGATGAAATGATTGTTAGGCTGCATTAACTAGGTCAGCCGGAACCGGGAACACTTCCCATAACACCTGATGTACTTGTTACATCATAAGAAGAATGGCATCTACGCTAATGTTAGTCTCTCTGTTTATCCCGAGGTTTACTGCAGTCGGCCGGATCCGGGCCGTATCCGGACCAAATGGTGGACCTGTGTCTGAACATGACCAACGCATCCCTGAAATATCTGCAGAGAACGTGTCAATTAAAACCCCCCTGTAAATGCTGCATCGACACGACATCCTCATTAAACCCGTCTCCGGCATGACGACTCCAATCTTTCGAATAATCCAACGAATATCTGTTGATCTATTATGACTTCTGATCTTTAATGTTGCCAGATTCATAATCATACACTATTTGTTCGTCGGCCAGAGGAGAACTGGCACCCCGACTGAGCCTGGTTTCTCCCAAGGATTTTTTTCTCCATTCTGGCCCTGAAGGAGTTTTGGTTACTTGCCACCGTTGCCTTTGTCTTTTTGCTTGCTCAGTTGGGGACACTTAAATTTCAACTATATTACTGATCTGCCCGCATTGACACATATATCATAATTGAAATGAGCTGATGACATCACCGTTTTCTCCAGAGCGGCTGTACAGCTGAATCAAATTCTGTTGCATTATTTTCCTGTTAACACTGTGAAGCTGCTTTGAAACAATTGGCATTGTAAAAAGCGCTATATAAATAAAGGTGACTTGACAAGTACCACCTACCTAAGCCCTGGTGGCTGTGGCCTCTTTCAGCAGGATAATGCACCCTGCCACAAAGAAAAAATGGTTCAGGAATGGAATAAGAAAAAATGTACATCATCATCCTGTTCAAAGATACCCTCCCGGCTCTTAATGCATCGTGTTTCCTTTTGGAGCATCAGTGAATGTTTGAACCTTTTTTTTAACAAGTGAGTTTAAATCCCTCAATTGTCCTCAGTGGGCCAAAAGTTACATAATGTATAACTTTTAATAAATTAATAAATCCAATTTAAATCATTGCAATATTTTAATGCGTCTTTTTTTTTCTCAGACACCACTTTTTATTTCCTTTTTCCATAGTTAAGTTTTAAATTATCTCCTAAGTAGACATTTAGATTTTTCACATTCAATTCATATATTCGTATGTATGTATGTATGTATGTATGTATGATCATCCATCCATCCATCCATCCATCCATCCATCCATCCATCCATCCATCCATCCATCCATCCATCCATCCATCCATCCATCCATCCATCCATCCATCCATCCATCCATCCAAAATTCTACACGTCTGTTGTCCTTAAGCTCACGGTTTTGTATAGAAGCCAGATGTTTTTCTTACTTATACTCAAGGATTATAAGGAGCAGGCAAACATAAATTTAGCCATTTTTCAACAATGTGAAACCTCATTCAAAAACGCACCATTTTAAAGCCTCTCCCTGGAAATAGTTTTCAACTTCAACTTGTGATAAATTGCTTCCCACGCTACTCCCCTTTACCTGCACGTGGCCCATTAATAAAGGCAAAGGTCAGGGATCTGTAAACGTGTGTGGGACTGACTGTGTATAAAAGGGTATACTCTGTATAGGGTATATATTTCTGTAACTCATATTTTCTGTACTAGCAGTGTTGTGTTTGTGCAGTACACCTACACTGTACGATCCTTTCCTAATCATAATCACACAGTCTTCTTCCCTCATTTGTGCAGGTGGTTTGCTGCTCTGATGTTTCCAGAGATGTTTGCTATTGTGCCTGGAACAAAGAATCAGCCCCTCAGAGAATAGGTAGGGTAACTTTTCCTCTGTTCTTGGTGGGCCTTTGAAAAGCTATTTGTTGGGGAAGGGCATCCTTTGTTTCAATGTCTGCACCATCACCGTTGAATTTAATTATCGTTGCATTTTCTTTCTTTTCTTTTGGAAGAGGACGCTTAATTTTAAAAGCCCTGATCTTAAATGGAAATTGACAGTATTAATTGTACGTGTGGAGGAATGAAGGACAAAGAAAAATGAAATGTGACAGAGGAAGCTTCTGATGTTGCTGAGAAAGGCTTATGAAGTAGAAGCTAATTCCTTACATAGGAATTCAAGCCAACAATATTGGTAACACTGCAATTTATAGAGGTACAGAAAGAAGTGTGAGTAATGTATTATTTCTCATTAAGCGTTCATTCCTATTTTTGTCACACTGCATGTAGTTACTTAACTTTTCTCTGCTTATCTGAAATAAAAACATATGTATATATTATTCAAAAATAAAACTAATAAAAAAAACTAATCCACTGTCAGGAGTACATGCAGACTGTTATGTTCACTCTTACATCCAACAACAAAACACAAAAAAACCTCAGTCGCTTGTGAGACATTCTTGTTGCTATAGCTGCTCCAGCCTAGAAAATGGCAGACTGTGTACAACTCGCTCAGGGCAGGGTCTTTGCTAATATGGCAGTGTCCGTCAACAGTCGTGGGCGGGGCCTGTAAAACGTGACGTCACTACGCCAGGAATCTGCAAACGACTTGCTCTGAGACACTGCTTATGATTTATGGGAATAAAAAAAAAAGTGGGTGGATTTTTTTCATTATAGGGTGGTTGTGTACACACACTGCTGACACACATTTATGTTCAAACACCATGTAAAAGTGAATTATGCATATTAGGTGCGCTTTAAATTTTTAGTGGTAGTTTGAGCAGCAGCTTTTAGGAGCAACAATGTAAACACACAAAAAAGTAATGAGTAATCTTAATCTGATTTATTAATGAATATTGTGTATAAAATTGTTTTATAATTTTTTAAAAATTGCTTTTCTAATAAGCAAAGCTTTACAGAGGTAACATTCCGTCAATGTCAATTTACTCATCTTTGTTTACTCCTCATTCCAAACCTGAATGCTGCTGCAGAACACAAAAGAAGACATTTTGAAGAATGTTGACAATATTTGGCCCCACAGTGACTTCCATTATGTGAAAGAGACTAGACTAGACTAGGAAAGGAACGTTTTCAAAAAATTCTGGCAAGATTCTCTCAAAGTTATGAACAAACATTTTCCAGTAATGTTAATAGAACGTTCGTTCAAAGTTATCTGGTCTTTAATAATGTTCTCAAAACGTTAGCACAAAAACATCGTTCATGGAACGTTTTTAGTTTTAGATGGAGATTCATCTAACATTTTTTAAATGTTACAACTTGTTTCAGAATGTTCAGATACAATTAAAAAGTAACATTCCCATAATGTTTGCAAAACAATAAAATAATGTTCCCTAAATGTTTGCATAACCAAAAAAAACAATAAAAAAAACTAAAAAAAATTTAACATTTTGAGCATTCAGAGAATGTTAAGAAATAACATTTTCATAATCTTATGTTTCTTAGAACATATTTTTGTTCGCTGGGAAAACACAAAAACATTTTTCAAAATATCTTTTGAGTTTCACAGAAGAAATAAAGTTATCCAGGTTTGAAATGACAGTAGTGAGTAAATGATGACAGAATTTTACAACACAATCTCATGGTAATTCGTAACTATTTTACATTTTGGAGTTACAATTGGTTAATTCAGTCTCATTTGTACGTTTTCACACGATCTACTTACGCAGTGATGGTTCATGCTTACTTACCTTCTAAAGATTATACATTTGCCACCTCATAAAACAGTAACTGTTTTATATTGTTGCTATACAGTTTACAATATTTGTTCATTCACAATACTTATTCCTGAAAATGCCCATTTCTCATTTCATTTCATAGCCATCCAAAATACTGGCTTCAGAAATGGCCTTTCAGAAGTTGACTTTTGCTCACAAATCTGGACATCTTGGAACTTTAATTGGACTACACAATCAAATTCTTGCACAAATGGCAGCACAACCACAACTAAAAGTAGCCAATCTTTCGTTCTGTCTGAGATGCTGGTCTTTGAACATATATTCAAGTGCAGGTCTCCAATAAGCTCCCTCCCCAGGTTCAGTCCAAACAGGATCCTTCTCCCAGATTGCCTCTCCCTACCAAGACGCAGCTGGAGAGAGGAGATAAGAGAGGCATGCAGGGGTCCCTGGCTCTCAGTCATATCATTGAAGGAGAAAGGGCAATAAAGGGGGAGACATCAAGAAAATGGAGATGGGAAAAGTCCGAATTGGATACCTATAGCATTCATTAGCAGTGAATGTAACCCGTGCCTATATATTTCTTCACCTCTCCAATTAATAGCTTCACTTCCTTTGTGTGAAAATCAGTTTTTGCCCACCGAGACAAGGTAGTGTTTGACTATGCACATAGTTACAGTCTCTGTTGCAGCTTATAAAAGAACAAGAGACCTACTTTGTCACTTCAATGCTTTGCATAGTGGTAATTCATCCAACATTGTGCTTTTTTAAGTTCTGAACTGACTGTTCAAAATAGTGTTTTTTTGTAAACTGGACATGGTTGAGTAGCTGTAAGGGATGTGTGTTAAAGCATGATCGGTTTACTGTGTGTCTCAGGCCTTAGTGAGTCTTAATTAAAGTGCAGTGCCTCAGTAACTTGCAATCAATAAAGCATGGATGAATAAACTCTAACGCCTTGCAAAGCTGAAAGGTACACATCAAAGAAAACATGAATAAATTAATGAAAAAAAAGAAAAAAGAAGTCAGTTAATCGGCTACATACTCATTTAGGCCACCAATAAACAAACACCACCCTGTGTCTTGTATTGATACCTGTATATCTTGCTAATTATTATTAATGGATAGTTGTGGCTCTGGATGCTGATTGGTCAATACAGCATTCCAGCTTCCAGTGCTGAAACACATGGTATACTGTAATAACAGCGCATAACACATAACCTTAGGAGGTTTACAGTACATGTCAGGAACTAGTACAGCACCTAGTGAATTTGTTTTTAAAAGAACGTGAGTGCATGATATTGCAAATATGGTCTCGGTTGAAGAGGTTGCAGGCATTATGCCTAAAAATGTCCTTTGTCCATGATTATATTCACAATAGAGCATGGCTTGCTGTACCTTGTTGCTTAATAATGTTTGCCTTTCTTAAAACCCATCCATCCATCCATCGCTAAATAATCACACATGCAGACTCAAACACATTCATCCATCCATTTATCCATCCATCCTTATTTTTGGTTTGTTCATCCATCCATCCATCCATCCTTATTTTTGGTTTGTCCATCCATCCATCCATCCATCTATTAGTTCTATTATGCATGCAAAATGTTTTAATATATTTAGAAAACAACACACTTTCATAATTGTTGTAATTGTTAATAATTAACAACACACTTTAACACACAGTTGAATCATTGATTAATCATTTTATTCAGCAAGGATGCATTAAATTGACAGTAAAGTTTATCTTCTTTTAACTTCCATTTCAATTAACTATACATTTATCAAAGAATCCTGAAAAGTTATGTATTGCGGTATCCACAGAAAAATTAAGCTGCACAACTGTTTTCAACATTGATAATAATAATAAATGTTTTTTTGAGCACCATATCAACATAACAGAATGATTTCTGAAGGATCATGTGTCACTGAAGACTGGAGTACATTCCGCTTTGCTATCACAAGAATAAATTGCATTTTAAAATATTTTTAAATAGAAAACAGATATTTTAAATTGAAATAATATTTTACAATATTACTGTTTTTACTGTATTTTTTAACAATTAAATGCAGCCTTGGTGAGCATAAGGGACATCTTTCAAAAACATTAAAAGATCTTCCTGACCCCATACTTTTTAACAGTAGTGTCCATTTCAAAACAGAAGTCAATCTTGAAATTGAAGTAAACGTACAACGACTGAGAGTTTGTGCAGGCCACTGAAAGTGAACAACTCAACATCACTTTGCTCTAGCAGCATGTATTTTGTCCAAAAGCAGCCATGAAAATAATTCCCTGAATAGCATTGAGTCTGTGTCTTTGGTTATGTTCAGTGGTTTGTGAATGACTCACTGTTACGGCTGCTAGATTGTGTGAGTGAAGCATCGTTTTACAGAGTTTTTACAGCTGACTTTACAAAGCAGCTCTATTGACTGAGAGTGAAGAGAACAGGGGACAGGGACTCATTTCTGACTCCTGATTACAGCTGTTTTGTGACACCTCAGAGAGTGATGTGGTGGACGCTTTAAACCCCCATAAATATTCAGGGCAAGTTTACAGTGTGTGCTGAAGTGCAGGCGTAAAATCAAGCATTAATGACCCCTCACTAGTGCCTGAATGGATTTCTTTCTCAAGCTCTGCTGAGTAGGCTTGATGTGTGGGGATTGGAGTATCTTACTATATAGCTTCCCATTTCATTACTGGGGCGGACTGTCTATAGGAAGAACAGGGACTTGTCCTGGACAGTTGACTTGTGGGCCGATGGTTGAATGAATTGTATAAAAAAGCAAATACTTAAAGACTTAAAAGACAAAAAAATGCTGACTTCCTCAAGCAGGGGCATTTATGCAACCGTATCAGACATACACATTTCTGAGCAGCTCTCTACATCTCTGGACGCCTACGAAAAAATTTGAGATTTTACAAAGTGAATTTTTTAAGGCTGTAAAAGTGTTAACGTTTGAAGTTAAGCTTGAGATATTTATGGAGTATGTTTAACATATAATATTAAGACATTTAACAATTATGATATAATTACAGTTTACTGCATCTTGCTTTCCAAAAATTATGGGATTGGTCACAAATTGTGATGGATAGAAGACTGGGTCAGAGCATCTCCAAAACTGCAGCTCTTGTGGGGTGTTCCCGGTCTGCAGTGGTCAGTATCTATCAAAAGTGATGCAAAGGAAGGAACAGTGGTGAACTGGCAACAGGATCATGGGCGGCCAAGGCTCATTGATGCACGTGGGGAGCGAAAGCTGGCCCGTGTGGTCCGATCAAACAGACGAGCTACTGTAGTTCAAATTGCTCAAGAAGTTAATGCTGGTTCTGATAGAAAGGTGTCAGAATACACAGTGCATTGCAGTTTGTTGCGTATGAGGCTACATGGCCGCAGACCAGTCAGGGTGCCAATGCTGACCCCTGTCCACCGCCGAAGACGCCAACAGTGGGCACGTGAGCATCAGAACTGAACCACGGAGCAATGGAAGATGGTAGCCTTGTCTAAGGATTCACCTTTTTTTTTTTTACATCACGTGGATGGCCGGGTGAATGTGCGTCGCTTACCTGGGGAACACATGGCACCAGGATGCACTACGGGAAGAAGGCAAGCCGGACGGAGGCAGTGTGATGCTTTGGGCAATGTTCTAATGGGAAACCTTGGGTCCTGCCATCCATGTGGATGTTACTTTGACACGTACCACCTACCTAAGCATTGTTGCAGACCATGTACACCCTTTCATGGAAACGGTATTCCCTGGTGGCTGTGGACTCTTTCAGCAGGATAATGCGCCCTGCCACAAAGCAAAATGTTTCAGGAGTGGTTTGAGGAACACAACAAAGAGTTTGAGGTGTTGACTTGGCCTCCAAATTCCCCAGATCTCAATCCAATCGAGCATCTGTGGGATGTGCTGAACAAACAAGTCCGATCCATGGAGGCCCCACCTCACAACTTACAGGACTTAAATGATCTGCTGCTAACATCTTGGTGCCAGATAACACAGCACACCTTCAAGGGTCTAGTGCAGTCCATGCCTCGATGGGTCAGGGCTGTTTTGGCAGCAAAAGGGGGCCAACACAATATTAGGAAGGTGGTCATAATGTTATGCCTGATTGGTGTATACTGTACCACTATACCTTTCAAATGTCAGTAAAGTCAGTAAAAGAACAGTAAAGTGACAGTAATGATTTTTACATTGTTACAACAAAATGCTAAATAATACTGAAAAAGTATAATGGTTTCCACAAAAATATTTAAAGCGTGACTGTTTTCAACATTGAAAATAGTAAGAAACCTTTTTTGAGCACCAAATCAAGCATATTAGAATGATTTCTGAATGATCATGTGACATTGAAGACTGGAGTAATGATGCTGAAAATTCAGCCTTGCCATCAGGAATACATTACTTTTTTATTATATTAAAGTAGAAAACTTTTTACTGTGTTTTTGATTACACAAATGGAGCCTTGGTGAACATAAGATTCAACTTTAGTGTATAAATGCCTGTTATTTACTTGTTGATATTATATTAAGCTGAGCATTTACTTTACATAATAGTGACATACAACTTTATTAGTTTCAGTTTGTTGCACAAACTACAAAGATTATAGAGAGATATTTCTATACACATTGTAAATATTGTACTTATTGAAATGGTAGAAACTTCACAGAAGAGAACACTAATCACAAGCTAAAACATCCTTCTTTTTCCTGAATAGCAAACATTTATGTCCTCTTAAGTCCTATGCTGCGATCAAAAACGTATTCAAGTGCATCATCAACGATCAATCTGAGCATGCTCAGCAAACTGTTTTTTTTTTTTAACCCTCACCACCAAGTTACTCATAGTAAACGTTGTAAAAATTAACTTTTTGTGTAATGTTATTCTTTTCTACATAACAAATGACAAAATGAAAGTTGGATTTTTTAAAAAGCTTATTGGGAGGTCCTGGGCATTAAAATGTTTAGAGGCTCTGTTAAACATCCATAATGACCGACTGACTGTACATTATCCCTTACAATTCTGCTGATTTTGCAATGCAAAAAAGATTTTTTTAGACATGACAAAATAGTGAAAATCAGTACATATTAATTGGGTTATACAGCAGACAAGCTTATACGTAATAGCTACTGTAGTGAGGGATTGTGATGAGTCTGTATTGGCCTACATCCCTTCAGTCTACCGCATTCTCTTTTTGTGGAAAAGGTCCATGGTTGGTTGAATCATCTCTCACCTCTACAACTGCATCAATGCCACTTTTGAAACGCTTCCATCTTCCACCAAAACTCCATTGTGATCAGGGCCTCCCACTGTTTTATTGACTATTTCACTAATTATGGCTTGCATAAACAAAGACCTTAAAGTTACTGTGAAGAAGTTTCAGTTGACTGGATTGAAGAGCGAAGGGGAGGAGTCGTCTTCTCCTTTGAGCGTGGAGGGAAGGCAGCTGGAAGGCAGGGATGAGTCTTTCCCCTGGCAGGTACACCATCCCTCTGATCATAGATCAATGATCACGGTCGTCAATATTCGCCATCCCTCTTGCATATCAATGCTCTCTTCCATCTCCGGATTAGGATGAATGGCCTCTTTTCTTCCTCAACTGGGCGTCCATTGATTAAGGGTGGCATATTGGGATGTCCATGTAATTAGGCGTCCAGCTTCTCTCTGTGTGATCGTCTGGCTGGCTCTAGTTTATCACCATTTAAATCACTATCCTGGCACACAAAGCTGGCAAAACACCAAGAATTGAAATACAATGCAAAGACCTCAGTATTGGAAATACAGCGCTGTAGTGCATAGTTCAACAGACTGTATGCTGTGGCTCTCATGGCATTATTAGTGAGTTCTTGAAATTCAGTTGATAGTTCTATACATATTGGAGTAATTACCAAAACATGGTTGTTATAAAGGCAGATAGCCTTATCAACTCCGTTTATTTAGTGTATTTAATAAGCTTGTGTAAAAGAGGCCAGCTTGTAAAGAGCTGTGCAAGTAAACCTCACTCTTGACGTCCTTTAGCATCCTTAGAGCACCTGCTTCCAATGCCGGTGATGCTGGTTTGAATCCTGCTCAAAGCGGTGTAAGACCAGTCACATTGGGGCCATGACCCGGATGGGAGTGAGGTATAGGTACACTGGCTTTAATAGGTACACTAGCAACTGACACTAGAGGATGCAGTCTTTAGCTTCCTTGTTAGTGCACCCGCCTCCCATGCTAGTGACGGTGGTTCAAGTCCCGTTCGGTAGTGGTGCGAGTAAGACCAGTCACACTTGGTAATTCTTGCTAAACTGATGATGTTTGATTGTTGACAGTTTTCATCTTTCACTAAGATGGTCAGAACGCTGTATTAAAACAATCTGACAGTGTTTCCTGCACCCCTATTTGGTGCCGCTTCTGAATCTATAGCGTCATGGCAAAAAATGTATGAGCCTTCAGTCTAAATTAAATGTAATGACATTTAAAAAAAAAAAAAAAAATGTTGTGGCACCACAAAATGATACAAAGACAATAAATAGACAACACATCTTTTCTCCTCGCTCCTCACTTTTTACATTTAACAAGCATATAGAGTGATCAGTGACTTATTAGCCAGTTCTTCGTAATCTTGATCACTTGACTTTGCAGTTTAAATCTGTCTATTGACTCACCGAAGTCATACATTTCAATAAACGGTGCTTTTTTTATTATTATTATGTTATGAATATAGTGTTGTTTAGTTCATTTGTTGAAATCGGGATAGGGAATAATAGTTTTTTTCATGTCAATTTACATACCACTGTCACTTATTTTATTGGTTGAGCTGCATTTTGTTAGTTATATTATTACACTGTAAAAAAAAAAAAGATGCTGACTTAAACATCCAAGTTGATTGTACTTAAAAAATGTAAGTCATTTCAACTTAAATTACATTAAACTGACTTAAAAATTAGTTAAATCTTGTATAACTTATAAAAAAGTTGAAAATTGCTTAACTTATTTTAATGAGTTAAAACAATTTAAAAACAAATGTTGTCATAACTTATTGACCATATCATTTTTTACAGTGTATGTTATCCTAATACATTTAAAAGTATTGGTTTCAATAAATAAGTGAATAAGTCTGTCCACTCACAGCTGATGCAGTAGACAAACAAATAAGTAAAAGTGAAATAATAGCAAAAATGTCAATAACCAATTTCAAATGGTTTTCAGACAGACAGACAAACAGTATGTGATGATGTTACAGTAATCAAAGCATTTATAAAAGCATCTACTTGTCCTAAAATGTATATCTTTATATTCCCTTTTTTCAACAACAACAAAAAAAATGTCATTGGAGTTTTATCTCAGATCATGCTCCTATTCTATGACCTGTCTTATTTTGTCTTCTGATATATTATTGTTTCACTGGAAAAAGCAACATGTAAAATAAAGTCACATGATCCCTGACATATTGAAGCACTTACTATCAGCAAACCTGGCCTGTCTCCTCCTAAGGGAGTTGGATTAAATGGGGTCAGCCCCACCCCCACCCCCCCTTACCTGGTTGGCACATGTAGGGACTAAAAGCTCATGAGGGAAAAGACAAAAAGACCAAGAAGGGGCGTTAGGGGGGTTGACCTTGTACATGGAGGGGTGTCAGGGTTGACCAGCCAACCATCTGTCTGAGCTGCCATGGGTCTGACCCGCCATGATTGTCTGACTGAGGAGTCAAAAGGATGAGATGACGTGATCGGAAAGAAGAGATGGAGGAAAAAGTTGATTATTCTGTCATGGAATTAAATAGCACCCATCTTTTCTCCCAATGGTGAATCCATTACCTCCAGAGGTATATCAGTAATTTCTCTAATATGGAGGCAGGAAGGCAATTTGTTGAAGTTTCGCTAACCTATAACCATTTTGAATGTCACCATTAAGCACAAAACTACACACATAAAAACAAGTGATTTTTTCCCCTCAGCAATCGTTTTCACTAACGGACAAGATAGGGGACTAATGCACGACCATTTCAAGTTGACTGTAAATGGATCTTAAGTACAACCCATTGCTGTCTGCAAGCACTTTGCTCAAAAAATACATAGTTATTATCACCGATTTAGGCTGTTTTTTTTAAGAATGTCTTTTTAAAAGAAAAGGTTGCAAGAGTGTGTAATGACTTGAACAAGCATGAAATAAAGTCATTTGATTTGTAATCATTTACAAAGTGCATGCACCATTCACAATATCCAATTTGTGATATTATTCCTTACATTCATTTTAAGAAATTGTGAAATATCCTTATAAACAATCTTTTTTTTATTTATTGCAAAATATGCATATTACACATACAAATATTTAAGCAGTTTAGGATCGTTGGGAAACTGACTCTACGTTATTTGCAGTGTTTCATGGGACTGGACTTGCACTAAAGTGTTCTTTTGGCATAATTTGCTTGTGACATTCTCTGATTGATGGAGATTTCTTTGAAGAATCATAATGCAGTTTTTCACTAGATATTGAAAGATGATTATTTAAAAAAATAAGTTAAAATAATTGTGCTTACATATTAGAAAGACATTATATCTTTACTAATGCTGTACATTATTCAGGGTGTTTCAGATTTGTTGGAGATTTCTCATCAGTAATGTAGACAAGAAATTGATGATTATTTAAAAAAAGTAAGGACTGTTTTTTAAAGAAAAGGTTGCAAGAATGACTTGAACAAGCATGAAAGTCATTTGATTCCTAACCAGATCTACAAAGCACATACATCAGTCACATTATCCATTTTGTGATATTATTTCTTACAGTAATTTTAAAAAATTGTGAAATATCCTTCTCCATAGCCGTCAGGTGTGCATATGTGCAATACAGTTATCTACCGATATGTTGCACAAAAATTTGGATTGTCCTGTTTAAATGTTGCTATATTGATCCAGTTAGGGCATGTTCTGAATGAACTAAATGAGAGAGCTTTACAAATTGTCATCCATTTACAAGAGGAAGGATTTTATGGCAGGGTGCAATACAGACGGCGTTCCAGACGGTCGCTAATTTGTAAGTACGTGCTCTTTGTGAGTCTGTCCACACCTCTGGTCCATCCAAACCCATATTTCATTCTTTGTCTGTCTGCTCTTTGTCAGGCGAGAGTAATTTAACTCTCGGATGAGCGAGACTTGTCACTTATGTGGGACTGACACTGATGTAGAGCTGACCGTTGACCCTACGTGCTTGTGTCTCATTATCACCTGCTCCTCATCTGGGATCAGAAACGGCCCAGCCTGTTGTCACACGCTGTCCCACCATGGACTTCTGGATTCACAGAGAGGGTGCACAGCTGTACGGTACTTGAAAATCAAGCATTTTTGAAAGATTTCTAAATTCATACAAAAATTGGTTTCACTTCCCTTGCAGTAGGATTATTCCTGTTATGCTGTGTACTAATAGAGTGCAACAGTTTCCCCCATAAATTTGTCCTATAGGGTTTTAAAAAGTCTTAATTTAAATAAGATATCCTAAACCAAACCAACCATCTCCAAGGTGAATCCCAATACTACAAGCTTTAATTTGAAGCAAAAATTGTCATTAGTTGTTTATATGGATATTAGAAAAGACTAAAAAAGACCTTGTCTTCATTACCCATTAAAACATTCCCAAGAAAATAGGATATCAATACAGATTTTCTGAAATTAATCAATTCTGATTCACAAGCTCTCCATTTGATTCTGATTTATATTAGATTCTGATTTATTTGGGTTATAGTTTAATATAATCTAATTCATTCCAATTAAAATGTCAATTTTGCTTACATATAGAAAGACATTGGGCCAGATTTACTAACAGCTTGGGCCAGCACAAACCCTCTTTTGGCGTAAAAAAACGAGCTGTCAGGATTTACTAAAGAAACGCAGTGGAAAAAATAGCGCTTAAAAGGCCTGGACAGGGTTATTTTTGCAGCTGACCTTATTGTAGGAGTTTCCCTTTTAGATGCAGTATTTATGAGAGGAGAGTATTTAAATGAATGTGATTTACTAAGGTTTGTGCCCGTCAATTTACTGGTATTTGCGCCATTATTTGCATTATTTGCCAAAAAAGCATGTCTATAACCAGATGCTATTTTGCGCTGCTCTTGGGAGATTGCATTGGTCATCATGGAAATAATCCGGCTGCATCTGTGTTTTTTAATCTGTGCACTGTCAGTTGATAAGCACAGAACTTTCCATTCCCGTCGACGCTCCCGCGCTAATTTTCCCTGTTTAGTCAATTTGGCCCATTGTCTATATGCTGTACATTTTTCAGGGCAATGTTTCATATTTGATTCAAACTGGTAACTTATCTTTTCGAACTATTCATTACAACAACTGGCTCTGAAGAGTCATTTGTTTAAGGAATCGGCTACACTGGTTGAGATGCATGTTTGTTTTTGCGTGCAGCCTGCAAGGACAACAAAAATACTTTTCTTGCCAGTATTTTTTGGTATATTGTCTTGTTATTGCACCCCATTTAATACAGACTGTGAACTCACTTTCACAACAGGTAAAATATGATTTATTTTGCTGGGGCACTGCAAATTCAAAAGTGGTGGAGGAAACAACTGAATGAGCAGGATGGGAAGCATTATACTAGGTCACACTTCATTCTGAAGATTGATCTTGGGATTTTAAAGTCCCCCTGTGGTGAAAATCAAGTTTTGTTTATATGTCTATTTGGTGTTTATCCAACACTATCTCAAGACCAATTCGTACGTATTTGTACGAGGTGGCTAATAATTGATTTGTCTAAACCCTAGTGATGTGGAGGTTTAGGCGTGGGGTTTGAGGTCATTCGCACGAGAGCATACGAATTGGGCAATTCGTCAAATACATACGATTTAGCAAAAATCGTACCAATTCGTACAAGTGAGCTCGTACAAATTTGTACGGATTAGCCACCTTATAAAATACGTAAAAATTGCCGTGAGATCGGGTTGGGTTATCCTAGTATATTTTTCTGTTGATATAAAAAAAATCAGGTACATTTACCAATATAGCGGGTGAATTATGTGTATGGTGTATATTACATTGTTATGATGAACTACTAGTATTAGTAGAGTATTAGTAGACTGTCTTCTTAATATCTGCTAACCCTTTATATTGATGGTCCACTACGTCAATTTAGTCTACTAACCCTAATCTTACCCCTAACAGTCTACTTATACTCAACTAATACTCTAATGAGAGTTAGTTGACATGTAGGTGTCTAAAGGGGACCATCTAAATAAAGTGTAACCAAAATGTTTTGTTTGAACACCTGTTTAAACCGAAGTAGTGAAATTATTGAAAATGTAAGCTGTTCACTTTATTCACTGATATTGTAATAAAAACTAACAATGATTTCCATCTTTACAAATTGTAAGTTCAATATTTTATGCAGTAAATGACCCAGTAGCTCTTTTTTACAGCATGTGTTAAACTCTCTGCTCTGACTGATTAGTGCAGTTACATGAGACTCAGTCTTGTAAAATGAATCTCTTTCGGGGAAAAATGGGGCACCCAGCTCTCTGATGTGGCTCAGAGATCCATAAAAAAACATGTTGTTGAGCATTTGGTGGCAGTATGCAGAGTGCAGCCATGGTCTTGGCTAATGAGACCATTTTATATTCAGAGAAAGAAAGATGGGGTGGGAGTTTTAAGCCTGATTAACTTACCAAAATCTGCTTATGTGCTTTTTTTTCACACCAGACTTCAAAGGGATCACTTTTTAAATTTCCTGGACACTGGTATTAAGTGGACTGGTTTACAACTGCTTTCCTGATCTTCAAAGAGTGTATGAACAGTGAAGTGAATCTGCCACTGTCATAAGTTCACAGGACATCAGAAAAACACAATTCAGCAGAAAGGCTAATAAAGAATGACCAGGAGTAGCAAGAGGGTAATGAAACTGGTAAATGAAAAGTTTAGAGCTTTCTGTTATAAAATGACCTGTTATTGCTCCCGGCTGTCTTTCATTGTAGTGTAATTTTGAGTCTAGTGGTGTATGACTATACACATGTTTGATTCAATTGGCAAGAATCATTTGTTAAAGTGGAGAGGCCCTGTCTTGCTGTATATCAGGATGTTGACAAGTTATTTGGAGGATGTATGACATTAAGACACTAAAACAACACTATATATATACACACACACACACACACACACTGATCAGGCATAACATTATAACTAATATTGTGTTGGTCCCCCTTTTGCTGTCAAAACAGCCCTGACCTGTTGAGGCATGGACTTCACTAGACCCCTGAAGGTGTGCTGTGGTATCTGGCACCAAGATGTAAGCAGCAGATCCTTTAAGTCCTGTAAGCTGTGAGGTGGGGCCTCCATGGATCGGACTTGTTTGTTCAGCACATCCCACAGATGCTCAATTGGATTGAGATCTGGGGAATTTGGAGGCCAAGTTAACACCTCAAACTCGTTGTTGTGCTCCTCAAACCATTCCTAAACCATTTTTGCTTTGTGGCAGGGCGCATTATCCTGCTGAAAGAGGCCACAGCCACCAGGGAATACTGTTTCCATGAAAGGGTGTACATGGTCTGCAACAATGCTTAGGTAGGTGGTACGTGTCAAAGTAACATCCACATGGATGGCAGGACCCAAGGTTTCCCAGCGGAACATTGCCCAAAGCATCACACTGCCTCCACCGGCTTGCCTTCTTCTCATAGTGCATCCTGGTGCGACACACATGGACCCGGCCATCCAAGTGATGTAATTGAAAACGTGATTCATCAGACCAGGCCACCTTCTTCCATTGCTCTGTGCTCCAGTTCTAATGCTCACGTATATATATGGACTACCTTTATGGTGATTTTTGTCCTTTTTGGGCAGTCTGCATCGCTATCATTATGTTGCTATTAATCTCCTATATGGAGTTGGAATTAAAAATAAGGGCGAGCAAATGATGCCAACATTTTATTTTTGCATGCAATATCCCTTTAAATCTTGCCCTAACTTGCACATGTCCAAAGTATTTTTCCTCTTTAAAAATCAACACTTTAGCACACTCAAATCTGAAAAACCCTTTAGAGAATTCGATTACTTCCAGAGTCACGGAGATGAACTTCCCATTTTTAACTTCCCATTTTTGTGTGAAAGGCTCAAGGAATTAATCCAGCTGTATAATGAATGATGTGACACCCAACTAATGATGTCTGGAAAACAGTGACCTTTCCTCTGTGTGAATGAGGTATACCACGTCCACCTGTGACCACCCTTAAGCTGTCAGATTGAGGTCTGAATTTGTCTTTTGCCCCTTTTGTGAGGTTTGTCAGTGACCCCATGTTCTGGTTTCAGACATGAGAGGAGGGACCTATTTATCTTCGTAAGTAAATGCCATTTGTGGATGTCTTTAGCATTTACCATAAATCATGACAACAAGAATCCAAATTTGCCAAACCTCAATGAACACTGATTTATGCTGCAGCACAATGATTTATATGACAATGATTGCAATCACTTTAGTTTTTTTTTCCTTGTTTCCCTCTCAAGATCCTTCTGAATCATAATCCATTTATGTTCTAAAATATGTGTCATGACCGCTGACACTACACATAACTCATCTAGTAAATACTTTGATAAGAGGTCCCGAGACAGTCTCTAGTGTACTTTATTGCACTTTAAACTTTTCCTGAAAACCTATGTGATTCTCTAGGCATCACATATGTGGAATGTGTCAAGTGTCTATAAATATACATTAATTTGTCCTTTGTCCATATTGGTGTCCTCCTGTCCTCTATTTAAAGCCTTGACATATGAACTCTTTATTTAGCTAAAGAAGCACATCATATGTCATGTATCTGGTTAAACACATACCATCTGTCCCTCCAGAGCTGTTTAACCTTAAGTTCAGTTCTGTCTTCAGTGGAGTTTGTTTTTTGACCTATTCTGTTGGTATAACTGAACATTCCCATAAAAATTCACTTGGTATATTCTTGAAAAGTTATGTAAAGTAAAAGAAAATACGGGTTATGTTTGATACTGTGTTGGGTTGCCACTTCATTTCCAAAGTAAAATCTAGATAAGTAAAATAATAATAATAATAATAATATGCACACATTAAAGGGATAGTTCACCCAAAAATGAAAATTAGCCCATGATTTACTCACCCTCAAGTCATCCTAGGTGTATATGACCTGGATAGATGCTCTTTTATGGACTTCAAAACAGAAACAGCCATTCACTGCCAATATAAAGCTTAGAAAGAGCCAGGACATTTTTTAATATAACTCTGAATGTATTCGTTGTAAATAAGAATGTCATATACACCTAGGATGAATTGAGGGTGATAAATCATGGGCTAATTTTCATTTTTGGGTGAGATATCCCTTTACCTACACCCGTACATCCATAAAAATACAGTGTGTACTATACTACATTTGGTTTGAATCATAGACCGTAAAAAAATATGGATGACGCTTCTTCACTACCTTCCACTGAAGAAAAGTGAAGCCGCCAACGTCCAAATATGGCGCTGACATTTTTTGCGCCGATTTGTGAATGAGTCTGCGCAGTAGTGACCTCGGGACCGGAGTCTACGCAGGAAGTAGAGCCGCGATATCAAAAGCCCGCCCACACTCTTGCAGATGCAGAACAATTCATTATGTCGGTGTGAAATAAACAGTTATGGAAATGTAGAAATTAAAGCTAAAGCTCCAATCTCCTCCCGAAAATCCCCAAAAAAAGTCAGTTGGTGCCTCAGTGACAACTTCAGTTTTCAACACGAGTTTGGTTTGAATCTGTTAAAAATAAAGATATAGTACATATACACTCACCTAAAGGATTATTAGGAACACCTGTTCAATTTCTCATTAATACAATTATCTAATCAACCAATCACATGGCAGTTGCTTCAATGCATTTAGGGGTGTGGTCCTGGTCAAGACAATCTCCTGAACTCCAAACTGAATGTCAGAATGGGAAAGAAAGGTGATTTAAGCAATTTTGAGCGTGGCATGGTTGTTGGTGCCAGACGGGCCGGTCTGAGTATTTCACAATCTGCTCAGTTCCTGGGATTTTCACGCACAACCATTTCTAGAGTTTACAAAGAATGGTGTGAAAAGGGAAAAACATCCAGTATGCGGCAGTCCTGTGGGCGAAAATGCTTTGTTGATGCTAGAGGTCAGAGGAGAATGGGCCGACTGATTCAAGCTGATAGAAGAGCAACTTTGACTGAAATAACCACTCGTTACAACCGAGGTATGCAGCAAAGCATTTGTGAAGCCACAACACGCACAACCTTGAGGCGGATGGGCTACAACAGCAGAAGACCCCACCGGGTACCACTCATCTCCACTACAAATAGGAAAAAGAGGCTACAATTTGCACGAGCTCACCAAAATTGGACAGTTGAAGACTGGAAAAATGTTGCCTGGTCTGATGAGTCTCGATTTCTGTTGAGACATTCAGATGGTAGAGTCAGAATTTGGCGTAAACAGAATGAGAACATGGATCCATCATGCCTTGTTACCACTGTGCAGGCTGGTGGTGGTGGTGTAATGGTTGGCCCCTTAGTGCCAATTGGGCATTGTTTAAATGCCACGGCCTACCTGAGCATTGTTTCTGACCATGTCCATCCCTTTATGACCACCATGTACCCATCCAAATGGCTACTTCCAGCAGGATAATGCACCATGTCACAAAGCTCGAATCATTTCAAATTGGTTTCTTGAACATGACAATGAGTTCACTGTACTAAAATGGCCCCCACAGTCACCAGATCTCAACCCAATAGAGCATCTTTGGGATGTGGTGGAACGGGAGCTTCGTGCCCTGGATGTGCATCCCACAAATCTCCATCAACTGCAAGATGCTATCCTATCAATATGGGTCAACATTTCTAAAGAATGCTTTCAGCACCTTGTTGAATCAATGCCACGTAGAATTAAAGCAGTTCTGAAGGCGAAAGGGGGTCAAACACAGTATTAGTATGGTGTTCCTAATAATCCTTTAGGTGAGTGTATATAGGATATGCGTAGTATGAATGAAATTCGGACGTTCTTCTACTGCAATGTTGTCATTGTCATGTAACCTACAGCATCAGTAGCGTCGTTTCACTGCCATTCACAAATCCTCTCCTGTGGCCTCATGGGATTGTAAAGTGTCCATTGGATGCGCACTTCAGAATCTCGTTGGAAGTCATCCAGTTGCTTTTCGGCTACTGATGCTTTGAATTCAGACATATTCTGTTCATATACTGTTTTTTGCCTATGTATCGTTTGGACAGGGGAAGTTTTATGGGGTCCAAAACTAAGTGATAATTTTATTGGTTGGGAAATGTATCTTTGGCTGAGATTAATGTAAAATTTTCATATTAAAAAGCGCACATGTTATGTATGCGGCAAGTAATAGCAAGTGAAGGCTCAAGATGAATACCAAGACTATAAAATGCTATCTACTATATCAGATCACTAATAAGAAGTCTTAAAAGATGAGATTTTTTTTTCTGTGCAACTGGTAATCTACAACTGGCACCTCTTCTGCTCTAACATCCGTTTGATTTCTACAGAACAGTTTCTATCAAATATTCATAGTCTGATTCTCTGTGCCAGCCAAACCCTTTGTCATAATTCTCACTTCTTTTCCATTTCAACATAGTTTTCTGAGAACTGTTGATTAATCCCAATTCACTTTTTCAGGTCCCAGCCTCCTGAAGTTTTATCAGATAACCGGTCCGACATTCTCCTAATGCTACAAAGTCATTTCACGCATGGCACTGAGCTAATCCTCCATCACTATATGACAGATATGCTCCTCTCTGTCACGTGTATCTAAAGCAGACCCCCGCAGACTGATATCAGGCCTATAAAATGAGGTGTAGTGAGGCTAACGGCTATGCGGCCTTGTATTAATGTAACATTCCTAGGCTCCCTGTTGATAGATATGGGTACATTGGTGTAACAGTCTCTTTGTCATAGTTAATGGAGCCGACTGGGCATGTGGTGAAGCCGTTTGATTCGTCTGCCTCAATTTCTTTTTGTGTGTGTGAAGATTTGGACCTCCTACAAGGAGAGTCAGTGGGTTTAATATGTATAATAAAAGCAAAACATCAGTATTTTATCATGATGGTGCATGTGGGGATTATTTCTATAGTTATCTGTGTTCTTAAATTCACTGCAGAAGGAAGAGCACAACAGAGAAAGACAACAACGTCATTCAGTTGTCTGATAGCCTCACCTTCAGCTTCTCTAATAGTCCTCAACAGTGTCTTATGAGCAGGGCTAGACATTAACTTTTTTTGCTCACCTGCCACTGTGGCTAGTGGTTTTCCAAAGTTACTAGCCACTCAGCATTTTCACTGGTCACAATTTTGGCATCAATACCATGGGGAGAAACAAGCTACAGTATATAGATGACATATAAAAAATATTGTATAATTTGGCAGCAGGTATATTAGGCTGCTGTCACTTTAAGACCTGACGCACGGATCCATTATACTGTTACACATGCGTTTTCATTCTCAACTGTTTGTGTTCACTAAAAAGTTAAAACATAACTGACTGTGTTTATGCGAATGCTCGCCATGACTGGCATTTTGTCATTATTTTGTATTTGTATTTGACTGTTTAAGTGCAATAAGCAGCAAAAAAGAACTCAATTTAGAACTGAGAGGGGGCTTTATGTGTGCGCACGTGAATGAGTAATCTGTGGGAATGAGTAAAATTATGCGCAATATGCGCAGTCCCACGCCAAAATTAAAGCCCTGTAACACCAACAATATTCATCCAGAGCAAATGAAACGTGTGAGTGAGGAGAGATGAGTTAGTGTGTCAACTCGCTGTCAGAGAGATGAGAGAGCGAGAAAGCGCAGCTGGTATTGTGTGTCTATTCTGTGGAAAATGATCATTGGAAGCATTTCAGATAGTTCAGTATCAACAAATCGATATTTTTGACAACACTTCATTGCACAAATGCACAAAAGACTAACATTGAAAAATGTATATATCATATATAAAAGTCAACCCGTCAATGTAGTAGGAGTGACTGCGTTACATGCCACTGCTGAAATACACCCGCATTTGGCAAAAAAGTTGAGCAACCTATCACTAAACTTTTTAAGTTAACCTCAACTAATTGACAACTAAAATCAACTTAAATACTTTTGTTCATCTAATGAGTAACAGGTTGAACTTAAAGACAAGGCAACTAAAGGAAAAAAATGTAGTTGAGCCAACTTGAAAAAATAAGGCTACCTATCATACTCGTCTTTTTAAGTTAACTAAACTAACTTGCTACAATTGAGCTTTATGGCCTTGTTTCATAGACAGGGCTTAGACTAAGCCATGATTAGACCTTAGTTCAATTGGGGCATTTAAGTAGCTTTTATAAACATGCCTTAGAAAATAAATAAATAAATGGTTTGCATCCTGAGACAAAACAGCTCAAACATGCATTTTAGTCTGGGACTAGCTTAAACGTTGTTAAACCTTTTGTTCATCTATTGAGTAACAAGTACTCTTTTGAACTTAAATATTCTTGACAAGGTAACTATAGAATGTTTAGCATTTAGCAATGCAAGCAGCTACAATCCTTGTTTTTTGTCTCCATGTTTGATTTTCAAAGATAACTTCATGACATGAACATTTTCTTAAAACTATGGAGGCAAATATTTTACCCATTTTACCCAGGCAAATATATTGCATACAAAAGTTGCAATAAGATGCACATATAGCCTACCTAAACACAAAAATCTCAAATATGATGATGATCAACAATTGTAATTCAGTAAAAATATGAATTCTGAACCATATGACTGCATAAATCAAGCCAGTAAATGCAAAGCAATGAGCATTTTTAATAATAGTTATATATTTTTTTCGAGCTGCAATGCATGTTTCTTGAGCAGCAAATCAGCAGAATGATTTCTGAATTCTGATTATTTTCAAATAAATATCCAAATAAATGTAATTACTAAACTAAATTATATCAACTACATTACTTGAATATATATGATAATTGAAATGAGCTGATGACATCACCGTTTTCTCCAGAGCGGCTGTACAGCCGAATCAAATTCTGTTCATTATTTTCCTGTTTAACACTGTGAAGCTGCTTTGAAACAATCTGCATTGTAAAAAGCGCTATATAAATAAAGTTGACTTGACTTGACTTGACTTGAAGGGCCATGTGACACTGAAGACTGGAGTTATGATGCTGAAAATCAAGCTTATAGCGTCAGTTCTGGCAGGTCAAGCTCGCATCAGCTGACTGTCAGCTGATCACATCTACCTATAGGAATACGACGTCTATCACAGCATACACATATAAGCTCCTTCAGTACTTTCAGCAGCTATTGCGTTTCTCCAGCGCTCATTTACCCTCCTCCATCCCCAGCTCCTCCTCTCGTCCAGTCAGGATTTGGTATTCAGATTCCCCTTGAATCAGACTAAATTCCAGAATTTTGTACATTTAATATTGACATTAATGATATCTGCAAATACATTATGTTGGTTCTGTTCTGTTTACCCTTAGGGGGTTTATTGCTGCTCTCCCTGCTCTTATCCATGCTAGGCTGCATGGATGCGCAGGGAGTTTCTGCCCAGAAAAGAACCATACCGCCAATCCAAACTGTATGCTAATAGTCAATCAATCATCTTTGACGATAGTGGTCCTGACAGAAATTAATTTTAAAACATATTGAAATATAAAAGTTATTTTAAATCAAATAAATGCAGACTTAATTATTTCAAAAACATTTAAAAAATCTTACCAACCCCGAACTTTTGAACAATATTTCATGGAATAAACATGGAATTTTTCCGGGTTTCCGTTTTTTTTTTTACTGTTATACGCTATTACGCATCTTCTGAATGAGTACAGAATCTCCTGATCAAAACACAGGCGAAAAAGATGCAAAAAAAACAAGCGATCGTAAGCAGATGTATATGCAAAATAACGTGATCATCAACATTAAACATCATATAAATCAAAACTGCCTAATGTTACTGAATGAAATGTCGACCCAGAACGAGCTATCGAACTGTGCAAGCATTAGTGGTGTTGATGGACTCGTTCGACTCCATCTGTGTTTGATCATCGTTCTGAATCTGATCTGGATGTAGTCTTTGACAAAAACGGGATTTTCTCAGCTTTTTGTTCAAAATGTTGCTTTTTTTTATGAAACTTACCCATATTTAAATGTTGATTAAAAAAAGGAAGGCATGAAGCTAGAATAAAATGATTTTTAAATAATTTATTTTGATATATTGCATGCTCAGATATTCATACAACAAAATATTCTATGGGCCATTACATTTTTGTGAAAATGATCAAAAACCCTGACGGTGGCTGGCAACTTTTTTTTTTTTAAACGCTGGCGGGGAAAGAGTTTATTATCTTATGCACATATTAACTACACCCGTACACCAACAAAATACATTAGCTGAGTTTGAAATTGCATACTATACTACATTTGGTTTGAAAAAAATCTGTTTCATAGTATGTGTCTTTGCGTCTAACCTCAACCTTCTGTTTCTCTAATAGTCCTCAACAGTGTCTTATGAGCAGGGCTTGACTAGCACAACATTGTTCACATTATACCATGTTATAACATATGTGTCATAGCAACAAATCTCTAGTAAGCTCTAACAATTGTATAATTTCTAGTGCTTTTTGGAGAAAAAAAGAGATTTTCAGAAAATGTGTTTTTCCACAGTAAGAAATGAGGCGGTTTGTGATAAAGGGCAGGCTGGTGTTCCAGATGTGTGTCTCACATGAGAGCAGTCCATAATTAAACTCTACACACTCAATAACCTTAAAGATTCTGTGCTGCCAGCATTTTTCCCTTTGTTTTCCACACTGCTTCTCAAATGGGCCTCTTGCTGTTGGCATGACTCCCCGGCTACCTGCTGAGCTGTGTGTCGCAGAACTCAAGTACAAACGAGTGGCGTCATGTCTGTGTTTTGTCCTCACTCCCTCTGAGAGATCACACTTAAGGAGAAGAAAAAGGGCCTTTCCAGTTCTCACCCATAACATCTTCCAGGCACAGCCGGAGGACACATCCCATGAACTTTCACCTTTTCCGAAACACATATTGCTACCAGTAATGTTCGCAGTAAAAAAAAATAATAAAAGAAATAAAAGAAAAAAGAAAGAAAGCTTCTGTTTGGAAAATTGTCCCAGGCAACGGTTTGACTTGTAACTGTTTAATCGTTATACAGCCGCGGTAAACCAACAAAGATCTGGGAGTTTTTATTTCCTTCACTTTGCTTTTTTGGAGCCGTGGGCCACATGCATACCAACAGTGACAGATACTGTGCCAAGTCAGATAAGCTTGTAAAACCATAAGGAGCCTTGTGCACATTTTTAACTAAATGGAGGCAAATGTTGTCAGAATGTGTCAGTGAGTTCCCCTCAGGAGCCAAAACACTGGCAAAGCAACAAACAAACAAACAAACAAACCGAAAAAAAAGTAGAGTCATGGGGAAAAAGGACAGAGACAACGCTAGCACATTTTGCTAAAATCATTGTGTTTGTGACTCAGCAATGCAAAGGATTCTAAAAGTTAATTCTAATAAGCAAATTATGTTAGCATTATTTTAATGGGAGAGTTCACCAAAAAATGAAATTCTGTTTTTATTTACTCACCTGCATGGTGTTCCAAACTTGTATGACTGACTTTCTTCCGTAAATCACAAAAGGAGATATTTTGCAAAATGTTCGTGCTGCTTTTTTCCATACAGTGAAAGTATAGTGACCTGGCTGTCTAGCTTCAAGAATGACAAAGAACATCATAAATGTTTTTTATTATATATTTACTCCCCCACGTTATTCCAAACCTGTATGACTTTCTTCGATGGGTCACAAAAGAAGATGTTTCATAAAATGTTCATGCTGCTCTTTTCCATAAAATGAATAGTGACAAGAAGCTGTCAAGATTCAAAAATGACGAAGAAGATCATAAATGTGGTGCATAACTCAATATTCCAGGTTTTCTGATGCCATACAATCATTTTAGGTAAGTCGTTTTTTGTTTTGTTGTGTTGTTTGTCATGATCAATTACAAGACGCGTCAATAAAAGCCATTGGTCTTCACATCAGAATAAAGACGCATTTGTGCAAGGATGAGTAAATTATGTCAGAATTTATTCAATTTTGGGTGATCTGTTTCTTTAAGAGACTTTTCTGTTGAAAAAATATGGAGAACATTTTATTTTACCCAGAACTCCCTTTAGCAATATTACTGTGAGCCCGGATTCCTAGATAGTATAGTCAGCATTAGTGAAATTACTCGAATTAAAGTAAATTCAAGGTAACAGATGGTGTTTGGACATATTCTGGGCTCGTCATTGACCACAGGGGATCACGGATGCCTGGGTGTAAAGATTCTCTCATTGCAACACCTTTCAGTGGATTTGAGAGAATATTAAAACAGGAAATTACATGTTTTTTGTTGTTGTTTTTACACTAGTCTTGGTAAACTGTTTTTAGGTTTGAAAACGCAAAAATAGAATTTAGATATTCACTGGTTTAATAGCTTTTTAAAAATATTTAATGAAAAGGGTGGAAGAGATACAATGGAACTCTGGGATAGTTATGGTTGTATTTGGAGAATTAAAGGTGAATTTTACCTAAAAATGAACCATATGCTCCTCCGCTCTTCTTAATCAGATTTGAGACCTGAGAACATATTCAATTTGTAATCACTGACATGTTTCCAGCGCAAATGAGATTTGAAAATTACAGTGGAAGGAAACAGTTGTTTAATGAATTTATGTTCCTCACACAAAATTAAATGTGTGTTGTGTGATATGTTTATATTTGGTATTATTATTATTTTGTCTGATTTTAATGTGTTCAATGTATAGAAAAGAGCAGCATGATCATTCTTCTAAATTTCTCCATGTGTTCCCCATTCTAAAGAAATGCACTCTGTTCATATTGCAAAATATCCACAGGAGAAAAAAAAAGTTATGTGCAGGTCTTAGATGATAATATGATAAAATTTTAGGTGAACTATTCCTATGCTAATTTTTATCATCATTTATGTCTTCTAAATTATGTTTTGCATATATTGTAGTAAGTTTACTGGCAAGTCACGGGGGTTAAGAAATAAATACTAAATATTCTTAATAAAAGGCATCAAATAGCTGTTCCTGCTGTTGATATGAACACTTTGCTTCAGTGAGAACCTGTAAGTCACCTCTGCCTTTCCTTTTGTGTTCACCTTCTCTTGAGAACATGTATTTGTCTTTGTCTTCTTATTACCATTTTCTCTCTCTCTCTCTCTCTCTCTCTCTCTCTCTCTCTCTCTCTCTCTCTCTCTCTCTCTCTCTCTCTCTCTCTCTCTCTCCTCTCTCTCTCTCTCTCTCTCTCCCTCTCTCTCTCTCTCACTCTTCTTTCTGTGTCCTCTCTCACATCCCTCGCTCTTATTCCCCCACCTCAATCCCTCTTTTTTCATTTTCACCCTGTCTGAGAACGATGGCCGGAGGCTTCTTTGAACCCCAGGGGGTTTAAGAGGACAGCAGTAGACAATTATCTGCAGCGTGATGGCAGCCGCTCATGATGACAGTGTTTTTTTGGGGGGGTTTTTCACCCATGCCACATTGAATGTCAGTGCAGGGTGGGTGCAAATAAGTGTTCTCTCTCTACACAATTATATAAAGCCCTTTATGATGCCCATCATGCATTGCACTGAACTGTAATATTTCAACCTGAAGATAAATTATCTGTGATAATTTTCATAAATCACTGATACTGTATTTCTCTTGAAAACACATACTTCAGATATCAACATACACTATATTGCCAAAAGTATTGGGACACCCCTCCAAATCATTGAATTCAGGTGTTCCAATCACTTCCATGGCCACAGGTGTAGAAAATCAAGCACCTATATAGGCTTGCAGACTGCTTCTACAAACATTTGTAAAAGAATGGGTCGCTCTCAGGAGCTCAGTGAATTCAAGCGTGTTACCGTGATCGGTTGCCACCTGTGCAATAAGTCCATTCGTGAAATTTCCTCATTACTAAATATTCTACGGTCAACTGTTAGTGGTATTATAACGGTGGAAGCAATTGGGAACAACAGCAACTCAGCAACAAAGTGGTAGGCCAATTAAAATCATAGAGCGGGGTCAGCGCATGCTGTGTGCAGAAGTCGCCAACTTTCTGCAGTCAGTAGCTACAGACCTCCAAACTTTGTGTGGCCTTCAGATTAGCTCAAGAACGTCTCGGTTACGTATGTAACCCTCGTTCCCTGAAGGAGGGAACGGAGACGCCACGTCGGAGTACCGACGAATAGGAATCTCGCTAGCGAGAGCCAATCTACTTCGAGTGTAACTAAACGAGCCAATGCACATTGGCATGCAATGATTGCACCAGCTGCTCATGCCACTCCGTGTGGGTATAAATGAGGCACAGGTGCTTGCATCAAATTAGTTTTTTGCTGAGGAGCCGAGTAGGTGAACTGGCACCCCAGCAGGGTACAGAGGACATGGCGACGGGACGTGGCGTCTCCGTTCCCTCCTTCAGGGAACGAGGGTTACATACGTAACCGAGACGTTCCCATTCAGTCGGTCACTCTCGACGCCACGTCGAAGTACCGACGAATAGGAATCCCTACCAAAGCGCCATGGCCTCTGCCCCCATCCAGTGCCCTGTGTGAGCCTCCTAAGCTCTCTTACCTGATGAGATGGGGCTCACACAGAGAAGTCCATCACTGCTGTTCTGCATGACCCGCTCAGTGACTTATTGGATAACACTGGGAAGCGTGCCCTAGTGGAAGGGAACGCTGCGGAACCCACATCATACACCGAAGGAGTTATGTGGAGTACAAAGCTGAGCCATAGCCCGCAACTGAGAGGGGGCTTCAGCCCCACCAAGGGGAGGGCTCTCCCAAGGGAAAGACACGGGCTTCCCGTAGGAGCGACCGTGGAAAAATATATGGGATCCCCGCAGGGTCACTCATATATCCCCAGCCCAGTACCGGTTCTCAAGGATTCAGCGGCAAGGGGCCAGATGCCAGACGTTCCGCCACGTCCGGCACCGAGGGAGATGGAGGACTCGACAGAGTTTGCTTCTGGAGAATAGAGCGCCGGGGCGCAGCAAGCCGACAAGAGCCAGGGCCTCTCAGTGCTTCTACCCGTTTGAGGCGAGAACACAGGAGGACACTGGCTCTACACGTAGACTATAGAATCTAGCGAACGTGTTGGGTGTCGCCCAGCCCGCAGCTCTACAGATGTCTGACAGCGAGGCGCCATGTGCCAGCACCCAGGAGGATGCAACACTTCTAGTAGAGTGTGCTCGCACCCTGAGCGGACAGGGCACACCTTGTGCTTGGTAAGCCAAGGTGATGGCATCCACTATCCAGTGGGCCATCCTCTGCTTGGAGACAGCCTTTCCCTTCTGCTGGCCTCTCCGTGACAGACAAAGAGCTGATCTGAGGTCCTGAAGCTTTGAGTTCTATCCACGTAGATCCGCAGAGCGCGGACGGGACAGAGCAAAGCTAGGGCTGGGTCTGCCTCCTCCAGGGGCAGCGCTTGCAGGTTCACCACCTGGTCCCTGAAGGGAGTGGTAGGAACCTTGGGCACATTGCCAGGCCGGGGTCTCAATACCACGTGGGTGTCACCCGGCCCGAACTCTAGGCACGATTCGTCGACCGAAAATGCCTGCAGGTCCCCTACCCTCTTGATGGAGGCCAGTGCGGCCAACAGCAAAGTCTTCATAGACAGAATCTTAAGCTCTGCTGACCGCAAGGGCTCAAATGGGGCATTCTGAAGTGCTCGGAGCACCAGAGCAAGATCCCAAGAGGGTATTGGAGGGGGGTCGAGGAGGATTTAACCGTCTCGCCCCCCTGAGGAACCTGACGACCAGGTCGTGCTTCCCAACTGTCTTACCTTCTACATGGTCGTGATGGGCAGATATTGCAGCAACATAGACCTTGAGGGTGGAGGGCGACAGCCTACGCTCCAACCCTCGTTGCAGGAAGGAAAGCACAGACACGATCGAACATCTTCGGGGGTCTTCTCGGCGAGAGGAACACCACTCGACGAACAGGTTCCACTTCAAAGCATAAGCCTGTCTTGTAGACGGTGCTCGTGCCGAAGTGATGGTGTTAACTACCTCTTGGGGTATGTCACCTAGAACCTCCGCGTCCCGTCCAGGGGCCAGACATGAAGCTTCCACAGATCTGGACGCGGGTGCCACAGGGTGCCCCGTCTCTGAGTCAGAAGGTCCTTCCTCAGAGGAATCGGCCAAGGAGGGGCTGTCGCCCGCCCATCTCCAGGTCACCCGTCTCAGAGGTGATGTTTCACCGACTGCTTAAACAGCAGCAGAGACGGGTGGCGTCGCCTTCCTGCGTCGGACACAGTAGAGCAGGCTGTGCCAAAGTTTTTTTTTTTTTTTTTGCAGGGGACGACGCCTTTGGCGACGAGCAGACTGAGGGGCAACCCACGAGGCACTCTTGTGGTGCGTCGGGGGAAGCTCTTGATTGCCTCAGCCTGCTACCGACTGCGAAGAACTGCTGGGCCCAGTTCTCAACAGTGTCACCGAAAAGGCTACCTTGTGAGATGGGAGCATCGAGAAAGCGCACTTTGACGACCACTCACACCTCAGCAAGGCAAGCCAGGGGGCGTTTCTGGACCACCGAGGTGGACATCGTCTGGCCGAGGGCCTGCGCCGTGACTTTGATCACGGTTAGTCAACATGCGCAGCTCAACCCCGACTCAGAACTACCCTCGTGCATTAAAGTGCAGGGCGGAGGTGGTCTGCGCACAGCCACCCCACCGTTGAGGGTAGTGAGAGAGGAAAACTTATGCAGTTTTGGCCCCCCTGGCGTTCCATACTGCCAAGTTTTCCATGCACATCCGGGAAAGATCCCGGGAAAGCATGGCTATTAACTCTGAATCTGATTCAGCAAAGCACACACCATTACAGTGGGCTCAGCATCATCCTCATTTCCAGAGCACAACAGCCCTCTCTCCGATGCAGCAATTGACATCTGATCCTCAGCTGGAGCCCCGAATGAAATGCTAGGTTCCTCCATAAGAGGGACCAGCAGTTCCATCCAGAAGCTGCACAGCTTGCAGTGCGCTAGAGGGGGAGGGGCCCTAGGGGGTTGGTTCCCAGAAGGAGAAGCCCTCCACTCCTCAGGTCACCCCAGCGATTTCACTGAAGTAGACCTCTCCTGTTGGCCACCAGGGAGGGCGCTACAACGGGAAATAGGCAAGGGGACAGCGCACCTAGAGTGGCGAGTGAGCGCTGGGTTGCCGTGACAACCCGCGCTGCAGCCCGGCACTCGACGGCACACGACACGTAGAGAAGCGTGAGGTCCCACCGGGTTTCCCCAGCGGGCAGCTCTCGCTGATCTCCGCGGTCTCCCAGAGTGTCGAGCAGACCCGCGGCTGTGCTTTTACACACGAGCGGCAGCTGGCCAACAACAAAGGGGACTCAAGCTTCCCGGAGAAAGAAGAGTCGCGACCGGCGTGCCGACGTGGTCATGTTCTCATTAGAAAACGTGAACCACCCACGAACACCGTCTCAGCATGCATACGCCCAGACATGTGAAACAGTGCTCGTGGCCGTCAGTGAGGACAGGAAACAACCGCAACCAGAAACACACAGGTAGAATGTCATCTTTAAAAAGATGCAAGCTCTATCTGTGTAGCTCTTCTAGGTAAACTGCACTCCGCGGTGCTGAAGCACACAGGGGAATAGTCGCGGCGACACAGACGGGGAAAAAGTGCAGCCTGTCATGCGCGCTCTCTCTCTCATAGAAGGCGATCTCTTACCAGCCATGAAAACGGCTTTTCAGCGCTCTTTACAGCGCACCGAACCAGCTGTGAGAACAGCCTTTTGTTTTTGCTCAATAAAACAAAATAGAAAAAGAGAGAAAATCGACCCCGCTGCAGTGCCGTCACTCCAACACCAAACGAGGAGAGATCCATCCGAAGAGCTTGACTCGTTAAAATGTTAACACATGCTTTGTAGAGAGTGATTTCAGGACAAACCATCCACCACTCGGCTCCGAAGCAAAAAGCTAATTTGATGCAAGCACCTGTGCCTCATTTATACCCACACGGAGTGGCATGAGCAGCTGGTGCAATCATTGCATGCCAATGTGCATTGGCTCGTTTAGTTACACTCGAAGTAGATTGGCTCTCGCTAGCGAGATTCCTATTCGTCGGTACTCCGACGTGGCGTCGAGAGTGACCGACTGAATGGGAACAGTGCGTAGAGAGCTTCATGGAATGAGCAGCAAGGTCCATAAAGACATGGAGTCCTGACCTGATATTGCATTATTATAAATGATTTATCCATGCACATCATGATTTTGTGTTTAAATTCATTTGTCCTCATATTCTTTATTCAAAATAACTTCCCCTCCCTCTTGCAGCTCATTTCTTCTCTTCTCTGATGATGTGGTTACAGGCGCAAGGGCAGGACAACCTGACGACCTGACAACCTGTCAATCACATGAGATTGACCAATAGCAAACCACAACCACCCAACGATCCAATCAATTCCTAATACTCAAAATCAAGTCCCACCCTACATTTTTTTTGTTTGAGAAGCTGTTTCACTCAGGGAAATAAAGATAGTTTCATGCTGACTTTAAAGGGGTCATGAATTGAGAAATCAACTTTCCCTTGAGCTTTTGATATATAAAAGGTCATGGTAATATAAGAATATCCTGTAAGTTTCAGAGCTGAAAACTTCCTTGTTAGTCAAAGAAAAGCTTTTATTGACACCAGGCCCAGCAAACGATCGAGCTCAGAATATGCCACATCTTGACGTCATTGTGTGGTGAAACACCACCTCGACAGAAAAAGAACATTGCCTGATTCTCTAGCCCCGCCCACCGAGATGCCTGAGATTGAGCTAATCTAGATTGAGCTAATCCGGAACGAAACAATAAACATACCGCATAAACTTAATTCGGATTCCAATATTATGAATGCATGGATGAACTTTATTTTTAATGAATATCCAGGTCACGTGGGTAAGACATTGCGCGTTTGTTCCTTCATTTCACCACGGATTTGTTTGTAAACAAGAGACTGGATTTGCAGACAGGATGAGATTACATTAATGAATGAAGCAACACACTTATGTGAGTAAAAAAAAAAGTTTTTTCTATGTGATAGTATTGCATTGTTACAGATCGTTTGATATCTATTGATGTGTACGTGTTTAACTGAACATAACTTAGTACGCTGTCAAAGACATTTTTGGGCCAGGGCTCGTAAAGCCCAACGTCCTGGGGCTATGTGTTTTCCAGACGGGCTACCAAAACGTAAGCCCGGCCTGCCGACGGGCTATCTTAAATAGTGAAATAACATTCCTTTCTTGATGTGCATTGTTCACTCTCTTGACTTGATATTTGAAGGGCTTGTGCGCGCGCACGTGTGTGCGTGTGTGTGTGTATGTACGGTTCGCAGTTATATCCACCGATCAGGCGGGCCAAGTAATAAAAAATAACATGCCAATCAATCGCGGGTGGATGAGAGATAAATCACTGTGTTTGTTTGATAAAGACATTCTGCGAGCCCTGTGGGCGATTCATTCCGGTTGCCGTTACCCCACACGCTTTCAAAACAAATCCCACATGTACTGACAGGGGAGCTGAAGCTCATTAAATATGCAAATCTTATCCAATCCTAGTCGTGGGCGTTTACTTTCAAGTCTTCAGTGTGGCACGCCCATAAAAACCAAGCGTTCCATGAGAGAGGCTCAAAACCAGGGTAGAAAATAGCCTATTACTTATTCACTATGATGTTTTTGAATGTAAAAACCACGTGAACGCCATAAGCTGACCTCAGACAACAGTATAAAAAAATTAAAAAGCCAGTTCATGACCCCTTTAAGCATCACAACTGTTTTAAACATTGCTTATAATAACAGACACTGAAGAAAGGAGTAATGGCTGCTGAATATTTACATGAATAAATTACAATTTAAAATATTTTCAAATAGACAACAGGTATTCTAATCTATTGTAATAACATTTTACAATATTATTGTTTTCACTGTATTTTTGATCAAATAAATGCACGTTTGGTAAGTTCATAAAAAATCATAAAAAATCGAACTGACTTTTAAACAATATTATAAATTATTATTATCATAGTAGTTTTTTTCTGTTCATCGTCATATGGCTTCAGAAACTTGGATTATAGCTCGCAAACCATGGATTAATTTTTTCCCCTCCATTTTTCAAAAGCTTCTGCTAATCTTCTCCTTTTGTGTTCCAGACACCCAATGGCAACAACTATACAATCAGCTAAATATGCTCATCGTTTTTAGGTGTAAAGTTCAGCTTGTGTTGTCACAGGAATGAACAGTGACAGTTACACTGCAGAGCTGCTCTCACTGACACAGAGCCTCAGGGCTCCACATGTTTGACTCTGAATGATGTAGCCCGTAAGCTGTGCTCAGCAGTACTGCACATATGTGAGTTTGTTTGGATGAGTCTGACAGTCTTTTTTAGACAGATTTTTAGCTCGAGTATGTGTGTCTTCCTACCAGAGCTGCACAATTAATCGCTGAGCCAGAGAGAGCAGTTGTCATGTAGGCTATATGAAACAGCTTCACAAACAGTCTTTTCAACCACACAGTATCATTATTTCTGTTGCAATAATTCAGATTATCATACAAGTAGCCTATTGGGATAAAAGTTTATAGTTCAGATATAAACACTGATGTATGGAAGCTTGTTTCCGCCACAGAATAAAACAATAAAAAACTTTTTATGTCACAATTCCGACTTTATATCTAGCAATTGCATATTATAAAGTCAGAATTGCGAGATATAAACTTCACCATGGCCTTTTTTATTGTTTTATTCTGTGGCGGAAACAAGCTTCCATACATCAGTGTTTATATCTGAACTATAAACTTCTGAGAAAAAAATCTGAATTCAAAATTCAGAAAAAAGAATTGTGAGAAAAAAGTCGCAATTACCTTTTTTATTGTTTTACTCGCAATTCTGGAATTCTGACTTTATATCTCACAATTCTGACTTTATAACTCACTATTCTGACTTTAAATCATGCAATTCTGACTTTATAACTCGCAAATACGAGTTTATATCTCACAATTCTGAGAAAAAAAAGTCAGAATTGCGAGATAAAAAGTCGCAATTATCTTTTAAAATGTTTTATTATGTGGCGGAAACAAGCTTCCATACTGATGTCTATGGGAAGATCAAAATACAGTAAAACTCCTTTTGAAACTTGACGCTTCAAATACATTTTTTATCAATTACATCGTTACACCAGTAGGTGGCAACAAGTGACTGTTAAAAAATGTATTCATCATTGAATCATTTATTCAAAAGATTTGTTCAAAGACGCTGATTAATCCAGTAATGAAACTAGTGTCTTTGAGTAATTTATTGAATCATTCATTTAAACCGATAAAATCTGTTCAAATGTATTAAATATTTTTTTAATAGACTGTTTTGTTTAGCTGTCCATTCAGAATCGTTAGATAATCATGATCTGTAGTTTTAAAAAAAATTGTGATTCTCAATTTATCCAGAATCGTGCATCTCTACTAGAATACGGACAAATACAGGATGGATTTATTGATAACAGTATTGGATAAGTGTGGTGCCTTTTGTCTACATGTGTAAGCGTGAGCAAGTGTTAGTATGTGTGTGATGCTATTGATTTACACGCAGGGGCGATGAGTGTCTTTGTCTGGATCATGATTATACTTGTGCGGGGGATGGCGGGGGGATTAACAGCCAACTCAGCAAACCTGTCAATCTGCCCAACCCTCATTTTAAGAGATTAAACGCGGTGTGTGTAGCTGATGTACTGCTGCACTGATAGATACACGTCTGTTGCTTTGGTTTTCCGTTATGTCTGATCTAACTTGCAACATGTCGATGCTTCAAGCTGTATGACATTTCAGTCACGGTTTGCTGTTGTGAAAACAATAATGGCCCCATCCCAGCTAAAAGGGAATGTTCTCAGAACTTTGGCTAATGCTGTGGCAAGGTACTCTCAAAGTTATGAGCAAACATTATTCCAGTAACGTTAATAGAACGTTTGTTCAAAATTAGGCCTATCTGGTCTTTAATAACATTCTCAAAACATTAGCACAAAACATTGGTTAGCCTACACTTTATTTCGATAGTCTACTTTAGACATTCTACTAACTATAAGTAACTTTGCAACAAGAAGTCAACTAATTCATTAATTTGTAGCTACAGCTCTTAGAAATAAAGGTTCAGTAGGGTTCTTGACTCAATGTTAAAGAACCCTAAGTCGGAATGAAACGGAAGTTGCGAATGTTCTTTTTTCCCCTATAATGACGTACACTATATTGCCAAAAGTATTGGGACACCCCTCCAAATCATTGAATTGAGGCGTTCCAATCACTTCCATGGCCACAGGTGTATCAAACACCTAGGCATGCAGACTGCTTCTACAAACATTTGTGAAAGAAGGCTGAGGCACACAGTGCGCAGAAATTGCCAACTTTCTGCAGAGTCAATAGCTACAGACCTCCAAATTTTGTGTGGCCTTCAGATTAGCTCAAGAACAGTTTGTAGAGAGCTTCATGGAATGGGTTTCCATGACCGAGCAGCTGCATCCAAGCCTTACATCACCAAGTGCAATGCAAAGCATTGGATGCAGTGGTGTAAAGTATGCCACCACTGGACTCTAGAGCAGCGGAGACGTGCTATCTGGAGTGACGAATCACGACTTCTCTGTCTGGCAATCCAAAGGACGAGTTGCCAGGAAAACGGTACTTGCCTGACTGCATTGTGCCAAGTGTAAAGTTTGGTGAAGGGGGGATTTTGGTGTGGTGCTCCTAACTTTGTGAGAATAATTTGGGGACGGCCCCTTCCTGTTTCAACATGACTGCGCACCAGTGCACAAAGCAAGGTCCATAAAGACATGGATGAGCGAGTTTGGAGTGGAGGAACTTGATGGGCCTGCACAGAGTCCTGACCTCAACCCGATAGAACACCTTTGGGATGAATTAGAGAGGAGACTGTGAACCAGGCCTTCCTGTCCAACATCAGTGCCTGACCTCACAAATGTGCTTCTAGAAGAGAAACACTCCTAAACCTTGTGGAAAGCCTTCCCAGAAGAGTTGAAGCTGTTATAGCTGCAAAGGGTGGGCCAACTTCATATTAAACCCTATGGATTATTAATGGGATGTCATTGAAGTTTATGTGCATGTAAAGGCAGACGTCCCAAAACTTTTGGCAATATAGTGTATATCTGAGTGAAATGGCTTCTGAAATGAGAAAAAATGTAGGGCGGGCTTAATTTTGTCCTTTGGGAATTGATTGGATTGTTGGAAGTTGGGAGGCAGAAACGAGACAGACCACGATAGCTCCGCCCTTGCGACATAGCACTTGACAGAATGAGAAGAGAAGTCGTTTGAAGGGGGGAGTGAAGGTTAACGTTTTTTTTTAAAGATTATGAGGGCATATGCATTTTAAAAAAATTATGAAGTGCACAGATAAATCATTTATAATATACACTACAATATTATACATAAAAAATTTAGATTTCATGGCAACTTTAAAGGTGCACTGTGTAAATTTTAGTAGCATCAAGGTTGAATTGCGAATTGCAACCATCCACTGCTCACCCTTCAAAGCACATAGAGAAGCTATGATGGCCGACACAGGACAAAAATGTTGTAGAGTAGCTAGCGCTCTGTACAGCAGTTTGTCCTTTTAGGGCTACTGTAGAAACATGGCGGCGCAAAATGGTGACTTTACTGTAAGGGGACCCGCGGTGTATGGAGATAGAAATGGCTCATTCTAAGGTAATAAAAACATAACAGTACATTATGTAAGGTCTTTATACACCACTGAAAACATAGTTATGTATCTTATATTGCATTTCTGTCAACAGATCCTCATAAATACTACACAGTGCACCTTTAATGCCAAACATGTTCTAAGGACTTTCATGTTTAACTGGATATTTAAAAAAAAATTAGTGATAGAATGTTTACAAGCTGTTTAATTCATTAAAACTAAATCCATAATATGGTCCCCTAAAAGGTTCTATGTATGAAGCGCCTCCCTTTAATGTTTGCATAACCAAGAAAAAAACCTTTTAAAAACATTATAAAAAAGACCTATAGGGTGAATTCAGGGTGACTGGGACACTTTTTGCCATTGAGATGACTTGGAAAAAGTGTCCTAATCAACCTGAATTCACCCTACGTTTTGAACATTCAGAGAACATTCAGAAATAATGGTTTCATAACTTAATGGGAATGTTTTTATACATTTTTTTAAGCTAGGATATGTACAAGACAGCAGAGACGGGCTATTTGTCACATGAGGAAATGTTTTTTCTCCAGCAGTTTTTTTCTTTGTTGAAAGTAAAATCTAATTTAAAATATTAAATATATTTTTCCATGCATTCCAATGAAAGACTGCTTCTTTCTTAGATTGAATCTTTGTGGTCCCTCACTAAGGCAACCTTCAAATGCTAGTTTTAACATACTGAATTAGTCTGATGTTAAGATTTTATAAGGTCACCAAATAATTTATTTGCATCATGTTTCCTCTGATCAATTATGAATCAGACATGATTTTTTTTTTCAGATTCTCCAGCATGTACATTGATAATCATCTATTTAGCACAATCACTGATGTCAGTGCAGGGGGTGGGGGCCTTCAAACCTAACATGAAAACATCTAGGTGATTGACAGGTAAGGCCTTGCATTGACAGACACAAGAAGGACATGCATGTGTTTATATTATTATTCAAATATGTATGTGTGGTTTGGAACATGGAGTCTCCAGGGGCCACACTAACCATACCGACCTGCCTGTCTTCACCTTCATTACGTGCGCATGGAGGCGAGTGGGACCTTTCAGAAATAATCTTTATAATAGTAATGTATGTTGTTGCACAGTGAATGCACAGTATGTTGTTAGTTTTACATTTACTGTTGACATGAGCTGATTTTATTCAAATTTCCTTTTAAATTTATAAAAAATAATTCTATTAATTATAATAAATTTTCTTGTATATTATATTTCACTCTGACAAATGTCACATTCAGTGAAATGGGTTGCAGTGTCTCACACATTTTAAAATCATCATTTGAAAAGGCAAAAAGCACCCAAACCATCTTCAGGGATTTTATACTTTCCCCCGTATTTATACGGATATCTGTATTTTCCGAACTGAAGTATGACCCAAGTGAACTCTGTAAATCTCAGAGTGACGCACAGCGCTATGTGAGCAGCTCATGAGCCTGTGTTTTTCAGTGTCTTAGAGTGGCTTAGTTTGCAGTAAATACTGTTCCATACGAGCTAGATCTCTGGAGCATTTGGATCCCTTATAACATGCATTTAAAAGCACTAAAGGCACCAACAATCTTCACAAATTTGAGAATCATTGCAAACAAAAGAAATGGATGCTGGTCCCAGCCATCCCATCCACCCTAATTATGAAAATTCCCTCAGCATTTACTCAACCTCATTCTGTCCCTGATGTATATGACCTTCTTTGTTCAGATGAAAACAAGCAAATATTTTTAGAAGAATAATCCATCTCTGTATATCCATATAATGCAAGTGTACAAAATGAACCCCAGTTGATGAATCAATGTCTTCTGAAGTAAAACTATAAGTTTGTGTAAGAAAAATACTACTGTTTTTAACATTTTGAACTATAAACCAGTCAGTTCAGGCCAAGTGTCATACACATTTATGAGAGCATTGTGAAGCGTGATGTAAGCGCAGTCTGAAGCTCACATGAGAAGTGACGAGGAAGCACAGTGGACTGGCACTTCTCGTATCATTCACAATGTGCTGGCGTTTACATCAAACACAAACTCGTGTACCCGCTTTTGACTGCCCCGCTAAAATATCCAGCATAAACAAACATGAATTTCATGTTGGTCCAGGCTGGTTTAGGCTGGTTTATGCTCATTAGAGCTGGTTTAGTGCTGGTCTAGCTGGTGGACCAGAAAAGTAATGCTGTTCTCAGGCAAAATTGGTCCACCAGCACTTCTGTTTCCCATTCTGGGGCCCAACAAACCAACAACCACATCCAATGAAAAATCCAGTATAGCTTTTCACAAATCATAAAGTATGATTTGCATGCTGGGGCCAGCAGTGCTGGATTGTTTAGCAGGGAGTTTGACTCACAGAGTCACACTTGGTACACATTTTACTGTAGTTTCTATAGTAATTACCATAAATTCTGCATAATCACATGCAACTAGGGTTGGGCGATGTCTACCAAATTGGCATCAGACGATGTCTACAGTGAAACATCGCGATGGACGATGACAACGGTGGGTTGCGTTTGAGCGTTAAGCTCCGTTAATGTGATGCACGTCTGGAGAAAAAGAGAATGCGCACAGAGCTGAAAGGCCTTGAATGAAGTGCGTTTGGCTTTAGATAAAACAGATAAATGATATAAACCATGGTCTAATCATTGGTTAAAACATCCAGTAGCCTATAATTAGTTTGATGTTTTTTGCACTATAAAATCTTTAGTGTTTAAATTTGTGTTCATTTAACTGTTTTGAATGTAATTTGTATTGTGATCGGGAACAACTTCATTATTTGTGGGGGTGCGGGGAAATCACAATGCCAGCTCAACATCATGATGTCTTTCAGCCATCGGCGATGGACGATGGCATCGTCTATCAGCCCAACCCTACATGCAACTAACCCTAAACCAAACCTAATCCATACCCTACAGTAAGTACATGTAGTTAATTAATATTACTGAGTACCTAAATGTATAATTACACTGTAACAAGGACACCTTAAAATAAAGTAACCGAATTTTCATTTTTGGGTGGAGTGTCTCTTTAAGGTCTCCCTATGGTTTTCATCCAAATTAAAAGCCTTATACGGCAGTTTAACGTTTGAAAGCAAAGAAAATAAGACAGCCATACATTTCAGTATTGTAATTTTACTGTTGTTCTATAAAACAAAATAAATAAAATAAAATATTATTATTCTTTATTGATTTTCTCAGCTGATCACATACCTACATCTTCAAATTTCTTATTCAGAGATATTTCTGTTGGAGAAAGCCTGGCACAACGTATCATGCAGCGTATTGGCTCACGAGACCCTTAAAGGGATTAACTTTCAGTGGTCCTGCTCGGCATGACAGCATCTGCGATGGGGTATCTGTGCCACAACGTCATCACTACCAGATGATATGAGCATGTTGAAACACTGCCACACTGTCAGTGCCAACAGGGGCCTGGCACAGAGCTGGGTGGTGTGGTCAGTATATGATGAAGCACAGTGGCAGCCGGTGTACTGGCCACCCACAGCCAGAGTCATGGAATGTTTGGCCAAGTGTTCAAGTCTGGACAGTCATATTATTAACACACTCCTGCCTTATAGATTTGTTTTTCATGTAGATAGTGTGCTGTCTTACCATCTACAGTCTCCCATACAAATTTAAATGTAACCTCTTACTGTAAGTGACTGAATTTACACTTTTTACATTGGCATGGACTTACATGCACTACACTGTAGATATTAATACATAGATTCTGTCAACAGCACCACCATCTTGGAACAGTTTGAATGGAAGTCAATGTAGAAGTTTCTGTGTAACAAACTGACTGGCTTTTTTATTATAAATACTGCATTGTAATTATTTAATAGATCTGTTTAATACTATATCAATTTATGATAAGATTTTAGATTTATATGTACACTGCCATTCAAAAGTTTAGGGTCGGTTTTTTTAAATCAATTTAGTGTCCCTGCTGAATAAAGGTATTCATTTCTTCACTAAAATATCTTACTCTAAAGTTTTGAACAGTGGTATTTACTGTATATTGCACTAAAATGATGTATGATTTGAATGATTGCTGCTATAAACTATGATTTAATAAGATATGATTTGGACAAAAAATATTATGCATGGATCTTTAGAATCATTTATAGTTATGACTTTCTCTATCCAACCACTTACATATATGATTTCTAGTCACACTACTTTAATTAGAAGCTTAATCGTATCAGGCTGTATGAACATTATTTACAAGACTGTTTCACCAATGGTATGTTAAATTTTAGGTTTTATATGCGATATGCACAGTTGTCAGATGTTTATGAAAAGCAAGGGCCTGTTTACACGACATGGCTTTCAACTAAAAACATCAGACTTTTTATGCGATTTGGCGATTTGGTTTACTCGACAACGGCACTTTGGGACTTAAAAATGCAAACATTTTTAAATGGGTTTTAAAGTGCAAGTTTTTGAAAATGATACTGTTATCATCTCTGTGTAAACTACAAAAACGCAGATTTGTAAAAACAGAGACATGATGTGAATGCATATGTGTTCAATCTGTAGGTACGTAGTTTCTTCACAAAGTGACATGAGCAACTACTGGCCCACATATTGACGCTTGGTCAGGACTCTTCTGTGTCACCTTTTAACACACAGGGTAGCGTCATTTTTCAACGCACAGGGTACTCCGTTGATTTCAATGAGAAACCTTTGGCGTCATACACAGACGCGTTGGGCATGTTATCGCCATGATGAAATTATATATTGGGTTATGATTTTGCCACTATAACATGTTGGAGTGTGATTATTAATTTAATCAGCCAGCATAATTGTATTTACTTTTATTTAAAACATTTATTTATGCTATTTAGGCAAGTTTGAACAGTTTGAAGTTTGAAGTAACCCAAACCCCATCCTACAACCTACCCATTTGTGTATGATATGATATACAGTGCATCCGGAAAGTATTCACAGCGCTTCACTTTTTCCACGTTTTGTTATGTTACAGCCTTATTCTAAAATGGAGTAAATTTCCTTAATTCTACAAACAATACCCCATAATGACAACGTGAAAGAAGATCTTTGCAAATAGTTAAAAAAAATTAAAAATGAAAAAATCACACGTACATAAGTATTCACACAGCCTTTGCTCAATACTTTGTTGAAGCACCTTTGGCACCAATTACAGCCTCAAGTCTTTTTGAGTATGATGCTACAAGCTTGGCAAACCTATTTTTCTCCCATTCTTCTTTGCAGGACCTCTCAAGCTCCATCAGGTTGGATGGGGAGTGTCAGTGCACAGCCATTTTCGGATCTCTCCAGAGATGTTCAATTGGGTTCAAGTCTGGGCTCTAGCTGGGCTACTCAAGGACATTCACAAAGTTGTCCCATAGCCACTCCTTTGTTATCTTGGCTGTGTGCTTAGGGTCATTGTCCTGTTGGAAGACCAGTCTGAGGTCCAGAGTGCTCTGGAGCAGGTTTTCATCAAGGATGTCTCTGTACATTGCTGCATTCATCTTTCCCTCGATCCAGACTAGTCTCCCAGTTCCTGCTGCTGAAAAACATCCCCACAGCATGATGCTTCCACCACCATGCTTCACTGTAGGGATGGTATTGGCCAGGTGATGAGCGGTGCCTGGTTTCCTCCAGACATTACGCTTGCCATTCAGGCCAAAGAGTTCAATCTTTGTTTCCTCAGACCAGAGAATTTTGTTTCTCATGGTCTGAGAGTCCTTCAGGTGCCTTTTGGCAAACTCCAGGTGGGCTGTCATGTGCCGTCTGTCCGAAACTGAGCGATCTACCTCTACCATATAGGCCTGATTGGTGGAGTGCTGCAGAGATGGTTGTTCTTCTGGAAGGTTCTCCTCACTCCACAGAAAAATGCTGGAGCTCTTTCAGAGTGACCACCTCGGGTTCTTGGTCACCTCCCTGTCTAAGGCCCTTCTCCCCCGATCGCTCAGTTTGGCCAGCTCTAGGAAGTGTCCTGGTGGTTCCAAACTTCTTCCATTTATGGATGATGGAGGCCAATGTGCTTGTTGGGACCTTCAGTGCTGCAGAAATTTTTCTGTAGCCTTCCCCAGATCTGTGCCTTGATACAATCCTGTCTCAGAGGTCTACAGACAATTCCTTGGACTTCATGGCTTGGTTTGTGCTCTGTCATTCAGTGTTAACTGTGGGACCTTATATAAACAGGTGTGTGCCTTTCCAAATCATGTCCAATCAACTGAATTTACCACACATGGAACTAATCAAGTTGTAGAAACATCTCAAGGATGATCAGTGGATGCACCTGAGCTCAATTTTGAGTGTCATAACAAAGGCTGTGAATACTTATGTACATATGATTTTTTTTTCCTTTTGTTTTTTATTTTTAATAAATTTACAAAGATTTCAAACAAATTTCTTTCACAATGTCATTATATGGTATTCTTTGTAGAACTGAGGAAAAAAATAATGAATTGAATCCATTTTGGAATAAGGCTGTAATATAACAAAGTGTGGAAAAAGTGAAGCGCTGTGAATACTTTCCGGACGCACTGTAAAACACAGGATATAACAGGCAGATAGGACTGCAGGCACAATTTATTCAAAAAGTACAAATATTCCAAGTGTTCCGAGGCCAAACGATTGATTTGTGTGAAGAACATTCCCAAAAGCGATCAGCGTCTCCATCCACCGAAGATCATGCACACATTCAAAAATTGCTGCCTGAAGAAACGTTATGTCAGCTTTGATAGTGAAATTGCATTGGCTCTCGTATGTCTCGTGACCAATTGCGTCATTACGTCAGTTTTGATTGTAAAATGTCACCAGCTCTCATATGTCTCGTGAACAATTGCGTCATTACGTCAGCTTTGATTGTAAAATGTCATTGGCTCTTGTATGTCTCGTTACCGATTGCGTCATGCTACAGAGTCTGTGTATCTTTTGAATGAACTATGACTGAGTGCGTGCATGCGTTCATCATCATTTTGAGCGATTAAAACATCAAGATCAACTCTTTACATAAAGATATTGTATGACTTGCAACATGAGTTAATACTTTTATACTGGTTTAAATACCTGTGACTGTATACTTTTATTTGCCTTTTAACGTTACGTGTTTTATATTGTTGAGAAGTAGGTAGGTTTAGGGTAGGAGTGGGGTTAGTTGCTCCAAAAAATATAAAAGTAGCCTTCAAATGTTTATAAAATCATGTCTACTTTTACAAATGCAAAGAATTAAATGCTGATCTGACACATTGGGCAAATCAATGGAGTACCCGGCACGTCAAAATATTACGCTAAAGGGGTACCCTGTGCGTTAAAAAGTGATGCAGAAGGGGTCCTGACCAAGCGTCAGTATGTGACAAGTTGGGAGTGAGAACGTGTTGACTGGCCTGGCATGAATAATACAGTGTTTTTAGTCGTTTTCACAGATCCGTGTGAACTGGGATCGTCACAATGTTGCTGTATGTACGCGAAAAACTTTTCAGCTTTTAGTACAGCATTGTCGTGAGTCTGATTTCAGAGTCTGTTAGCAAATTGCTAAGCTAACAGTATGATACTGTAGTAAGCACCTTATTTTTATTACATTGAATATTCTCTGGTTCATTTCATTTTGCGGTCAGACGAAAGTGAAAACCTGAATACACTGGAGAGTAGCTTTATTGAAGAAATTGTAGTTCTTTAATTAATGTTTAGACCACACCTACATATTGCGTAATCGCCATGGACCAGTGGCAGTTTGAAGGTGTTTTCCAGCCATAGCAAACTTTTTCTGGAAAATTCACATTGGCAAGCTTTTTCAAACTACAAACAAACTTCGCATTGGCCTGATTTTGTCTAAAATGACGTCACACCAGTTTTGCGGGGCCTATATCGGGGCCTTTTGTGTAAGCTTTTTACCAAGGTATTTGCAATGCATTCTTGGAGTGGCTGGAGTACGAATTTACACAAAATGCTGTGAGAATGAAGCATAATATAATGCAGCATAATTTGGCAGCCTGCGGTTTAAAACAGCCTTTTATGTGGGGTGTGTATATGATAGCTAAAAATGCTAAATATAGCTCACAAGTGTTTGGAACAGACATACTGTAGAGTTTGGCTTTATATTGTTATCATATAGAAGCCTAGAGGAAAACTGTTCTGATTAATATTACAGTGCATCTATGGTTGCTTAATAACAAAATGAGGTTAAAGCGATCATAAAAACATTAGAAGTAAATCTCCAAACTTCTTTAGGAGACTATCCAAGTGAGACTAATCCACTTGTTGTTTACCACAGATAATTTCCCCACCAGTTTGGTTCTCTGCTGCCCCAAGTGTATTCCGGCTATTTGTGTTTTCTCTCAGACGGCTTTTTAGGCCTTGAACCCTGATGTCTCTTTTGTCCACACACAGGTGGTCAGCCTGATATAGCATAATTATTATAATTATCTCGTTCTGTGATAGCATTAGCAATGCTTTAATGGTACTTTTTAAATAGAATGTATCAAATGGCAAAATATTTGCTAGCGTAAAGAACACTAGAATCCCAAGGCAAAATACAAACAGCAAATAGCCATCTTTCTTCAGCCTTACAATTTTAGACATAATGGATAGATTCTTTAAGAGCCACGCAACCTTGCACAAATCACATTAAAGTCTCCTCTTACCTCGTAAAGGAAGTTCTGATTTATTTTTCTCTACTCTTGATGCATGAACACCACCTGGAAAATGTCATTGCCGTGTCAAGTGACAAAAATGTCACCCTTTGTTTATCCTGAATAAGCAATAATTGGCAATAATTGAAGCTATTAGCGAGTATTAACCCAGCACTTGTGTGGCACTCTGCAGGTTATTTTCCTCTATGCCAACCCATTAAAGCTAAACACCATTTAAGCTCGGCAGCATATTTAGTTCATTATTCCTTTAATTGCTTGTTTATGTCTAGTAATTACATCCACGAGTGACACAAAGCCTTAGCATTGCACATTCAAATAGAATTCCAAAATTAGACAAGGCGATTATGGCAGAAATGGCACAGGCCAGACAGACGTGCCCTTCCCTCATTTCCCTCTGAAGCCAGTCAATAAACAATTTGCATATCTTTAGTCCATCAATATTTAATACCATCCAGCTAAAGGGCTCCTCTCTCAGGCTCAGTCAGGTTTGATGTTTGATGCTTTGAAATGTGCCACAGACAGCAATTGCACAGTCCCCGGAGGCTTTGGGCGTGCTGCGTGTTTGTCTTTGTGTGTGCACGCGGGAGTGTGTATGTGTATGTATTGTTCTTTTGAAAGCTTGCACTAATGTGTGTATTCTAGGCTATCTGCCATACTGAGTATAACTGAATACGTTAGAGAACTTAGAGTTGTGGTTCTCAACTGGTTTTGCTTCAGGAACTATTTACATTAGACCTTCAGTTGTGATCCAACACGGTGTGTATGTGTGTATATATGTATATATATGTATATATATCTATGTATGTATGTATGTATGTATGTATATATGAGAACCAGAACGAACTGTTGTATGGTATATATATATATATATATATATATATATATATATATATATATATATATATATATATATATATATACACACTCACCTAAAGGATTATTAGGAACACCTGTTCAATTTCTCATTAATGCAATTATCTAATCAACCAATCACATGGCAGTTGCTTCAATGCATTTGGGGGTGTGGTCCTGGTCAAGACAATCTCCTGAACTCCAAACTGAATGTCAGAATGGGAAAGAAAGGTGATTTAAGCAATTTTGAGCGTGGCATGGTTGTTGGTGCCAGACGGGCCGGTCTGAGTATTTCAAAATCTACTCAGTTACTGGGATTTTCACGCACAACCATTTCTAGAGTTTACAAAGAATGGTGTGAAAAGGGAAAAACATCCAGTATGCGGCAGTCCTGTGGGCGAAAATGCCTTGTTGATGCTAGAGGTCAGAGGAGAATGGGCCGACTGATTCAAGCTGATAGAAGAGCAACTTTGACTGAAATAACCACTCGTTACAACCGAGGTATGCAGCAAAGCATTTGTGAAGCCACAACACGCACAACCTTGAGGTGGATGGGCAACAACAGCAGAAGACCCCACCGGGTACCACTCATCTCCACTACAAATAGGAAGAAGAGGCTACAATTTGCACGAGCTCACCAAAATTGGACAGTTGAAGACTGAAAAATGTTGCCTGGTCTGATGAGTCTCGATTTCTGTTGAGACATTCAGATGGTAGAGTCAGAATTCGGCGTAAACAGAATGAGAACATGGATCCATCATGCCTTGTTACCACTGTGCAGGCTGGTGGTGGTGGTCTAATGGTGTGGGGGATGTTTTCTTGGCACACTTTAGGCCCCTTAGTGCCAATTGGGCATCATTTAAATGCCACGGCCTACCTGAGCATTGTTTCTGACCATGTCCATCCCTTTATGACCACCATGTACCCATTCTCTGATGGCTACTTCCAGCAGGATAATGCACCATGTCACAAAGCTCGAATCATTTCAAATTGGTTTCTTGAACATGACAATGAGTTCACTGTACTAAAATGGCCCCCACAGTCACCAGATCTCAACCCAATAGAGCATCTTTGGGATGTGGTGGAACGGGAGCTTCGTGCCCTGGATGTGCATCCCACAAATCTCCATCAACTGCAAGATGCTATCCTATCAATATGGGCCAACATTTCTAAAGAATGCTTTCAGCACCTTGTTGAATCAATGCCACGTAGAATTAAGGCAGTTCTGAAGGCGAAAGGGGGTCAAACACAGTATTAGTGTGGTGTTCCTAATAATCCTTTAGGTGAGTGTATATATAATATATATAATACATACAACAGTTCGTTCTGGTTCTCAGCCAATCAGAATCGAGAACCAGAACAATCTGTATGTTTGTATGGCTGCACGATAGGCCCAAATCTTTGTGATTATTTATAAAATATTTTATTAAATAAAAATATCAAACAATATGAGTTTTTCACTGTAAAAAAAAAAAACTATTTATTTGTCTTAACTTATTCAGTTTTCTACTTCAAAACATTTATTTTGACAGAAAACACTGTTATCTTGAGCTGCTTATGTGTAAATGAACACAGTGCATATATTTATTTAATCAAATCACAGCCTTTGTGCTGTGCCATATTGCAATTTCAATTTTATTTCCATTAATCGTTCAGCTATACCAAGACTCCGACTGTCCACAACATTGTTTAAATGCCCGATGACTTTTCCAGTTGTTCGTATTTAACTAAATAAAAATAAAAAAAGATTTTTTAGAAAGGACTATTTCTATCCAATAAAATAATTCATTCATTACAAAAATGCCCATGAAGTTTTTATTCATTTTTTCAATGACTTTTCAGGTCTCAAAATCATACGTTTAAAATTATGCTACCTCATTTTTAAAGACTTTAATGAAGAAGAAAAAAAGAAGAAAAAAAAAACTTCTGTTGAGAGAATACATTTTTATTTAAAAATATTTCGATTTTTAGTTGTTTTTGCTTAATGCATGTTTTGCCCTTGTAAGTTTGCTGAGGCCCCCTAGTTAAAACCGGTCCCCTGGTTAAAGTCCCCCTGAAATCAAAACTTAAGTCTTTTGCTTTCAGTATGATTATGTTAGCCTTAAAGTTATCTATAAGCTAGTGTGTGCAAAAACAGTGACAAAATTCATATTTAGAAGATATGAGCATTCAAAACTTACTGTCTCTCACTTCCACCAATATGGATCAATGATTACATCAATCTGCGCTTCAGCCTCTCATCAGATTTTCTGTCCAATCAAATGCTCTCTAGAATCTGAAGCGTCCCGCTCCCTACGCTATAATTAGACTCTGAAGCTGCGGCTGAAATCGGTCACTTGTTCACACAATTACTATTTTCTATATGGTGAATGGAAGATAGTGCACTATACAGGGGATAGGGAACGTATTGACAGTGTAAATATGCTTTCCATTGGGGCGAATGAAGTCTGGTTTCATGTTAGTGTCACACGAACCACCGCAGAGCGCACACGGTCTGCTCCGTTCCAGAGACACGATAGCACAGAGTGGATCATGAGCGAGATTCACAAAACGTATCGGACCCATTTGAATTCTACACAGAACTCCATATTTTAAAGCGATGTGGAGGAGATTAGGAGGAACAAACTCGCCATTAGATACAGCACTGACAAGTATATAGAAGAGATAACACCAGTGCCATGCACCAACATAAATTACACACTTTTCAAACTACACACCCTCAGCATGATTGTTCACTGTTTTGCTTTAGTAAGAGTTTTATATTAAATCTAAAAGAGGAATCTGTCATAAGCTTTGCCAAACTCAACGGCTCTGGCCAAGCTGTGATATAGACAAAACGCTATTGGCTATTTTAAAAGGGGGTGGAGCTGCTTGATATGTCCTGCCCTGTCTTTCTGTTCCAGTGGAAATTGAATCAACACATTGAATAACACTGCTGGTTTCAACGCACTTTAGTGAGCCTTTAAGATCCTCTGCTCTAAAGGTTGTACATATGTGCCATCTTTGTGAAATCGTGGTGTATTCAAAAGGTCGGACAGTCCACTCCTAATCAACAAAAGCTGCTGTATTTGTAAATGATCTGTGACTATATGCGAGTGTGTGTGTGGTTGGGGTGGTTGTTAGCATTCTGAACTGAATTTTAATGATCAAAACAAATGAGCCAGTTCAGACCTGCAATTAGTGGACAGTCATGGCTATATGTTGCCAGTAAATGAGCAACACGACTGCCTCTTTACCCCCTCTGGAGTAAACCTCTGCCCCTGGAGAAGCCTCATTAACTGGGCTGGGTTATGGGGGGAAAGGGGGTGATGGGGCTCTTTAAAGCTCAATAACCCTGGAGAGCTTTGGCTGGAACCTGTTCCCTATAACCGACAGCATTAGTTCAAGGTGTTGCTGTCAATCATCTTCTCTTGTGACTCTACTTTAATGGCTAATAATTTGTGTTTGGTTCCATCTACAAGATTGATAGACATGTTACATGGATTTTACATCCTTTTCTTCTATATAGTGCAATTGCTTTTTAAACTACTCATCATTGCAGTGAAAAGTACACGGGCATGGCAGATTTCATGGATCAAATTAGTTTTTGATTGCCAAGGTACAGTGTAAAAATGTTTGTAATTTTTACAGGAAAGAAACTAAAAATGCTACAGTTAAAGCCATGGTTAACTGTCAGTTGCCATACCATATACGGAAAAAAAACTCTAAAATAACGGAATTGTTTCAATACCGATAAAAATCACAGGTTCACTTCCAATAAAAATCTCTACACTCAAATTGGGTTGTTTAACCCAAGGGCTGGGTAAATATAGGACAAAACACATGTTGGGTTAATTTTACCCAGCAAATTTGGTTGTTTATTTAACCGAGCATAATGGGTTGATTCAGTTTTACTATAATACTGCCTTTTTTTTCTTCTTTTTTTACTTCATGCAACGTTTCCCGTTTCCACCGTAACACCGCGCTGGATCTTGTGCCGGAGCTTGTGTCATGTTCAGCGGGGGAACTTCTAACTTCAGACCGCCGCCCTGCGTTTCACTCATAGCCGAAATATACTGTGACTGGCTCCATAACCTGTCCATAAACAAACAGCGAACAGTGCCGTGATAACAAACCCTGGGTTGTTATATCTGACCCAGGATCTGGGTAACACAAAAACTACCCAAACACTGGGTTGTTATGTCTGACCCAGGATCTGGGTAACACAAAAACTACCCAAACACTGGGTTGTTATGTCTTACCTAGGAGCTGGGTAACACAAAAACTACCCAGACACTGAAAAAAACATAGTATTCGAAAAACATTAGGCGAAAAGTCCCCGGATGACCTACTGCTTCTGGCGAGATTCTGAAGTGCGCATTCGATGGACACTTTAATATCCCAAGAGGCCACGGGAGAGGATTTATGAATGGAGGTGAAAGGACGTACATAGCACGTCCAGATTACATTCATACTACACGCATTCATACTATATAGATCATACTTTTTTAACAGCGGCGACGTAAATTCAAATTCAAATGTAGTACCCACTCAGACAGTACGCAATTTTGAACGCAGCTCAAGAATACAATAGAAGTACTATGGTACAATAAATTGCATATACCGTATATTTGTATTCTAATCCTTCTCAGTGTATTGTTGGTTGGTTTTTGGTCTGCTAATGAGGAGATTCCATTTTAGCAGATAGCGCAATCAAGATTTTGTTTGAACATTTCAGAGCCCCAACGCTACATAAGAGAAAGACTCACGTCTCTGTGGAGTAGAGCCTTGTTGTGGATTTGACCCACGTACAGCGGCTTCAGCACTCCCAGGGAGCGACACTGATAGCTGCACAGCAGAGGGAAGCTGTCTATTAACATTTAAATGATCTTCCTCAGAAAGAGATAATATTATGAAAGAAAATGAAGAATTAGAGTAATGCTCAGGTCTTAGCTGGTTGGAACGAGCTCTCACTCGCCTTTGAAAGGTAATAAGTGCCTCCCAATTACGCCTAATGAATTCTAATGGGCCTTCACCATTTACAGTTCATCCATGCTCAATATGGGGATCTTATTTCTTATGCAGTAAAAGTGCAGTTAACTAGTGATGGATGAGGATATAATCATATTGTCACCTCCTAATAAATGCAAATTTACTGTGTTTCTAATGCCATAGCACACTTTTGTTTGGTACATTGTGCCTCTGAAATGCATTGCAACATTTAGATCTTTTATATTAATGTATACTGCCATATCAGTGTATAACTGACACTATACGTTTCTTGTATATCAGCAATTGCGCCAGCTCAAAACTACTTTAGTTAGAGCTATTGACAAGGAATCATTTTAGTCTTCTATGCTCCATTAAATTTAGCTTGTTTTTTCATTGTTTGCTTTGGTCTTGGGTGATGCAGGCCATATGCTGTAGTGAAATATCACTGAATGACTGTCAGCAGAGATGAGATTCGCTGTGTCCTTTGTTCTATCGAGTAAGTTGCAGCGTAGAGGGGCTGCGGGGAGAAGGTGGGCTTGGATTAGACAGCTTTGGAATACTGCCACCATATGGATGAGGTGTAAACTTAACCATCACAGGGAATGTTATAGAATATATGAACAAATGACTGATGACTCTTATGAAAAAGAAGTAGCATTTATTTTTATTTTTTACTGAGTACTGTTACAGAAACAACATTAAAATACTATAGGCTACTTAAATGCTGACTGAATAATGTTTACAGACACTTAATTGCATGTTAATTGCAATTAAATGAAACTGTATTATAGTTGAAATTAATATTAAATGCAATTAGCTGAAATGTAAAGTGCTCGTTTGACCACTTAAGAAGAACTGAAGTACATCTTTATGTAACTTCATAATTCTGTTGTCTTTAAAATATGGTTAAAGTACTGCCAAATGTATTGACAAGCATTTATAGTAAACTAAAATATACATTAATGTCATTTCTATTAAGACTTGTATGTTTTAATATATTTGTAATCATGCATTAGTAATAATTCAGTTGCAGTTTAGTACATTTAAAACATGCTAACTTTTAATGCAATATTAAAAAAATATATATATATAATTTGCATGTGTGTTTGTATGTTAGTCAACACATCAAAATAAGTGTTCTTCCTGAAATCACAACAAACGATTATTAAAACATAATTAATTTTAAAAAGTACTTTAAAGTAAAAATGTTAAATTTATTTATTAAAGTGCATAAGGAAACAGTTACACTTAAGTTAATTTTATTTAATGAATTATGTAATACAATCAATATTATAAACTGCAAGTACAGTTTTTATTTTTTTTATATATTCTTTTAATATCTGTAGTACACAACAAGCACACATTTAATACAAGTAAGCACACTTCTTTTTCTCAAGGGCAAGCTAACTAAAGTAAATAAATTAGCCTAAAATTAAAACCATAAAAATAGATATTTTAGATATAGACTCGTTGTGTTATCAAGCTTTTGAAACTTTTTCTTCATCTTTTACTTGTCCAGATTTGGCTCCTCTTCAGTCTGCCTGTTGAATTAGCTTTATCAATTTAGAATTAGCATCCTGACTATTAGCTTTGGAATGTATTGCACTTAAAACAGTCGAAGAGAGGTTTAATTTACATGCTAATCATGAATCAAGTAAGCATTTCCAATCAGATTAACCAAATTGAATTGTTTTTATCTAGCTAATTAATATTCTGTAATTAAAAACAATCTAAAACTCTAAAGTGTTTGGTACCGTTATAGTATTTTGGATTATCTATAGCACCAAAGGTTCTTCCTGATTCTAATAAGGGGCTAGATAACACTTCTGGACTGACAAGAGGGTTAGTTTGAACTTTTGTGCATTCTAAATTTACTATTTATTCGCTTCAAATACCACTAGCATTTTAATCAAATTTAGCTTAAATCACAGATGTGTGTCGCAGCTCTGTTGTTTCATTTAAGTGACTGTCTTTTGATTTTGCGACTCCATTAGACGGCAGAACACCATTGTGGAAATGCTAATGAACTCGGATGTCGCCACACAGTGATGGAGTGCTCATGGTGACAAATCCTTTATTCAGCGGAGCTAGCCTTGATATATGGTGCAATTTCCACTTTTTTTATTTAATCTATAACTTAATTCCAACAATGTAATAAAATAACCTGAAGGCACCTTACAGCAATCGTTTAGTGACGTCTGCTGACGGCCTCTAAATGTGCATTGCTATGACTTTATGGCTCAGTGGCTTAGCAGATAGGCGCTTATCACTGTGTCAGATCCCAGCTCCCTCTAGCCCCCCTAGAGGTTATAGAATAATTTTTGGTGTCAGTAGAGGATATTTGGAAATGATTTAATGCGTTTAAACCAGTGATCATCTTTAAATTAAGGTGGTGGTGGGTGAAGTCTCAAATATGAACAAAGAGACACAGCAATGGATTTGTCTTTTTGATTGTTATACAAAGGCAATGCTTTCTGATATGAAGATTATTGTTATATATAGTGTACAGTGCCCTCCACTAATATTGGCACCCTTGGTAAATATGAGCAAAGGTGGCTGTAAAAATAAATCTGCATTGTTTATACTTTTAATCTTTAATTTAAAAAAATCACAAAAATCTAACCTTTCATTGAAGTAAAAAAATTGAAAGTGAATTCATTAAGAAATAAATGTTTTTCTCTAGTTCACGTTGGCCACAATTATTTGCACCCAATTATTGCAACGTCCTTTTCCCAGGATAACAGCTCTGAGTCTTCTGTAATGCCTGATGAGTGAGAAGTTCTCACTGAGAACACCTGACAAGAGATCAGAGATCATTCCTTCATACAGAATCTCTTCAGATTCCCAGATCCATGTTGGTGCTTCTTCTCTTTAATTCACCCCACTCATTTTCTATAGGGTTCAGGTCAGAAGCTTATTTTGTGCTCAGTGACACATTTTTGTCATTGGCCTGATCCAACCACGGCCCATTATAAGATTTCTAGCAGAGGCCGTCAGGTTTTGATTTTTTTTTTTTATATTTTAGTATTTGCTAGAATCCATGATACAATGAACAAGATGTCCAGGACCTCCAGCAAAAATCCACAACATTAAATCCACAACATTAAAGATCTAGCAGTATATTTAACAATGGGCATGGGGGCTTTTTATCCCTGTTTGCACCAAACCCATCTGTTTGCTGCCAAAAAGCTTTTTTCATCTGACCACAGAACCAGGTCCCATTTGAAGTTCCAGTCGTGTCTGACAACTAAATATCCTGGAGTTTGTTTCTGGATGAGCCAAGGCCGTAACCATGTCTTGAACATTGGGGGGGGACCAATTTTTTTTTTATAAAGCATAAAGAAACAGAACAGTGAATGAAATTCTAGGTCTAATTCTAGTTGGGAAATAATCCTTTTGGGACTATTTGCAAACAATATTTGCATTAATTTGCGTCTCATATTATTAGTCCCGAGATTCTTCGTATTAGTGAATGAATACATAGATCTGCTGGTTATATATGAATTCCCTAGTGATCTGGTGGTAGAATGTTTGTAAACCGTGTCAAAAGGTTCCGGGTTCTAATCCACTCTCATATAGTTTTTTTTTTCTTCTTCATTAAAATCAAAGCTATTCATCAATGATTGTATATTAAGAGCAGGGACACGTTTGTGTGCATTTTGTTTTGTGAAAAAAGAATAGTCTCTCTCCGCAACGGCATTAAGCGATAGATTGACGCGCTCGTCTGTGTGTGAAGACTGTGCACCAGCACGAGCCAAAAGAGAACGTAAACCCCGCCTACTTTGATTTGATTGGCCATCTCAGTCATTTTGACATTGACGAGCACTGTTAGACCACTGAGGCAAACCAGACTAAAATGTAACTTTTAAACCTTTTTGTCATCCTAACAACAACATACAGAGCGCTGCATAATGAAGTGCAGCAGAGCAGTGCAAGAATTTCAAATATGGGAGGGGACAATTTGGCCATTTCTAATTAGGGTGATTTCAGGGTGATTGGGACACTTTTTGCCATTGAGATGACTTGGAAAAAGTGTCCCAATCACCCTGAATTCACCCTTTTGGGGGGTCTTGTCCCCCTCAATGTCTATGGTGGTTACGGCCCTGGAATGAGCAAGGATTTTTCTTGAAACAACTTAGTTGAATGTATCTGTACAATATAGCTATACCTAAAAAGATAATTTAGTTTAGTTTTAATGCACTTTCCATTTAAGCCCCTCCCACACCCAGATTTCATCCAAATACAGAAACACAATATTTTTATTGCAACAATTGGATTTGCTGCACAAATAAGTCCACTCTTTATCACCGCCCTAGAGCCAAGTTCGTTAGATCGGTAGGAACATAAAAGCCACTGCTTCTGTGCCCACCTTACCCACCCAGTGATACAATGAGTATGATATCCTATTTATTATCTGCCTTTGAGAGGCTGGGAAAAGGATTTGTCTTACCTATATCCTGATCCACTGAACATTCCCAAGGTGCCCTACCTGAAGGTGAAAAAAAAAGCCCTTTAGCTCTCCTCAACAGTACACCTCTTATTCTGGGAGGGCCTCCCTGGGGAGGATTCAATTAACCAGTCAGTGCGTTTGGGACGATTTAATCCCCGAAGCCTCATTTATCTCCATAGCCACACATCGCAAAGGCCAGACTCTGGAAGAGTGCCGCCCTGGATTAGCACTCCGCGCTTTGCACATTATGTACAATGGCTTTTCACAGCGAACCGATTACACAGAAGCATATTCAACACAGAGGATTTACCCTTACATGCTTTCGTGTGTGAAGGGCTACCTGTGTATACAATGCCAAAAGTGTGTTCAATTCTGTTTTATTTCTGCAATGTGATTTCACAGAAGAGTTGAAAAGCTAAGTTAGTTTGCCCTTGGGCCTATTTTTAGCAATATGTAGGCTACGATTACAAATAAAATACTGATTAAAAATAAAAAGAACCACGTTTATGTTTTCATGTCTCTTATTTTGTAATTTAGTCATAGTCATGCTTCCTGTTTCATGTCATGCGATTCCCTCCTCCTCTCATGTGATCCTGTCATGTGACTTTGCCATGTGGTTCCTTTTGTTCATGTGTCAGATTGGTCTGAGCAGTGCCACTTCAAGTTGAACACACCTAGGGCCAGATTTACAACTTGCGCCAAGCACAAACCTTCTTTTGGCGTTAAAAAAACTACTGTCAGGATTTACTAAAGACACACAGTGAAAAAATAGCGCTGAAAAGGCGTGAACAGGGTTATTTTTGCGGCTGCCCTTTCCCTTTCAGATGCTTTCAAATTCATGGGAGGAGAGTATTTAAATGAATCATGCAAGGTGATTTAATAAGGTTTGCGCTAGTCAATTTAGTGGTATTTGCACCATTATTTACCACCCAGAAAAGTAAGTTAAACCAGATGCTAATTTGCACTGCTCTTTGAGGATTGTGTCGGTCATTATGGAAATGATCCGGCTGCGTCTGTGTTCTTTAATTTGTGTGTCGTCAGTAGATCACGTGCAAACTTTCCACTCCCATCTGCGCTTTTTTGGAACTGCACTCTCACGCTAATTTGCCCTGTTATCACTTCTGCCTTTTCATTGGTTCATGTTCATCAGTTCCACTTTGTCATTGGTTGTTTTATGATCTCTTAGTCTTGTATTAAGGCCCTCATGTTTGCCATGTTTCGCCATTGTGAATTGTTTGTGTTCATCCACTGTCAGTGAGTCTTCTGTTATATTTATGTCCATGGTTAGGTCACGTTCATGTTTGTTCAAGCGCAGTTCAAGTCATCGTCTTTTTTGTTTATTTGATATTTGTTTTTGCACTTAATAAACTGCACTTACAACTCACCTACAGTGGACTTTGTGACACGATATACACCAGGAACAATAACTAAAACAATTAGCATCCACACCAACACACGTATGTTCCAATCATTATAATTGAGTGCTGCTGTTATGTCATCTGCTGCTTTAAATGCTCAAGCTTTTTAATGCTGGGTGGATTCTGATCGGCTGTCAATGTTTTTTATCATTTATCAGCTGGAAGAAAAAAAAAATCATTCTTAAAGTGATTCCAACTTTATTGTTTCTCTGTGACGTTATTGTTATAGTTGTGGTGTCTCACTGAATTAGATCTCAAATCTCATTTGCAATTAAGATTCAAACTTGTCATATGACGACAATGATGTTAAACATGTGTCAGTGATTCTAAAGGCACCAGTTTTAAATTGAATGCAAGCATTCAAGCATTTCAGGTGAACTATCCACTTAAAGCGATTGTTTACCCAAAAATTCTGCCATCATTTAGTCAAGCTCAAGTTGTTCCAAACCTGTATACATTTCTTTGTTCTGATGGATACAAAGGAAGATATTTGGGAGAATGTTTGTAGCCTAGCAGATCTTACCCCCCCCCCCCAAACCAACCCAACCACCACCCCCCCCTATCCCCCCTCCCCCATGGGGGTGTTACAAACTTTCCAAATATCGTCCTTCGTGTTCAGCAGAAAAAATAAATGTATACAGGTTTGGAACAACTTGAGGGTGAGTAAATGATGAATGATGAAAATGATGAATTTTCATTTTTGGGTGAACTATCCCTTTAAGTCGTGACCTAAGGAATGTTTCTGGGTCCAAGCCTCTACTTTTTCATTTGAGAATACTATTTCAACAGCAGTTTATGAACACAATTTATTCATATCACACAACAAGTTGAGCTTTTTAAAATGGTGTACACTACAGTCTCCGGACTCACAGCGTCCCGGACAATAATATTTTAGTGATTCCGAAAAGATTAATCTCTGTCTGGTCATCTAAGATTTCGATATGGAGATAAAGGTTAGGATTATGATTTTTCAGGAGTATTACAGCACACTGTGAGTGTATTTTACTACCGTTTGTTGTTTGCTGTTGGCATTTAGTGCATTTGGACCCGTAAATGATGACAGATTTAACAAGCTGATTCCTTTAATTCTTCATGACTCAGGCTTTGAAACATTCATTTAACCTCATTATACAAACCACACAAAATAGCACCAAGAATGCATTTCTCACATATTGTAGATATTTTACAGTAAACATAAACTGATTACCAAAAGATCATAGGTACAAAAAATTATTTTTGTGGACATGTGGTATAAAGAGCCACGCAGGTGTCTCTATCCTCCTGGGATGAACTGCTACATAATCCTATGATTTGTCTGCTTGCAGCTTTAAATATGAGAGGATCTCATCCTCATGTTCTTCTTATACCTGGATCTACATTTTAATGGGCTCATTATCGCCTGGGCTGTTGAGTGGCAGGGTGAAGTCTAAATGGGGCCCCTATTTCCTCAAAGGATACGATCCAGACCGCTTCAGCGCAAGGTTTGGAGCCCATGGTGAGCCAGTCCTCAGATAATCCATTTTTCCACCTTACTTGTCTTTGTGTTAGGGGCAAAACCATGTGACGCTATTGATAAGACCGGCCCAGCAGGGGTTAAAGCAGTGTTCATCGCCAATCCCTGCCCCAATCTAACATATGAAATATTCAGCAGGCCAATTGAGTATTATTGTTAATACCTGGCTGTACACACTGCTGAAATATTAATAAGCAATATGTTTGCTATAATTTGATTAATGCATGACCAGATCAGAAGTGAGTCTGAACACTGCAATTGAAATCCCTTGAAAAGAGCAGATAGTGGATTTATAAATGATATGAAATATGTTCTGATAATTTACTGCAGATTTTGTACAAATATTTAGTTTTTCCATTGGAAATAAGAGTTCTGTCTGACTTGATTCACACAATTCGTGATCATTATATTAATAAGGAAACAAACACCGTTTTCTTCCTCTAATTTTTTTATTTTTACACACTTAAAGTGTTCATATGGAGGATGAAACTTGCAAAAATAATACAATAGGGTTGAAATGACCACCACCTCATTATCATATAGGAGAAGAAAATATAAGTGGTAAAATAAAAAAGACATTAATAAATTCGCGAAACATTTATAATAATAAGATGTTTAAGTTACATAGCGCCTTTCCTAAGCTCAAGGACGCTTCACAATAACAATAAGGAACAACAGTCATTTCAAACATAATCAGTTAAATGGACAGTAGACATTTGCCTAATCCAAGACATGAGCGATTGCAGTTGCATATCACAATACTAGTGCAAACAAATGTATGGCTTGCATGAAAATTAAAATACAGTTTCCTTATTTCAAAGTGTAGTTATTTATATATGTAATTTATGCAGTATACATGGATTTAATCACATTTATTTATTTATTTATTTATTTATTTATTTATTTATTTATTTATTTATTTATTTATTTATTTATTTATTTATTTATTTATTTATTTATGTGTATATTTATTTATGTTCTGTCCTCCATATCATAGGGCATAAATCACTAAAGCAAAATTTCCCAGTGTATATTCTATGAGCAATGTTTTTTTCTTCACAGAAGGCAACCAACCGTGGTCTTACTTACATGCTCAAAGACAGAATAGAAGAAAGTTGGGACCTGTGCTTGGTCTCTTTTTTTATTTTTTGTATTGTGTGTGTGTTTGTGTGTGTGTGTGTGCTTGAGCTCTGACCTTTTGGACAATCAAGAGCACATCCAGCCAGCTCTAGCATTTCTCTCCATCAATTCTGAGCCTTCAGCTCTTTAATATAAGTGGCTTTTCTAAGGTCACGCAACCACAACCTCTCTGTTTCCACCTCTGCATCACTGATTTAGATGGTAGCTATACTCTACTTACAATGTTGCCTATTGCCTTATTTGTTTTGAATAGCTTTAGCTTTAATTTGAATATTTATGTTCATTATATTAATGCATATCTGTTAATACAACATCCTTGTTCTCTTTAAAACTTCCAAATGGAATTTGGTGGTTTTGGTGATAAATTTAACATTACATGTTTAAAAGACCAATGAGCTGTGACTTAGCTGTTAGAATGTGCTCATGTGGAAGATGCAAGTTTGATTTGGATCTGTCTTGGGTCCTGATCCCATTTTCCTCTGTGTCATTACTGCTTCTGTCAATATAAAATAGAACCCCCACTGCCATATTTGCCATCTCTCATTGATTTTAAGCAGCAGTGGGTTGTGGCAAAATGGAAATGTACAGGTTACGGCACCAGCTTTTGCCAATGCAAGACAATACATTATTTCAGTCACTTATATATACATCACACTTTTAGGTGCTTTACCCCCCTTATGACTGTAGGGCTACTTATTGCAGTTTTCAGCAGTGCTGTGACATGGACCTAGCTTCATCTAAGTAAAGGTGAATTTTTATGGCATTTGTGCCCTTTGACCCAATACTGCCACTTGACCTTGTACACCTTATTTCTTAAAATAAGTACCCCATTCCCACTTCCATTAATTAATTCAGTCTGATAAAAAAGAAGCACTGAGCATGTTTGCGTTGATGTGTTTCATGTTGAAACAGGAAGTTGGACATATCAAAGGGTGTGTTTTAATTTTATTTCTAGCCAATAGGACTAGTTATGCTACAGCAAATAATGATTTGCTACTTGATTATCAGTGGCAGTTTGTATTAGAGGGCGGTACATTCTCATTCTAGAGAGCATTTGATTGGACAAAAGTCATAGTCACATCTAGTCGTCAATATTTCTCCTGGGAAGGAAGAGACTGTAAATGAAAGCTAAACTAAATCAGTTAATTAAGTGAAAGTGTTATGAGTACATGTACCAGTGACAAGCCTAATGAAAAATAAATTCAAGATAGTGGACGAAGCATAAGAAATGGCGATTATAAAGAAAACTTATTTCATTCAATACTGAGAAGTAACTCAGTTTAGTTTAAATAGATTTTTTTTTTTTACACAGCATTTCTGTGCACTGTGTATATGCTTATTAGAGTATCATGCTGTTAGCTTAGCAACACGCTAACATCTGAATCTAGTGAAATCGATTGTGAGTCGAGTCACCTGTGTGGAACGCTATTTGAGTTACACGTATAGTTGCTGCTTATGAATGTTTCATATAAGTCAGGTTCCATGATAATTATGATGCTCTCTTAGGAGTCGTTCACACAAAACATGTTTTAACATTCCACTGTGCTGCTTTTCATTTGTTTTCCTATGTAGACATGTGCTGTTTAACTGCTCTTTTGCAGCATTTTACAAGTTCAACTTATAAAAAACGTCTCTAGACATTATATATTTTTTCATTCCACTGCCCTGCATCTCACGTTTGCATTGCACTGCACTACTTTTCTATTGTTTTTGCATACATGTGCTAGACGCTTGACTGTTGCGCTCACATCTCGCATCTTTTGCAGCGTCTCACACATTAAAAGGTGTTCTAAAACATGGCTTTTAACTTAAAGTGATAGTTCACCCAACAAATGAAAATTCTGTCATCATTTACCCCCAAGTTGTTTCAAACCTGTATGAATTTCTTTATTCTGCTGAAATATACATATTGTTCTATTGTTAAAAAAAAAAAAAATATATATATATATATATATATATATATATATATATATATATATATATATATATATATATATATATATATATATAATTTTTTTTGGAAGAAGAAGAAGAAGAATATATGTAACCAGTTGGCCCCATTGAGTCATTGGGGCCCATGATCTGTTTGGTTACCCATATTCTTCAAAATATCTTCATACAGGTTTGGAACAACTTGAGGATGAGTAAATGATGACAGAATTTTGGGGTGAACTGTCCCTTTAAAACTTAAACTTTTAAAAAAACATGTTTCTAAGCATGGCATGTTTTTTATTTTTATTCCACTGCCCTGCATTTAGCATTTTTTGCATTACACTGTTCTGTTTTTCTGTCGTTTTTTCTACTAGATTGACATGATTGACCATTGAATTCACATCTTTTGCAGTGTTTTGCACATGTAAAGGTGTTCTAAAACGTGGTTATAAAATGCATCTATAGACTTTGCTTCTTTTTTTTTTCATTCCACTGCCCTACATCTCAAGATTGTAAATGCACAAAAATGCGCTCTGCATGAAAGGCCAGCTCACCAGCGAGGCAGCTCTCTAGGTTTTGGAACAAGGCTTTAGACTCCCTATATATGTCAATGTATTTATTCTCACATTTATTCTCACAGTCTCTTGCTGTGAGAGGTATGATTTCACTAACACATGGTAAAAGCAGACATCCATCTCTGGAGAAAAGAATGACACCCAGCGAAAGCAGAGCAATGCGTTTAATTTACACAAGTGTCTGCTATAGTCCGGAGTCTGGATGATAAAATCTGTTTTCTTGATTGTTTCTGTCTAATACATGATGTTACTCTCTCTACAGTCAAAAATATATTAGGTATAGTCATTTTTTTTATCCCCTTGATACAAATATAATACATCAAGATATAAAAATTCAGGTGTACACATTTACAAAGAGAAATACACATTTGTTCCGGCATCAGTTCCCTGAAGGGTCCGTTAATGTGCATTTCAGTTATAAGTTTATTTTTTTATTAAATCAGCAAAGCTTTAATGAAAGCATGCGTCCAACTGCTTCACAGGGAACGGATTTGCTTTAAATCAATATGCTACAATGTTCAATTATTAATCATGCTATTCAATGATATTCAGTGCAGGAATCCCTCAGGTCTTTTTTCCCTTCATACTTTCTCTCATTCTCAACAAAGCAAACCAACATTATTATAATTCTGCAATGGTTTATGTCATGGGAAAGCTTTCATTTTAATTCAGAGCAAATTTGTTTTATTTCCTTTTACATAGGACTTGATTTGTAGGAATGCCACTCCAGACAATTAATGTAGAGTTTGTTTGTTGTTGTTGTTTTTTAACTTGCGTTTATATACAGAGACAACAATAGAAAAGGTTTTTTAAAAGGTATGTCTTTAGTCTCTATTTGTGAATGTCTTTTCCTCCATTCGTGGCTTTCTGAAGTGTTTGTTTTACCGGGATTGGCAATCTTCATATGACAAACGTTCAGACCTGCAGCTGTTGAGCTCTCTGCACAAGCACGTTTGGTGTGCATAACCTCTGAACCTTGACCTATGACACTGGAAGCAGGTCGTTTTTATGTTTGCTAATCACCCAGGGGGCCACAGTGTCATTGGCTGGAGGGATGGAAGCACTGTACCTGATGTGAAATACTGTTAACACATTTCATTTCCTCTCTGCCACGAGGCCTGATGAAAATGCAACAACCATCTAGCACGACCAACAGCCACAGATCACAACCCGCTCTAACTGGGTCTTTCCAGGTCTTGTTCCACATCATTGTGAGGCCCTGGAAAATGGGCCCCACTAGTCTAAAAATGCCCATAATATTAAAAATACAAAAAAAGAACTACAGCAAACATGACAAGTGATTTCCTTCTTTTGTAAATAAATAAAAACTGTATGTCTGTACTGTAAATGTTTATGTATTGCAACATGTGAATGTGCTTGTAAAAGAAACGCACACACACATAGAGTAGCACTTTACAAACATGATCAATACTTCTACAACACTAAAACACTTATTAATTTTAATGGTAATTTCAACATTTACTAATACATTTTGATTAAATCAAAAGGTTATATTTGTTAACTTTAGTTACTGCACTTTGAACTATCAAACAATGAACAATACTATTTTTATTAAACTGACATTAAAAAGGTAACCCTTTATTTGATGTTTCATGTTACATGTACTTACTATAGTAATAACAGAAGAGTATGCATAATTACAAGCAACCAACCTTAAACCAAACCCTAACCCTATTTATACACCGATCAGGCATAACAATATGCCCACTGACAGATGAAGTAAATATCATTGAGTATCTTTTCATCACGGCACCTGTTAGTGGGTGGGATATATTAGGCAGCAAGTGAACATTTTGTCCTCAAAGTTGATGTGTTAGAAGCAGGAAAAATGGGCAGGTGTAAGGATTTGAGCGAGTTTGACAAGGGCCAAATTGTGATGGCTAGATGACTGGGTCAGAGCATCTCCAAAACTGCAGCTCTTGTGGGGTGTTCCCGGTCTGCAGTGGTCAGTATCTATCAAAAGTTTTCCAAGGAAGGAACAGTGGTGAACCGGCGACAGGGTCATGGGTGGCCAAGGCTCATTGATGCACGTGGGGAGCGAAGGCTGGACCGTGTGGTCCGATCAAACAGACGAGCTACTATAGCTCAAATTGCTCAAGAAGTTAAAGGTGTCAGAATAAACCGTGCACGGCAGTTTGTTGCGTATGGGGCTGCATAGCCGCAGACCAGTCAGGGTGCCCATACTGACCCCTGTCCACCGCCGAAAGCACCAACAAGTGGGCACGTGAGCATCAGAACTGGACCACAGAGCAATGGAAGAAGGTGGCCTGGTCTGATGAATCACGTTTTCTTTTACATCACGTGGATGGACGGGTGCGTGTGCATCTCTTACCTGGGGAACACATGGCACCAGGATGCACTATGGGAAGAAGGCAAGCCGGTGGAGGCAGTGTGATGCTTTGGGCAATGTTCTGCTGGGAAACCTCGGGTCCTGCCATCCATGTGGATGTTACTTTGACACGTACCACCTACCTAAGCATTGTTGCAGACCATGTACACCCTTTCATGTAAACGGTATTCCCTGGTGGCTGTGGCCTCTTTCAGCAGGATAATGTGCCCTGCCATAAAGCAAAAATGGTTCAGGAATGGTTTGAGGTTGTGCTTCTCAAACCATTCCTGACTGGTCATTCAACGAGTTTGAGGTGTCTCAATCCAATCGAGCATCTGTGGGATGTGCTGAACAAACAAGTCTGATCCATGGAGGCCCCACCTCGCAATTTACATGACTTAAAGGATCTGCTGCTAACATCTTGGTTGTTTTACGTCAGGGCTGTTTTGGCAGCAAAAGGGGGTCCAACACAATATTAGGAAGGTGGTCTTAATGTTATGCCTGATCGGTGTATAGTATATGCTGGTTTTATTAATGTAATTAATAATTAATGTATAATTACACCGTAAAAACACCTCAAAATAAAGTGTAACCTTAAAGAAAAAAAAAGAAAAAAAATATATATTCATTATTAATATTTAAATTGATATGTTCCATATAGTTAGTTCATGAAGTAATGTTTATGAATGTTAACAAACAAAAAATAAATAATACTGTTATTTAATAAGGATGCAAAAAATTAATCAAAAGTGTAAAGAAAAAAAACATTATTTTAAATAAATGCTGTTCTTTTGAACTTTGTATTCATCAAAGAATCCTGAAGAAAACAAAATCATGGTTTCCAAAAAATATTAAGCAGCACAACCATTTTCAGCTTTGATAATAACCGTGGAATGTTACTTGAGCACCAAATCAGCATATCGGAATGATTTATGAATATTTTAAATGTTTAAAAGTAGAAAACACAAAAATATTTCAAATTATTATTTCTTTTAATTTATTTTTTATGTGTTTTTGATCAAAGAAACCGTCACTCCAAGCCCCCCCAGCACGTCAGGGTCCTAGGCGACTTGACCACTATTTTTTATTTTTGCTTCTTCGACATTCACCTTTATTATCACATTTAATGCAGGCAGTGGCTCCCACTCGGCCGCACCCAGGTTTTATTCCCAGAGCCTATTATGCAGGATAAATAAGTGAGAAGCAATTTAATCTGTGCTGTGAAGGTTGAAAAGATGTGTATGATCAGCGATGGCCATTATCATACACCTTGTCAGCATTATAACTGTAAACGCACCACTGAAGCAGCGCAGGAGCCGAAGGGCTGATAAAGCCATCAATAACTTCATTCAAGGGAACATGCGCGCCTCCCGCAGTGCCTGTAGAGAAAGAGGCGGCTGAGAGAGGTGTGGTGCGAATTGAGAGGGGAAGGTCAGCTGGGGTCGGGAAGCCATGAGTGAATACTGATGTCATCCAACCCCCTCGGTTCACGAGTGGCCGTCTGTCACCTCATCAAAGGAACATCGTCTGGCCACCCAAACTGTCACCCCCTCGGCTTGTCCAAAAGAGACCAGCCCACCTCCATGCTCACGTGCACACAGTGTACAGACGTACATGCGGGATTGGACGCCTGACAGCTCGTATAAGAAATTTACTGCTCCATCACTGCTATTTAATTCGTTTTTCCCACTATGATTAAATTGAAAAAGGGGGAGGTTTTATTGCTTGAGATGCTATTTAATGTACAGTGGACAGGAGGAGATTAAGAATAGTATTGTCAGGTAATGTTTCATTTTTTTCCTGAATTCAAAGCTGTTTACAATAACAGACACAAAAGTCAGATTAAAATATAAAAAAGAATAAAAATAAGCACAGACTTTTTTTACATAAATATTATCCATGTTGTAAAACCCACAAGTTACTTATTTTTTTATAATAATTGTGAATAAATTGTAATATAATTTTTGTTCCCAGTTTATATTATGTGTCTTTTACTACTTCTGTACTTATAGAGGTTAGTGACAGGTATGTGTGGGTTAAGGGGTAGGAGTTGGAGTTGGAAGTAAAAACATGTATTTCTCAATAAGTGCATTGTATCAAATGGATAATTAAAATGTTATTATATAAAGTAGGTCCTAATATTTAAATAGTTCCAAAAATGTTGAAATTGATGCTCCAATAATAACACTTAATGGTGGTAATTTCCTGAAATACCCATTTGTTTGTTGAATGTAAGACTGTAATGATACTGTTTTTCGATCGTGTAACATTGTTTCCAGAAAATATTGTTATTAAAGTTCACCCAAAAATTCAAATTCTTTCATCATTTACTCACCCTCATATCGTTCCAAACCTGTAAGACTTTTGTTCATCTTCGGAACATCTATTTCTGATGAAATCTGAGAGCTTTCTGTCCCTCCATTGACAGCTACACAACTACCACTTTGACATTTCAAAACGTTCATAAAGAGATAACTAAACCGTATGAATTGAGCAGTTTAGTACGCTAACTCATCACAGACCTGCAAACAAATAAGCCAAATCAAATGGATTGCTACCTGACATGTATCTGACCAACAGGGCCATGCACAGGGGGTGGCCCGGTGACTAGAGCCACTGCCCCTCTGCTCTCATCGGCTGAGGTGGCCCTCTCACCCCTCTCGCCCCTCTCGCCCCCCTCGCCTCCCTCGCCCCCCTCCCTCACCCCCCAGAGGATTCCCATAAAAGCATTCTTTTATTTCTCCGCTAAAGATCCACTGATTCCGCTAATCTTCTCCGTGTTTTCCATCTGTGCCCGCTCTCTGGAGAGAGGAGATTACAATTCCAGAATGCTGTCCCATTGACAGGTAGATTACAAATTATAATCCACATTAAAGACAGTGGTTGATCTGCGGAATTAGTAATTTGGTAGTTTGTTTTAGTATTTCTGTTAGCAATGTTTTGCTCCTGGTCTTCTAATAGTGCTAACAACTTGTGCAAAATATCCACTTTCTTGGAAGAGAATTAGAATTCTTGTTTAATCAAATTATTGTACCCGATCTGATCTAATTTAAATAACACCAAATTTGCTGTTGTTGGCACACTTTGTACACAAAAAACAATGCCTTCACAAAATCAGCGGGTAAATCATCATAGAATATTTAGCAGACTCCCCCTTAGTGCTCCTTTTTTATTTTTGGGCCACTGCCCCTCAAAATGTCTGTGCATGGCCCTGCTAACCAACCTGCTTTTTTTAATTGTGTTTCGCACTTGAAAGCAGTGTGCAAAGCAGCATGTATTTATTTTGCCGCCCACATTCACAATATTCGCTTGATTGTTGAATGAATGGAGGCAGATGTGAATGTGAGCTTCCGGTCGGTTGTAAGTAAGGGGTAGTAAGGGCTATTGGAGAAGTCCACCATACGTCACCAGAGAGAAGATCGAGTTATGACATTTCAATAAAAAGTTATAGGTAAAAACAATAAAATATAAAAAAAAAGAAAAAGAAAAAAATTTCTTTACATGCCGGCTGTTCACCCAAAAATGAAAGTCCTGTCATTATTTACTCACCCTTATGTCATTGCAAACTTGTATGACTTTCTTCTACAGAACACAGATGATAATACTATTAAAATAGTATACAATTTTTGCTTTGGTCCAAATAAATGCAAACAAAAGTTATTTTGCATTTTTAATCCAGATTTGTTTACATTTTTATGCAGTTCTGGGGGGTATTCCAGAAAGCAGGTTATGTGACATACCTGGATATGTTTAAGGGTAAGTAAGCGGATAACCTCAACTTTCGTTTCCAAAAACTTCAGGGTAAATTTCAGGGTATGTAATTAGCCATAGCAACTCACTTTCTGAATACCTCCGGAGCAGGCAATGTTCCAGTGTTAGTTTGCTTAAGAGGTATTCAGATGCGTGTTATATAATTAATATAGTTATATTGATATAACTAAATTTGTTATATAGTTATATAATATACAATATTATATATTAATTCTAAAGCACTATTATAACAAGGTAATGTTGGGTTAATCAACCGAGAATTCAAGGTATATGTGACGGTAAGTTAACCTTGCTTTCTGGAATACCCCCCTGGTATCCTGATCAATATACATACACATTAGTATGTAAAATGTACAGGTACTGAACAAAACATACTTTCTGGTCCATCTGAAAAGATGCTGAATGTATAATATTGACAACATCTAAAATGTAAATCTATTATTATATTTACATCTAGAGAAACGTAACATATTTACAAATCTTTTATGTCAAACACAAATTTGTATACTTGCATTTTTACCATTTTTTAGATATATTTTAGATCCCGTAACCATATGCCCAAACCTAAACATATGCTTGTAAAAGTAAAAAAATAATATATAAGACTTAGTAACTAAGTAACGATATACCATTAAATAGATATTTTGAGGTGCTAATCCAGCCCCTATACCTCCAACCTAACCAAAACTATTTCTTAAAAATATATACAGTATAAAGAAAAACATAACAGACAGTGTATATAATCCCAATAATTTATTTATTGCAAAAATGTGAAGAATCCATACCAAAATATTCTAAATAATGATGTTGCAGTCCTCTCTAGCTCTACACAATAGTTTTGTGTAAAACATAACATTTTGTGTAAAACATAACGTTTTAAATTTGTAATGGGTGCAGTGCAGGGTTTGACGTTTACGATCGTTATTGAGGATGGACATGAAGTTCAGCGAATAAAGCCTTGAATCTGGGTATGTTCCTCAAAAATAGCAATCTTATGGATTCTGAAGATTTGGGTTACAATCAGGTACCATTGTATTTCTGCAGTTCCTTTCTTTTCTTGTCCCCCCCCCCCTATTTTTTTACATTGTCATTGATTGTGTCACTTGAAAGCCAATTGAATTTCTGGGATTTCACAGATTCTCTCCCTTCTTCTTTCTCCCAGTGTGTTTCCTTTTCTTTGTCTTTCACCGTGTGTGTGAAAAGATACCCCCCCCCCCCCCCCTCGTTGAGATCCATTCTTGAGTAAATCCTGTGCGAGTTTAATGCACTCAGACATGCATGAGGCCTCAATGAGCCTCTATTATTAATGCCCAGTTGATCGGGTGTGTGGAAAGGGGGTTTTGCTGAGGAGAAAGTATCTCATGTGGATGAAAAGACTCTTGGCTCTTTTCAAGGTTCCTTTTCTCAATGTATCCTAATTTTTAAGGCTAAATTTCACTAGGAGATCATCTTATCCCAGTGTATCGAATTGTGTAGAACCTCAGAATTTATACAACTGAAATTTGACCTGAATTAGACATGGATGAGATATAATAAGTGTTTCCGCTCAATGTCTTTAAGCATTCTGATGGGCCAGTTCAATCAATTACCGATTTTTTGCCAATCAGCTATCACCTCATCTTAACCTGGACTGCTAGATCATGATTTAAATTCACACTGAACTTAAATAGGATTTCGTATCTGCTATGCACATGAGTTTTAAAGAAGATTTGCATATAGCTTATGCCAACAATGCCTGGATATTTGGTTTCTGGCTTCTGGATAATCTTAAGCTTTGCTGTTTAGAGTAATGGAACAGAATGTAGAGGTTGGCACTGAGAGCTGTTTTACATAAACCCTAAGTACTAAACAGGCTCTGACTATGTCATCAGTCCTGTCTAAAGTATAAATGAAAAGGCTTGTTAGTAGTAAATAACACAAGACTGACTGTCTGCTCAGATAATTTGCTGCTTTGATAAATATTAACCCTAAATTTGATAGCCTCAAATTTGGTCTCTGCCATGAGGAGGTTGATTGGATCTTAAATATATAATGTAATGCATTTTTTCTTTCTTTTTTTCTTTTAGACAGCGATGGTATTGTGTTGCATTAACTTGTATTACATTTAACTTTGGGTTCGTTCCAAAACTGCACTGAGCGTGATCTAAATTTTGAAAGGAAATCAGGTTCTTTTAAGGTAAATAATTCTCTACTTTAATTGTAAAATACAATCTGAAAATGCAGATTTTGTGTGCTGAAAAATCAAGTAAAAATTATAATATTATGACATTGTGGGGAAAAAAAGTACTGTAAATGATTTCTATTTTAATATATAATTTTGTGAAAATAGTGTTTTTTTCAGGATTCTTTGATGAATAGAGAATTCAAAAGAACAGCATTTACTTATACTTATATATATATCTGTAAATTCTATTTATAGTAATAGCCATCTTTATATTTATTCAGTACATATTCATGTCCTGCACTTGCTGCTATTGCACTTCTGGTTAGACCCAAACTGCATTTCGTTGCCTCGTACCTGTACTTGTGTAATGACAATAAAGTTGAATCTAATCTAATGTAATCTAAATATATATATATATATATATATATATATATATATATATATATATATACAGTACTGTGCAAAAGTCTTAGGCTCGCTAGTATTTTTACACACAAAAAGTAGGTTTAAGCCAGTTATTTATATCTTTTGCTTTAGTGTGTCAGTAGGAAATATCAGTTTACATTTATAAATTAATTGCCATTCATTTTAATAATCTAGTGAGATTTTTGTATGCATAAAGAGTCTGACAATAGTCTCTATGCTCCACATGGAGATCTGATCTCATCTTCATTGAGTCTGTCTGTGATTACATGAAGAAACATAAAAAACTGAGATGGACTAAATCCAGAAGAACTGTGGCAACGTCTCCAAGACACCAAGAAACCTTCCTGCAAAACTACATGAATAGGTGTAGGAATAGATGCAGGTGGAAAAAAGCCGTTTTAAACGCAAAGGGTGGTCACCCCAAATATCAATTTGATTTAGAAGTTAATTCATAAATAAAAGCTATTTATGTTATTATTTTTGACAGCATTCTCACTTTAAAGCATTCTGACAAGTGCCTAATCTTTTCACAGTACTGTAGTTTTGCAGGAAGTTTTCCTCAAGTGTCTGGGAGACGTTGCCTTAGTTTTTCTGGATTTAGTCTGTCTCAGTTTTTTCTGTTTCTTCATGTAATCACAGACAGACTCGATGATGGTGAGATCAGATCATACTGGCTGCTATCAGACTTGTGCATTAAAAAAAAAAAAAATCTCACTGGATTATTACAATTAATTGCAAAATGAATGTTTGGAGATGTAAACTGATATTTCCTATTGACACACTACAGTAAAAGAGTTTGTGTAGTCCCTACCGGCCGTTTGTTGCAGTCCTTAAAACGTGATTTCTTTAAAAGAAAATATCTCCCTTTGCTTTGAACTTGGAGCGTTGTAACTTTGCAGATGATGTTTATGCTCAAACAGCAACATTACACACTAACTAAAGTTAAAAAAGTGAAATTATAATCAACCACCCCTTTAAAATCTAATTTTCTGTATAACAGTATAAAAGTCTTTATTGTCTTTTAATACATTTCTTTATTTTACATCTAAATCAAATCATTTACCCATTGGCGTACCTCAGGGTTCGGTACCTGGCCTCTTTTTCTTCTCAAAATATACAATATCACTGTGATCTCTCATTCAGGTGCAAGTTTGATACTGCTAAGCAGACAAAACACTCTGGTAGACATCTCAGAACACCATGTGGAACTCAATCTAGTGAATACTGTCACTTTTGGTAAATTTCATGCATCTATGTTGAATTAAAAAAAAAAACTCTCACTGACCCCAACCTTTTGAATGGTAGTATGCCTGCTTTAATGTAAAATATAACCCATAGGAATGCATAGTTTTGACTGAACAACTTGTCTGAACAGACCTTTAGATGTCAGAATGCTCTGTTCTTCTTAGTCCTGCAGTATTAGGCTTTCCTGCCACAATTCATCCATACTAAATAATATGCCTTTACAGAGGTCTCCACCCATTCAAATCTTTTGCAGTAAGGTTATTAGATTCAATTTAGGTCTCATAAATGCCTATTCACGGCCATGGCTCCCATTTAAAAAAAAATTAATTACTGTTAATTACAATTTGGATGAATCTTTTCAGTGAGCGCCTGCCCTTTAATTATACATGTAAATGAATGCTAAGATGATGGGACCGCAACAGTTTCCGTGTGCAGAGGAGAGGATGAGATGAGATGGACAAAATAATGATGGGGGAAGACTGATATAGGTCAGCTTTAAGTGAACTGCTTTTATTTTTAGCTCTCAATCACTGTCTATACCTTCTGATAATATGTAATGATGGCAATAAGAACAGCCATGAGATTGTTTGTGTTTCTATTGCATGTTTTCGATCAAAGTCAGTGTAAGGCTTACCTAACCCAGCATGAGTTCTGCTCTGGCTGTTGCAATGCATTTCTTTTGAGATGCCTGTGGTTATGCTGTGTTTGGCCTTTGGTCATCCTTGGTTTCTGTCCTATAATGATGCATTACTTCCACCGCTGTAGGCGCACACACACACACACACACACGCACACACACAAAGTCTCTTGAATCACACTTCCAAGGTCTTTGCAGCTTACCCTCTGTATTATTTTCTTCCACCCAGGTTTTTATGGTTGAATTTGAAATTTTGGAAAGAAAGAAAAAAGTAACTGTGACTGGCCTATATTATACTTATAATGTGTTTATGTCTGTCTATCTGTGTGTGCTGGGAGGATGGGGCTGTTGAAGTAGGCAGCAGCAAGTCAATGCCCCTTCCCGCAAGGTTAGAGTATTGCTCATGCAAATGTATTCAGAAGGAAATGTCAAAAATGACATCATTATTGATTGTATTTTTAAAAGTTTAAAAGGTAAGAAATTTTTTTTTTCTCTTCTTTAATTATTTTAACTTTACGTTACATCTTTACGTCTAAATCAAAACAATTATCCATTGGCGTTCTTGAGTAAATCCTGTGCGATGTTCGGTGCTTGGCCCCTTTTCCTCCTCAAAATATACAATATCACTGTGACCCTTCATTCAGGTGCATTAAGTTTCATACAACTGCTAAGCAGACAAAACACACGGATCTCAGCGTGCCTGGTAGACATCTCAAAAAACCACCTGGAACTTAATCTAGTGAATATGAACAAATTGAAAGCATCAGGAAATTATTCACAGCGCTTCACTTTTTCCACATTTTGTTATGTTACAGCCTTATTCCAAAATGGAATAAATTCATTATTTTCCTCCAAATTCTACAAATTTATTAAAACGAAAAAACGAAAAAATCACATGTACATAAGTATTCACAGCCTTTGCCATGACACTCAAAATTGAGCTCAGGTGCATCCTGTTTCCACTGATCATCCTTGAGATCACTCTTTGGCATGAATGGCAAGCGAAATGTCTTGGAGGAAACCATGCACCGCTCATCCCTTGGCCAATACCATCCCTACAGTGAAGCATGGTGGTGGCAGCATCATGCTGTGAGGATGTTTTTCAGTGGCAGAAACTGGGAGACTAGTCTGGATCGAGGGAAAGATGAATGCAGCAATGTACAGAGACATCCTTGATGAAAACCTGCTCCAGAGTGCTCTGGACCTCAGACTGGGGCGATTGTTTATCTTCCAACAAATGAAAATGGCTGTGCACCAACGCTCTCCATCCAACCTGATGGAGCTTGAGAGGTCCTGCAAAGAAATATGGGAGAGACTGCCCAAAAATAGGTGTACCAAGCTTGTAGCATTATTAAAAAAGACTGGAGGCTGTAATTTGTGCCAAAGGTGCTTCTACAAAGTATGAGCAAAGGCTGTGAATACTTATGTACATGTGTTTTTTTTTGTTGTTGTTTTTTTTTTTTATAAATTTGCAAAGATCTTAAACAAACTTTCACATTGACATTAATTGGGTATTGTTTGTAGAATTTTAAGAAAAGTAATGAATTTACTCCATTTTGGAATAAGGCTGTAACATAACAAAATGTGGAAAAAGTGAAGCGCTGTGAATACTTTCCGGATGCACTGTAAATGTACGCTAGTCATGTTAATGTTTACTCACATGCATGAGATGCCCCACAAGGGTTAAAAAAACATTTTGTATATATAATTTTGATAGTAATATCATTGTAGATAATTTAATGCAAATATGTAATGCTTGTCCAAGGCTGTGGACAGATTACTGAGAGAGTAGCAAGATAGATAGGTTAATACTTCTACAATTCTGATGGAGAAAGTTATACAGGAATGACCATTTAAACATTAATACACATACACACACATTGCTGCACATTTCCTAAAGATATTTTTCAAGTTTGGCAGCTGACCGAGCAGAAAGATGCAATCTCCTCTAAACAAATGAGAAAGATGTGATGATATGACTAGCCTGGGTAATCAACAGCTGGCTCATTCCTCTATCTTTCATTCTCCAGTGTTTTCAGAGGGGCAGGGGAATGGTATTCAAATAGATGTTAATGTATCAATGCATTCAAATCATCTGACATGATCATCGTCTAGACATGCACATAATCTGGCAATAGCACTTTTATCCAAGCAACACACATACACACCTATATGGCCATGGTTGTGAGCATATGCATGCACACACGACACATATTGAATCATTCAATAGTTTTCTGACATGGGGTAGGAATACCATCTAACCACAAGCGGTTATATGTGTACACATAATACATAAATTATGTCATGTTAGACCAACAGAATGCTTCAATTGTAAATGTAAATATTGATTCACCGTTCTTCAACATTGCTTTGGCGTAGGGGGAAAAATGAAAGTGCCAATGCGATGTGACACTGAATATTTCTTTTGCATGATACTGATAGATGCACCTCATTGATTCCTATTACAAAACCTTTAAGGCTAAATAAGGATGCCCTCAATCATCTTTACCCTTCTGCAAATAAAAGCACTAAAATTCCTCCTTCATTTCATCCAGTGTCTATATTACCACATCTGACCAATCCATCAGGCACTGTTTGGTATCAGAAGCCATTAGCTTCTGCATGCTAAATTGAAAGGCCACTTCCTCAGCTTTGCATCATCGTTTGATTAACATTGCTAATGGAGGGCTACCTCACCGGAGTGGCGGCGGCTGATGCATCTATGCCAAGTGGCGTGGTTAAGAGGTGACAGCAAATAAATTGGACTCCACTGAGATAACCATTTCTGAAAGCCAGTCTCATTTGATGACAGCCATTAGCCTTGGTGTGCCAAATTGATCAAGTTGTCACCAAAAGGTGAACTAGCCAACTTATTAACCAGCACGAGGCTTTTGGTCATTTCATGTTTCCTCCATGCTGATAAACTGATATGAATTCAGACTAACTATTTGTGCTTACAAGCGTGCATTGTGCAATTTAATGTCACAAAATGCTGCTTGTTGCCTACAACAAACTTAGGCCTGAAATATACTGTATTTTAACTTTACATTACGCTTTTACATCTAAATCACACCAGTTATCCATGGGCGTACCTCAGGGTTCGTACCTGACCCCTTCTTTTTCTTGATTTATACAATATCACTGTGACCTATTATCCGAGTGCATGATTTCCTACCACTGCTACACAAAGAACTTCAGCATGCTTGGTAGACATCTCAGCCATCTAAAACTCAACTCTAGTGAATATGAGCTAAATGAATGAATGTAAATGTATATACATGTATTTTAAGTAATGGGTGAACTAGCCAACTTATTAACTTTTTTCATGTTGATAAGAATCTAACTTTAAACCATTGCTCCTACATGACATTTGGCCTGAAAGTGAAAATAAGCCTACACGAAAACCTGAATAAGTTGGCAAAACTCAAAAAAATAAAATAATTTGCATTAAATATTTTAAGTTAAGACATTTAAAGTTTAAGTAATCAGATTTTTATTTTGTACTCATATGTTTTAATTTCTTTTCATTTTAAAGATTTGAGTAAGCTAATTCATACATTTAACCTAAAATTATCATGTAATCTCAATTTAAATATTTTTAGTAGTGGAAACCTGGCTGGCTTTAACTAGCTAATTCAGTAATTGCTAACTTGCTAATTGGTAATATAATACTTTGATAGCATTAGCATAGGATAGCAATTGCTGAATGAGTACAGCAATTTAGAACATTTAACATATATCTGTTCTCAAACCAAGCTCATGCTTCACTCGTCACCATGATGGTAACCCCCGGAAAAACATCAACATGAAGTCATCAACAACTGAAGCTCTTCTAAATTAGCATAGCAAAACATTAAACACTACTAAATCTCCCACTTACATTAATTTTACGCAAAAATCTTTAAATAACACTTCTTTTAAGCGTTTACTCTCCCTTTTGAGTGTCATGGCAAAGCATGCTGGAAAATAGAAATCCCAGCCCAGTTTCAGTTAAATTTAAGTTTGTCTAAATTAAAAGAAACAAGTTCACAAAACTCAAAACAATGAAACAATTCAGATTACTTAATTTGTGTCAGTTTGGTGAACTCAAAAGAAAAAGAAAGTTCTAAATACTCATAAAAGTTAAATTGATTGAACTAAATTGTTGAATTTAAGTTTACCCTACTCAAACCAATTATTTTGAGCATTAGGGTTTACAGTGTAATAGTGATCTCATTAGTAATCATAGATATTCGTAGAGAGAGAGAGACTGTATCTCTATCAGACATACGTTTTTATGTTTGCATAAACACTGAAACATAACTAATTAACATATTGACAACATTGACATTTTACATATGAAACATTTTAGACGCATAACTGTGTATTGTATATTGAATTCATAAAATGAATATGTTGATTTTACTGTATTTAATTAGTGACATTAATTAAATGTGTTCAATGCCATTATATTTACTTAATTCGTTTACCTAATTTGAGTTTCATTCTGTTCTGTCAGACTTCTGGTGCTCTATGCAACTGGTTTTGAAGGATTCTATCACTTTACCTGAACCTGAACTTTAAAGGGTCCTATCATACACCTGGCGCAATGTGACGCCAGGCATGATGCAAGTGTTTTTTGCTAGTTTCAGCCCGACGCAGTTATCATTTTCACGTCCAGTGCCACGTTGTTTAAATAGAAAATGCACTCACGCCCATCTGTTCGCCCATGGTCTGAAAACGAGGTGTGTTCAGGCAGATTGTTGGCGCATTGCTATTTTGAGGCAACTGAAAACGACTGCGCCATTGATCAACAAAAACCTGGTCTAAAGTCAATAGCACAGTATTTTTTGTGTTTTTTAAAGGCATGTTAGTAATATGCGCCTATAGGCTGGTGCACGTGTACACTCTGATTATTGCACACAGGAATGTGCAGCAGCACACAAACATTTTTAAATATAAAAAATAAAAGGATTCCTCTCTGGAGTTCAGTCTTTCCGCTCGCAAATTCCGCCATGTAAATAGCGAATCCGCCATGGTGCGAGCGCAACTGGCTTTTAAAGGGAATGGGAGATGAGACTCTGATTGGTTTATTGCACGTTATGCCCAAAACATACCAATCACACATTAAGAGACTAGGTACAACCCTTTTGGACCAAACGTTTTTTTCACTGTTAAACTTAACAAGTGGATTCGGACACGCCCTAAGTGCACCTACGCCATGCGGTTCAGACTCAGATCGTTAAAATAGGGCCCAAAATGTTAAACTGAATGAAAAACTGTCATTATTTTATAAGGAATAATTGACAATGGGCTGTTGAATTAGAAAAAAAAAAATTTACACCCAAGGTAGGAATGCAGTCACTCGGATTCAACAGCCCCGTAGTATAACCATTGCTTAATCAATTTATTTTTATTTTGTTTGCCATGGGAGAGCTGTGACTAAAAAAGACAAATGCATCATAACATTTAATGAAACATAATCCATTTACTGTGTGTTTTGATAGCTCTGTGTGATTATGGTAGGGGTGAAAATCTCTAGTGCTCTTCAGGTAATTTTTAAATAAATAAATAAAAGAAATAAGAAAAAGAAAGATTTTATAATATTTGTTTTATATTCAAAAAATATAAATTGTGTTCGGGTCAAATTTGACATACAAATTCATATTAATTCTAATGCGATCACTCTTGAACTGCACTCTGACATTGTTTTTTGCATAGCTAAAAGCGTCATTGTTTACATACTGGTGCAGAATATGTTTTGAAGGGGGAAAAAAGACTGGACTAAGACATCATAGTGCTCAGAGTGTTCTTCCTTTCAGTTGCTCTTGGTGGGCACTTGTCCACTCCAAAAGCTAATCTCTGAATAGAAGATTGAACACCAATCTTGATAGTACAGTGGGGCAGACTGATAAGAATACAGACCACTATTACAGAACATGTACTAAAGAATAACCAGTGTAAGGTCAGAAAGGAGAGGCTGAACCCTGTACATAAAAGAGAGAGTGTTCTCTTGTAACTTTCCTCTAAAGTGCTGGGAACATTAAATGGGTGTCACTGTAATGCCAAGGCTCTATAAAAGCAAGGATCCTTGTCTTCAGAGCTCAATGTCTCAGGTGCTCTCGGGTGACATTGGGTCTCTCTGACTGCATGTTAACACAGCCTGTCCCGGGGTCCTCAGGGAGGGCCTGTCTCCATGTCCGCTTTATCTTGCTTCCTTTGCCCTTGCATGCAAATCCACTGCAGTGTCATTCCTGATAAACAGGAATCCCATGAGAGAAATCTAGTGTAGTCTTGCTTTTTTTCTACAAATTTACCTTTTCACATCTCTTATGTGCAGAATGTATGTGTGCCTCTTTTTGTATGCTTGTTTTCCTTTTTTCTTATTCTTCTTCCTTACTTCTGTCATCTTTTTTAGGGTATTTCTACACTAGTGTAAAACGTACCATGGTATTGTCATGTTTATTATAGACATGGTACCATGATGGCATCATCTTTTTTGGACATGTGCCATATTATTGTAATACTTCTTTACCTAAAAATGAAAATGATGTCTTTATTCACCTTCAGGACTTTATTTTGTCCTTGGAACAAAACAAAAAAAAGAATTTTGGAAGAATGTACTGGTTGCTTGTTTCCATGCAGTTCTAATGAATAAAAATGAATATTTGAATGAATATAAAAAGAATTTTGATATTGTTATTGTTACTAAAAACTTTCACTTGAAATCTGCTACTACCAGATTTAGTCAGTTAGTTGAACTGGAAAATCAGTTAAAAAACAATCAAATTGATGCACTTACTAAAACAGATGAAATATTTTATTTGTGTACCTGCATGTCATGTGACCATTAGCCAACGCCTGAGAACAGTGAACATGCACATGTGTTTATTGAAATGTATCGAATATTAACTAGGGTCAAAGGTGATCGGCTGACAAAAAATGTGTGAATCCCTGGATTATATGGACTACGTTAATGATACTTTTATGGTCCTTTTTCGATGTTTGAAAGCTCCAGTCACAATTCATTGTAATGGTATGAAAAAGAGCTACCAGTATATTCAGTAACATGGTAAATATCAGAGTATCAAGGTTACCATCTCATCTATGTATCTTACTTCCCAAGTAAAGTAGGTATTTTACACTTTTTCCGGTGTGTATTATTTCCTCATCCCCTCTTTTCACACTTCATCTCTCTCTATCCCCCTCTCCTTCTGTACCATGTGATCTCCACACTCCTGACAAGGTCTGTCGGTTTTGTAGGAGGAGCCGGCGACCTTTGCTTAACTAACGACTCCTTCATCATGGCTCTGTTCGCCACCAGCACAGGCCTCCCCTTTATTGCTCTTTATTTCAAATTAAAGCAGCGGCAGCAGTCATCCATCATGGCCAGGCCTGACCTTTATCAAAGGAGATGACTGGGCTCATATGCGCACACACACAGCATAGAGCGACAGGGGTGCGTTCTCGCAGCGGTGGTCCCAAAGAACTAGACACTTGAGTTACATTCAATGTAAAAATAGCCTTAAGTGCCCCAATTATGTTATCTTGAAGGTTCATAATTTAGATTGGGAGGTCTCCTCCAATAGGTTTGCATGTATCCAAGGTCAAAAAACTGTTAATTTTCTCATAATATACATTGCAGCTTCATTTGTTTTCTTACAGTGTCTAAACAGTTTGATTAAGGATTCGGTCTTTCTAAACCCCTCCTTACAGAGAGCCTACTCTGCTCTGATTGGTCAGATGCCCCAGTCTGTTGTGATTGTACCGCTTACAGTGAGTGTCAGAAATAAAAAGTCCATTACCATATTTGAATTTCAGCTCTGGATCTTCCTTAGCACTTGTATACACAGTGATATGAACAGTAAAGCCTCGTGCACACCAGGACGATTATCGTGCATGCTCATCGGCAGCGTTTTTCGAGACTTTTTTAGATGCGTCTTTGTGTTCATACCCAAGCGATTTTCACTGGCGATGTGCAGAGTGAACGTGCAAATTCACTCCCTGACAGTAGATGGCGCTTTTGATTTGATTGCAGATCAAATAGGATTCGATGGAAACTCACCAATTCCTCTGCAATTCCTCTCCATAACAACTCCCTCTTATCGAGATTTTTGTAGTCGCTGTAGTGCTTGTCATAAAGTTCTTTGTGTTCAGACACCAAAGAGACCAGCAGCTCTACATTCATCTTTCCTCGTTGCATTTCTTCTTTGTCTACTTACTTCCTCTTTATTGTGTTCTTCTTAGGTATCAATGTGTGCTCGGCAGGACGATTTTGTGCTTGAGCACCACCAAGTCGTGTTTTACTGTAACTTCAGCAGTTCCAGGCACGTGAACAAAAGCAGCAATCTCATTGGTCACCAGTTGTAACGCGGCGCGTCAAACCAAAAAAATGAACCCGAGGTGTTTCGCCTGCCGGTGTGCACTCTCTCATTGGCACCCTTTGTTTAGTCACGAGGCATTAAACATTGGTGATAAGCGCGCGCGATAATTGTCCCGGTGTGAACAAGCCTTAACGATGCCGTTGGTATTACCGTATCAATTCAAGCTTAAGTTCTCATTCTTTGGAAGTGCATGCAAATGGATTTGCATTGTTTGCAGGCAGCCAATGAAGACCATAGGTTGGCATTATGCAAATGTATAACAAACCTATGTAGGTTCATGCATGAAGTAAGACTGGAATTACTGACAACTTGTTTCAGACACTTCAGAATCAATACTTTCGTTTGGGTGACAATAACTCCATTTATCGTGCACTTTGATCTTTGAAACTTTGCAGAACTTTTCATTCACAAAAAGCTATATAACACACCACATGAAAGGTAATATCCGAACAAGCATAATATATGGCCATCATTGGAGAAAGAAGCTTTTTTGCCCACAGAGTGTATAGTTATGGCATCAGCTTGACCCCTTGAAAGTTTTTTTCCCCCCAGTTTGCTCATGACTTACACATGCTTTGTAGAACCATCCATTCTTTTTCATGTCTAAATTTCTAATCTCAAAGTGAATTAAGTGAATTCTTTGCAATAGGGACATCATTCTAATTCACTCTTCACTTTTTTGCTAGCCATTACATAGTGCAAAATGCTTTTTTTAAATGAATACTTTCATTGCCATCCTGTCCTTGAAAAGCCTAGCAATGCAAAAAGCACTTTAAGAAGAATACTTTCACCATGATACCTTTTATTCAAATTGCACAGGAGAGAAAAGGGAAAGTATATTGGCCATTTGAAAGCAGAGGTGTCACATGAAGAGGTTTTGTCTGTGTGGATAATTACAGATGCAACAATGTTCAAAAGCACCAAAAGAGGCTCAGCACTTAGAACTGCATGACAATAAAATATATAACACAGACAATTATCATCAGACTGCACTGTCTAGCAAATTTACGATGCAACTGAACAGTAATTTTCTACGGTAATGATGATTTAAAAGTTGGGGTAAATAGACAGCAAAACACTTGACAAATTTTGCAAGATTGCTTTGGAAAAATCTTTTTGGCTGGCTTCCCAAAAACAGCTTCTGATACAGTGGTATTTGTCAGAAGTCTGTGATTATTTGTGGAGCAATCATAAAAATATATGTATGACACTGAGATCAATCCTTAAATAAAAATATGCATATTTGCATTGCATCGTGTTTGACATCACATTAAAATATAGAATGAGTAACAATGTATTCAATAAATAAATATACAAATATATAAAGATACACAAAATATCAATGTTATTGCAAATTTAAATAAAAAAAAAACTCATATTTTTAGGTGATTTAGTTTTAATAAATATGTCAATATAAATTATTAGATAAATGATAGTTATTATTATAAATTAGGGGTGTAACGATACCTTCATGTCACAATTCGATACATATCACGATACTAACCTTACTATATGATGTTATTGTGATACTACAAGACATATGGTGAAAGGCTAACAAAAAATGTACTTTTAATTAAAATGCTAAATTTATATTACATTGGGTTTGGACCTGGTGTTGGTAACCCAATGCACAGGACAATGGTGACACCAGAATTAAAATATTAATGATTCTGAAGCTGAAAATACAGAATTATTTTAGACGAATATGCTTGCACTCGGTCACTGACTAGATATATTTAAAATAATTCAGGCCAAGACATTTGGCATTATCAGGACCCACAAATATGATATTCAACATTATATATAGTAGTTTAATGTAGTACTAACACTAAAACTCTGTGAACTTTTTTTTTCTCACACTATAATTTTTATTTTGGGTGAACTGTACACAATACAGATTCACTATCCATGATACATATTGTAGCATTTTTGCATTGCAATATATTGTGACACTTTTTGTTCTACAGAAGACATGCCATTATGACAGATTTTCATTTATTGGCTGAACTATTCCTTCAGTCTTTTTGTTAATCGGGGTGAGATGTGTGAGTGATAAGGAAGCTGTCAGAAGAAATAGATGATGACATGACATGTCCATCTGCTACACATGAGTACTTCCATGCACCCAAAAACCCTTACATCAGCTGTATATATGTAACAGTCAGGTCTGTTTGTTTACACCCTAAAGCCTGAATGACAAGAAACCATAAAAAAAGTTCTAAATTCAGTGCCATAATTTCCATTTCCAGTTCATTTTTATAGCCCATTTCCACATGAAATGTCTTGGAATTGGAGAATATCACAATTTGCTTGCTATTTACAAGCTGACTGCTCAGTCAGCGTCTTGGTTTTTAGGATAATAAAAGCAGTAGATGGAACGCTGTGAATAACGAAAATAGTCATTTTTACAGAAGTTCAATATTGAATTCATGCTTTATTATTCCCCGGTTTGTCATAATTATGATGAGGTTAATGAGGCAGATGCACTGGCTCCATTCTCAGCCCATTCAACTGACTCCATTCTCTCATTCCACTTTATGTTGGTCAGTACACTCAGTGGCCACTTTATGAAGGACACCTGTCCAGCTGCTTGTTAATGCAAATATCTAATGAGCCAATCATATAGCAGCAACTCATAAAAGCACATGGCCAAGAGGTTCAGTTCTCCAAAACACAAGTATGGGGAACAAATGTGTTTTAAGTGACTTTGACTGTATATTTCTGCTGCAACATGCAGATGGTAGGGTCATTTGGTGTTTTAACCCTAGAATGCATAAAAGGGGTCAAATTTGATCCAGCATGCTGCGATTTTCTGAAATATTTTATCAATGAAAACAATTATTTATTTGATATTGCATGAATTCTTCAGAAAACTTGTTTCTGACACTCATCAATGTAATTTTCATATTTCTTGGTCATTATGGGGAAACAAAAAAAAATGTATCTACCCCAAGAATGCATAAATGGGTTAATATTGACCCATATTCATTACACTGTAAACCCTACGCTCAAAATAATTAATTGGTTTGAATAGGACAAACTTAAATTAAACAAATGAGTTCAGTCAAATGAACTTTTATGAGTAATTAGCACTTTCTTTTTGTTCACAGAACTGATATATTTTAAGTAAACTGAACTATTTCATTGTTTTGAGATTAATTAAATGATTTATTTTAATTTAGATGAACTTAGGTTTAACTGAAACTGGGCTGGGATTTCTATTTCCCAGCATGCTTTGCCCATGGCACTCGAAAGGGAGAGTAAATGCTAAAATTAAGTGTTGTATAATGTTTTTTTGTGCAAGATTAATGTTAAGTGGGAGATTTAGTAGTGATTAATGTTTTGTTATGCTAATGTAGAAGAGTTTCTGTTAATGTGGGTTTTTGGAGAGTTATCGTCATGGTGACAGTGGCGCATGCTGCTTGGTTTGAGAGTTTGAAGTATGGTTTGAAGTATGTTAAATGTTTTATATTGCTGCACTCATTCAGCAAGTGCTGCTATTGTTAACATGTTAGCAAATTAGCTATTTTCTGAATTAGCTTGTCATAGCTAGCAAAGTTTATACAATTTCACATTGAGGTTACATGAACATTTTAAGTTAAATGTATGAACTCAAACATTTCAAGTTAAGAACAATTAAAATGTATGAGTACAAAATAAAATTCTGCCAGTTCTGCTTACTTAAACTTTGAATTTCTTAACTGGAAAAAAAAAATTGAGGCAACTGATTGATTCCATTTTTTTGAGTTTTGCCAATTTATTCAGGTTTACAGTGTAGTTATGGAATTTTAACTCAACACAGTATTTTTGGATACATTTTTGTCAATAATAATATATTTACTTATTTTCTTAAAATGTATGAATGCTTACATCTGTTGTGACTTTTTTTTAATCTGCCTCAGACACCAACCCAGTGTTTGCATATTCATATCTCCATACTATATATGTGAAAAGCAGTATGTGAACTAAGTAGTATGTCTAAATTCAAAGTATTCATAAAAGAGTTGCCAAGAAAAGTATCCGGATGACCTATACTTCTGCTATGATTCTGAAGTTCACATCTAATGGACACTTTACTGTTAATAGACCATGGGAGAGAGGTCATAAATGGCTTGGAAATGTCACAACTCTCTATATAGTTCACATGACAATGCCAACATGGTGGCGGATGTAGTACATTTAGATTGCATTCTGCACACATTCATGCTTAAAAATATTCATACTGTACACATGCATACTTTTGTAACTGTCTGTGAGAAATGTGTGGAGTGAAGGTTCAGACTTGAATATACTCTTAAGATCTAAATTTGGAGTTTAAGAAATAGTAACTGCATTTTTCAAAGAATAAATTTGTAATGCATATATTCAAGGAAAGTGTAAAAATAAACATGTTTGATATATTATTTGATATACACTCATCTAAAGGATTATTAGGAACACCTGTTCAATTTCTCATTAATGCAATTATCTAATCAACCAATCACATGGCAGTTGCTTCAATGCATTTAGGGGTGTGGTCCTGGTCAAGACAATCTCCTGAACTCCAAACTGAATGTCAGAATGGGAAAGAAAGGTGATTTAAGCAATTTTGAACGTGGCATGGTTGTTGGTGCCAGACGGGCCGGTCTGAGTATTTCACAATCTGCTCAGTTACTGGGATTTTCACGCACAACCATTTCTAGAGTTTACAAAGAATGGTGTGAAAAGGGAAAAACATCCAGTATGCGGCAGTCCTGTGGGCGAAAATGCCTTGTTGATGCTAGAGGTCAGAGGAGAATGGGCCGACTGATTCAAGCTGATAGAAGAGCAACTTTGACTGAAATAACCACTCGTTACAACCGAGGTATGCAGCAAAGCATTTGTGAAGCCACAACACGCACAACCTTGAGGCGGATGGGCTACAACAGCAGAAGACCCCACCGGGTACCACTCATCTCCACTACAAATAGAAAAAAGAGGCTACAATTTGCACGAGCTCACCAAAATTGGACAGTTGAAGACTGGAAAAATGTTGCCTGGTCTGATGAGTCTCGATTTCTGTTGAGACATTCAGATGGTAGAGTCAGAATTTGGCGTAAACAGAATGAGAACATGGATCCATCATGCCTTGTTACCACTGTGCAGGCTGGTGGTGGTGGTGTAATGGTGTGGGGGATGTTTTCTTGGCACACTTTAGGCCCCTTAGTGCCAACTGGGCATCGTTTAAATGCCACGGCCTACCTGAGCATTGTTTCTGACCATGTCCATCCCTTTATGACCACCATGTACCCATCCTCTGATGGCTACTTCCAGCAGGATAATGCACCATGTCACAAAGCTCGAATCATTTTAAATTGGTTTCTTGAACATGACAATGAGTTCACTGTACTAAAATGGCCCCCACAGTCACCAGATCTCAACCCAATAGAGCATCTTTGGGATGTGGTGGAATGGGAGCTTCGTGCCCTGGATGTGCATCCCACAAATCTCCATCAACTGCAAGATGCTATCCTATCAATATGGGCCAACATTTCTAAAGAATGCTTTCAGCACCTTGTTGAATCAATGCCACGTAGAATTAAGGCAGTTCTGAAGGCGAAAGGGGGTCAAACACAGTATTAGTATGGTGTTCCTAATAATCCTTTAGGTGAGTGTATTTGTGTATAATTCTTTTTAGTTAATTATTTCATTAATAGGACACCTATTTTTTTTAAGAAAACCATTAATTCCAATACGGGTCATTTTGGGGCAGTACTCTTTCAAAAGGTATACCTTTGTACCTAAAGAGTGCATATTATTAGTACCTTAAAGATGCATATTGGTACCAAAAGTGTACATATTAGTACCTAAATGGTATATATTAGAACCTTTTGAAAGGGCACCGTCCCAGTGACAGCTTATACCGTTTTTCGAGAGTGTGTATGTTTTTTGGTTCATGCATTCTTATTATATAAAGCTGAATTTTCAGCAGCCATTATTCCAGTCTTAAGTGTCACATGATCCTTCAGAAACCATCAATAAACATTTATGCTGTCTAATAGTTTGATGAATAGAAACTTCAAAAGAACAGCATTTATTTAAAATCTTTATAAATGTCTGATCAGTTTGATGCATCATTGCTGACAGGACCCTCCGCCTAATCATCAATTATTTTGCTCTTCAGAATGGGTTACTGGTTCTTTACAATGATGTATAGTACTGCATTGAAAAAGAAAGCCATACACAACCAACAGTTTTTCTATCCTGCCTGCAAAAATTCAGGCAGATAACTATCACTCCGTTTCATCAGGATGGACATGCTTTGCATGGTATGTGTGAGATTACTCCTGAAATCCATGACCACAGGACAGTTATGATAGAGGCTCTATCTCTGATCCTGCAGAAACTTTCACACCGTTACTGATGCAGGGCTGGATATCTCTGCTGTGATCTGATGTTGCCGTCAGGAGTGATGAGGATAGTGAAGGGATAGATTTGGCATCTGTTATTTCCGTCTAACAAATATAAAGCAGTTTTGTTTTGTTTTTTATATGAAAGGCCAGAGAGTTTAAATAGTTTCGTTAGTTACAAATTGTTTATTTAGTAGTTAGCTCATATTATCTAGGTATCTATTAGTAGGTATCTTCATTTAAGCAATCCCAAAACTGATTCTTAGAATCACAAGATTGATCTAATTCAGGAAAACTGGATATTTTGGGTCCTTTTGGTATTTTTTTTTAATTATTATTAATATTTGTGTATGTTTGAATGTTCTTTTTCAGCAAAAAAGACAAAAAAAAAAACATATATATATCGAGTTCATGTGGGCTGCACACAAAACAAATGTGCAATGTAGTCCATGAACAAATTACTCTTATGAGGCTTTTTAAAAAATTTATAAAAAAATTATGAAAAAACATCCAGCGCAACTAATGCAGCCACAATCCTGAAACAAATGTCCTGTTCTGTTCAAAAATAAGTGTATAATTTACAGCATTAGCAGATTTTTTGTTTCTATATAAGCAAAATTGACAAATCGAAATTGAATCAAGATAAGTTTAAATGACAATTAATCAAATCAAGAGCTTCGGAATCGATTTGGAAATCTGAGATTATTAAAAATAATAGTGTATAACCTTAAGTAAGAAATAAAAATAATATGTCGCTGTATTGTTATTATTGTTTGTTTATAATGAATTATATTATTACTCTCTGCAACAGTTGCAATTGATGTGTGGAATTTAATTGTAATAAATTTCATTAATGATATTTGATGATGCCTCTGAGCAAAATCTTGATTTTGACCTGATTAACATTTCATCATAGCTTTACCAGTAGACAAAGCTGACCACACATGGGTCAGGTAATTTAAACCATAATTCATCATTTCAATTAAATCTTTTAGATCTCATTTATTTTTATGTCAAGTGCATTTTGGCAAGAATTCATTCAGTAGGAAAATGCAAGCAAGCAGAAATCTCCATCTGTACTGATGATACTCGTGAGATTCATATGACAGCAAGTTGGAGGAGAATGGGAACGCTGCCAATTAATTATTTCTTTATGAACTTTACCTTTAAAGCAATCTGTCCCATTTTAATAACAGGAAAAATCCTTTGGACCCAATCATTCATAAAGAGATACAGGAAAAAAAGGAATTAGGACAAAATTAATTTAGACACTTATGAGAGAAAAAATAGTTTCTGTCATTCCCTTTGAACTAATTAAGTCATTTATGCTCTGATTAAATTGTCTGGGCTGCTTAGAAATCTTCATGTTTACACGACATGAGTTTCATATCTGCACAGATAACAGTACAGTTTTTGGAAGCATTCAAATTTTAATTCCCCTTTGCATGCCGCATTTACTCAAAGCACCATAATTAATCAGTTTTGTTTTTATTCACCTCAGATTGAATAGAGACATCAGCGTCTGCCGTTTTCATGGATCAGGTTCTCTTGTTGTGTTTACATGGCAGCACTGCTCCAGACAGGCTCCAGCTATTGTTCCCCTGTCCCGTCCTCTCCACAGCGATATGCTCATCCAAATTCTTATTACTATTATCTCGCCTCCACAGCCGAGCGAGCCCAACTTTTTTTCTCTCCTTGAGGAGTGCAACATAATTTGTTTGGAGGATATTTAACAAGCGACACAAGAAGAAGAGCCACTCATACATATACTGTATCTGATCTGGCTCACGGCCGGAAAGTTGATACACGCTTGCTCAGGGAAAAGCTGAAACGAGTTCAGCGAGTGTTTTATTCTTTTGCCTGTCTTGACTTCTTCACTCATCCTGTCAGGCCAAAATAACCGTCTCTATTTCATTTTACTGACCTTGGTTTTGCGGTAGAAATAACTGGGGTGTCATTATGGGTTCTGTGTGGCCATTATGAGTGTTGGAGAGGAAGCTGAGCTCTTCTGTGCCCCGTTTGACAGACAGCTTTATGATTTGAACATAAACTAACCCGTTCCATGCCTTACATTCTCGTTGTAGCCTTGCTGGTGACAGCAAGTAGCTTTCAGTGGGAGTAACTGAGAGAATGAAAGAGCTAGCATGTATGCTAGCATGCATACATTCCCATAAATACTCTAAAAATAGTTTATTTGTTGTTCATATTAGGCCTAAAAGAACTATTTTATGGTGGTATGACTAGACTGTAAATACAAGGCACACTTGTCACACACTTGTCAACTATTCAAAGCTAATATGAAGTCTCTTCATTTTTCAAAACTGTGGCTGTGGTCGTGTTCATCTTAGCTTGATGGTTGTCCCAGTTTAATTTCTCTGTTGACAACATGCCAACAAATGAACATCTAATGGGACACAAATCAATGGTGCTATTTTCTCTGCATACTAATAAGCCAAAACCATAAAAATTCACTCAAAGATGAAAATTCTGCCATCAAGTCAGGCCCGGTTCCAGAATCAAATCACACATACCCCTTTTCCACTAGCATGAACCTAGTGCTAGTTCAGAGCTAGAGCTATTGCCAGTTCGGAATTGCTTCGACTGACGAGCCTTCTAAGAACTGGTTTGCCCTTCCACAGGCTAGAGAGCCACCACAGAGCCAGGTCTTACGTCACTTTAAACGTCTCATCTTTCCCAGCAACGCTAGCATGGCAGCGGCAAACACACCAGGCTTGTTCGAGATGCATCGGCGCTGTGTAGACCGATCTGTGTATGACATCAAAGTACCGCAAGAGCGATTCAAAAGCATAAGCAGTCGTATGTTTTCCAAATGCTGTCGCGGTACTTAGATGTCATACGCGGATCGGTCTGTGCAGCACTGATGCATCTCGAACAAGCCTTCCATCAACAATGGCGGATGTTGCGTTACTATTGATGCACATGGCTTTGAGAACCTACAGTGGCATCCAAACACGCCAAATCCAAAGCGTTCGTGCAGCTCGCTGTAATTTGTATAGACGGAGATTACAATCGAGCTGCAATTAGCTCGATTAGCTATTTAAAAAATGGTGGTCAAAAACTTGATTAGCTGCTATTTTAAAAATGGTAGTCACAAGTTTGAAATAGCAGCTAATCGAGCTAATAGTTCACATGGCGGTTGAGGCGCTACAGCGAACTGTCACGACACATCGCTGTAGCGCCTCAACCACCATGTGAACTGATCATCTCTTCCTACTACAGCACAAAGTAAACATGAATGAACAACAGAAGGTATGTTGTTTCAGCCAAGGAAAGACTTCACACCATTTTTCCAGTCCACCGTCGTTAATATACTAACTCTTCTGTCTGGTTTGCTTGTCGTACAAAATGGCGGATTCGACGTTATGATTGGTCAGATCGCTTGTCAAACAAACTCAGCGAAGGGTGAATTAGAATAGAATTTCAAAAATATGTTGCTACGAATATTTTTCTATTAATCTTTTAGTCTGCCTTTACATTGCTTTAATGTGTTAACGTCATATTTCTGTCCTGTGCAGAGTGAATCCAGCATTTATGTGTAGATGTCACTTCCGAAACTTTGCAGCATACAATTAGCCGTCGGTCCTCTTAGCAGCATGAAAACAAAATAGTTTTGTGAGCCTGCATCACTCAGCACTGAATAAAAACTTTTGAGCAGTGATTGGATTCTGACTAACTTAAACACCTTTGATTGGATATTGCGTTCAAGAGATCAACAACTATGTCTGTGATTGACTACATTGCTCACCGCTACGAAAGCGTTGTAAATAGATACATTTGACATTCTCCAGAGTGCAAACACAAATATGCACTGGAGTGTTTGCCAAATCTGTTTTGCCAATATATTATTACAGTATCAACTGAGGGTGATCTTGCTTAGCACCCTCTAGAATCCCCATAGAACTGGGCCTGCTTTAAGTGAATGGAAATGGTGGCTGTCAAGCTCCAAAAAACCCCCAGGAGGGACCATTTACAGAACGCTTGCATGTAAAAACGAGAGACTCAGTGAGACATGATGCAATGCTCAAAGACGTCCACCTAGCACACCTTGTTCCTGGAGTTAACAGTTCACATTTTGTCCAGTGCACTGAAACGTTCGCTCCCTAAAAAGTCCCACAATGCACCACAAAACCCATGTTGTTGTACAATGAGGATGTTGTCATGTCGCCAGAAATAGAGTCATCAGTGTCCCAATGTGTAGTGAGCCAGCGTCCTTTACTGTCCTTACCAGTGCCCGAATTTGTGTACACAATATACTAATTCACAAGCTCGGGAGCTAGGAAAATGATTGAGACCCTTCATTTTATTTGTCTCCTTAATCATACACACCTGGTTGATGTCATCAGCTCATCAGCTCAGACCTGAAATGGATGTCTCAGACAAAGGAGACATTCAAAATGCGTGGTGTTGGAGAGGCTCCAAGGACAGGGTTGAGAAGCAATGATCCATCACATGTTCACCCACAAAAATGTAGCTCAAAAAGTTCCTGTAAAGCTCAAACAGTAGGGCATGGAGCTAAATAAAATAACTGATTCTGTGTTCTACAGAAGAAACAAAATATGGGTTTGGAACAACATGACGGTAAAAACGACATCAGAAAACTGGATGTCAATAGCTTCTCAGAGGATACTTATTTCTACACTGTAATTGTTACAATAAAGAGCCATTTATACTGGATTTAACCCATATAATTAGTTTTGTGGTATAAATTAATGTATTTAGGTTGATTCAGTGATGTTAAATAATATTTATGATTTGAATGTTACCATTTTTTTTCAGTGTACTAAACGGCTATGTGAAAAGCTGTGTTACCTGTAGCGCTGTGTGGGTGTTAGCAGCTAGCAGCGAGCGGTTGTCTTCTGTGTGATTGCTGTTAAAATGTTGTTTGTGCTCGCAGCGATTGGTTCACAGCTGGTTTACTCGGTGTGTTAATTCTGTCCCTGCCCCAGCCCACAGAGGGCCAACATTCACGCAAGCAGTGCTTTCAATAATTGGGCTGGGATTCTACAGCCCACACTTTGGGGCATTGAGTTGGTGTTTATGCTAATGGCTTAGGCAATTAGCCTCAGGATGCACACTATAGAGGACATATAAAGAATCTGAAACAGAAGCAACGGGTGGGATAGATTACTTTTTTCTTTATTAACAAGAAATTTGTATTTTATATAATTAGGCTAAACGGTAAACACATCAACGGTAAATGATCATGTAAACAGATCCAGCAAGACATCCAATTGTCAGTTAATAGAGATGCTCCAAAATAACAAAGAAAAAGAAATCTGGCACACTCTTGCTTCTGCTAATACAGAAATTGTAATATATTTGGCAATTCAATTTAGCTTGTTTTTTTTTCTCTCTCTCGCTCATTTTCCCTTAAAGTGGTTCACCCAAAACGGAAAATTCTGTCATTATTTACTCACTCTCATGTCGTTCCAAGAAGATTTGTGTTCCGAAGACTTGCGTTCATCTTCAGAACACAATTTTTTTTTGGGATGAAATCTGAGAGCTTTCTGTCCCTCCATTGACAGCTACTACCACTTTCAAACCCCAGAAAGGTAGTAAAAACATCATAAAAGTAATTTTAAGAAGAGACGCGAGTGCTTTGTTTGCGCCAAAAAAAAACAATTTACCACTTTATTTACAAAATATTAATCTCCAACATGATGAACATTTACGATTCCTGTTGTGTAGGGGAAACCCCGAGGACAAAGAGATTTTGCAAGATTTCCCTGTTAAATCTATGGGTTTTTTTTTCATCGTCATGTTTGTGGTCTCTTCCATTTTGAAAATCTGATAAGATTTTAAAAGTCTTTTAGAATGGACTTGCCTTTATAGCACACATACACTGTGACTTAAAAAAAAAAAAAAAGAGGTGGGGGGAATTATTTTTATTCAGGATGGATAAATTAAATTGTTCAAAAAAAAAATGAAAATAATATATATATATATATATATATATATATATATATATATATATATATATATATATATATATATATATATATATATCAATGTTTCCGCAAAACAAACAAATAAAAAATAAGCAGCACAACTGTTTTCAATGTGAAAATTATAAGAAATGTTTTTGAGCAGCAAATCAGCATACTAGAATGATTTCTGAAGGATCATGTGACACTGAAGACTGGAGTAATGATGCTGAAAATTCAGCTTTGCATCACAGGAATAAATTACATTTAAAAAAATATTAAAGTAGAAAACTGTTATTTCAAATTGTAATAATATTTCACAATATAACTGTTTTTAATGTATTTTTGATCTTACCGACCCCAACCTTTTGAACGGTATACTGTACCAAGATATCTACTCAATTTTTCTTTTTCTGAAAGTTATAGTGTTTTCTCATCTGAAATACATTAGCATTATGTGTCGCTTAGATGACACACTCTTTCAAACATGTCTCGGCAACGCACACGCGTTGGCTGGGTTAAGTCTTTGTTTATACTTTGGATATTGTAGCTATACTTATGCAAATATAAGAAGCACATGATTACCTACAATGACAAGAGTTATTTTTAGGATTAATTGCAAGACTAATTTTGCTTGCTCCACTGGATCAAACCTGGTATGGAACAATGTAGATTACAGGCTAATTTGAATTAATGATCAAGCTGTGCTTAAAAGGTTTTGAAAGCCGATATGTAATTCAGTACCATACAATTCAGTTCATAGCAGTGCCAGAAAATTTAAAAGGGGGATATTTATGCCCTGGAATTAGGTTTTTGAGGCATTTTCTATACCTTTACCATGACAATATACCACACAGTATGCTGCCAATTTTTGTTAAACTTCAGCTGAACTTAAGTTTATTTTTAATAAAATGAAACACCAATTTATTGGTCAAATCTCAGGGAAGAAGAACTGCAATGAAGGTGCAAAAAATTGGTCACATGACCCACAGGGGTCCATTTTGTGTCCTGTTTCAGCTCCATATTTTCTCCATAATACATAATATTTTCTGGTAAGTAAAGAAGTATTTTCAAGAACTTTACATTATATATCATCAAATGTTGTAAATAACAAAACACACTACCAGACACACTAGGCTGGATACAAATATAGTATATTTGTAAGGAAAAGAGTTAGAATTCTCGAAATATATTTGCGTTTTTGCATGATTTTGTATTGCACTTATAAGAATAGTAATTCACATACTATAACTACACATTATGATCTGCACATTTTCTATAGCACTTAAAAAAAAGGTATAAAACACAACTGGCAGTTGGTGAGGGTGAGGATGAGGAAATACAAACTAAAAGTGCATGGAAACACAAAATACGTGACATAGAACGTGACAGTAAATAATACACAACATACACTACCATTAAAACGTTTGGTGTCATTGAGATTTATTTTTGTGTAAGAAACAAATAATTTTATTCAGCAAGGATTAATTAAATTGCTCAAATGTGACCGTAAAAGACATTTATAAATTTACAAAATATTTCTATTTCAAATAAAAGCTGTTCTTTTGAGTTTTCTATTTATTAAAAAATGTTCATGGTTTCCACAAAAATATTAAGCAGCACAGCTGTTAATAATATTAATATTAATAAATTTGTTTTAATCATTCAAAATGTTAGTGCCTGCAATGTTGTGCCTGTCTAGCTTTTAATTAATGTGCACCATGCAGTTTATAAAATAAACCGAAACAAATCTGCTCAAATAAGACTTTTTTCTAGTCTGGACTACATTCAGTGTGCGGTCAGTAGTTTTCTTGTTTGTTTGCAATTCATTTTTTTGGCTCTATATGCACCTGTAGCAAAAGGATTTTTTAACCATTTGGAACGCAACAATTTTTTCTAGTTCACAGTTTAGTTAAACAACAGCTGAGTTTATTGGTCTCCCTCAGTATACCAAAGGCCTGTATAGCGATGATCATTTGGTATGCTAATAATGTGCATAATCAGTTTAGAAGGACAGATTGGATTCCCAATAGACTTTATCAGGGTACATGAAAAGCTTTTTTGACACTTACCTTTTTTTAGGCATAAAGTGAGCAAAACTTACAGCTGCTCAGCTGTCATCCTGTGTCATGTTATTATTTCCCTTTTGTCTTGAATGACATGTTTAATTCCTGGGATAAAACTTTACAAAAAGCAGGATTATGGGGTCAATATTCTTGTAGGTGTGTGTGTGTGTGTCTCATTCTGTCACTCTCAGGCAGGCCATCTCTAGAGACACAGGCCTAAGGCTTGCTGGCAGGGGAAGACTATTGACCAGCTGCAATCTGGACAGAAGATGAATACGGCTCTTGACGATGATAATTAGAAAGTGTTCATGCACCGTTGACATTTAAATATTTGTGAAGGGCCCCATGTAATCCGCACAAGGCATTCATTCAGAGTCCTGCAATCAGATGTGACATTTATATTTGTTACAGAATAAAACTGCTCTTGGAAATACCAGGATTTCCCTACAGTCAGCTTGCTATTGATTGTTTTCATGATTTTCCTAAATGATGCATAATCAGTATGCTCAAAAATATGCTAAACTGGTCACAAAATGAGTGAGAGCCAATGGCATTTAACATCATTGACATCCAACTTTGACCAACCTGTGGTATTTTGAATGTTTGAGTATGAATGTGTTTTGAGTTCAGTGGCGGAGGGGAAGATTTTTGAATACATTTTGTTCTGTTCACATTAAACTATTGTATGGCTTCAGAAAACTAAAATGCACAAGTAGAATGAACAATTATCACCTTAAACGTGGCATTTAAACGTGGCATTCATCAGACCAGGCCACCTTCTTCCATTGCTCTGTGGTCCAGTTCTGATGCTCATGTGCCCACTGTTGGTGCTTTCGGCGGTGGACAGGGGTCAGTATGGGCACCCTGACTGGTCTCGGCTATGCAGCCCCATACGAAACAAACTGCGATGCACTGTGTATTCTGACACCTTTCTATCAGAACCAGCATTAACTTCTTGAGCAATTTGAGCTACAGTAGCTCGTCTGTTTGATCGGACAACACGGGCCAGCCTTCGATCCCCACGTGCATCAATGAGCCTTGGCCACCCATGACCCTGTTGCCGGTTCACCACTTTTTCTTCACTTTTGATAGATACTGACCACTGCAGACCGGGAACACCCCACAAGAGCTGCAGTTTTGGAGATGCTCTGACCCAGTCGTCTAGCCATCACAATTTGGCTCTTGTCAAACTCACTCAAATCCTTACACTTGCCCATTTTTCCTGCTTCTAACACATCAACTATGAGGACAAAATGTTCACTTGCTGCCTAATATATCCCACCTACTAACAGGTGCCGTGATGAAGAGATAATCAGTGTTATTCACTTTGACTGTTATGCCTGATCTGTGTATATTATATATATATATATATATATATATATATATATATACTGTATATTCAAGTGTTGATAAAACAGATTGCATAGAGTGTTTTTAAACAGATGCTCTTTCTTTTGATATATTGCATGTTCAGATATTCATAGTTTTGTGAAAAAAATGCAGGGGCTGGCTGGCAACTTTAAGATTAGTAGTAAATATATAATTACTTCAGTCTAAAAATATTAACAAAATATGTATTGTTTGTGCTGTTAAAATCATGTCATTTACTGGAGAATGATGTTATTCTGGAACTGGCTATTGTGAGCTAAAATATATATTTAAAAAAAAAAATATTACCAGGCTGGAAAGTGATATTGAGTAATTAATACTATTTTTAACTGAAAATACTCACATCTCATTGTTGATATAAGATACATTTTCATTACAGTAACAAGTATGGCCAACTAGGCCCTACAGGGTGAAAAACGTCTCGGTTACGTATGTAACCCTCGTTCCCTGAAGGAGGGAACGGAGACGTACGTCGGAACTGACCGACGAATTGGGATCTGTTTTCAGAGACCAATCTACTTCGAGTGATTAAAAACGAGCCAATGGACATTGGCATGCGGTTCACGCATTCCACGCACCGCCCCGCAGCGCGGGTATAAATACGGAAGTGGAACACCGCATCATTGCTTTTCAACTGAGGAGCCGAGATAGGTGACTCGGCCTTCAGCTGAAGCACAGCACCTGGCGACGGGACGTACGTCTCCGTTCCCTCCTTCAGGGAACGAGGGTTACATACGTAACCGAGACGTTCCCTTTCAGTCGGTCACGTTCGACGTACGTCGGAACTGACCGACGAATTGGGATCCCTACTAACACGCCAGAGATGCTGGCCCTTCCAGCGCCCTGACCGAGCTCGCTGGACCACACCTAGGTTGGTGCGGAAGTCAGGGCTCCAGTCAGGGAGGCCAGTCACTGCTGTTCCTGCAAGACCCACTCAGCGTGACTATTGGATAACGCTGGGAAAGCGTGCCCGTCTCAGGAGATGGTACACTGCGGAGCCACGTCCTTCAGTGGAAGGAGAGGTGGAATTACTCATAAGGACTAACCTAGCAGGGTAGTGCTACCTATGGCAGTCTCTGGGGTGGATCCAACCTGGTCCCAGGGGGGAAAGAACACCACCAGAGACGACAGAGCAGGCTCTGTCAAGGGAAAGACACGGGGCTAGCCGAGTAGGGTAGCTGGTACCGTGGAGAATACACATATGGGGTTGCCGTTAGGGAACCGCTACTTATGGAACCCAGCCTAACACACACGTTCCACAAGCATACGGGTGTAGGCCTGATGTCAGACGGCCGCAACGTCTGACACCGAAGGGGTGACGGAGGAGCTCGACAGGGTTAGCCGTTTCCGGGGAACACAACTGGAGACAAATAGACGCACGTATCCGGCCCGGAGGCGGGAGTGGCGTATGCAAGCCGACACTAGAACGGGTACTTAGCGCTACTGGCCACTGGGGGCGAGGACGCGGAAAGATACCGGCTCTACACGGAGGCTATAAAATCTAGCGAACGTGTTAGGTGTCGCCCAGCCCGCAGCTCTACATATGTCTGTCAGCGAGGCGCCTTGAGCCAGCGCCCAGGAGGAGGCTACACTCCTAGTGGAGTGAGCTCGCACCCCGAGCGGGCAAGGCACGTCTTGGGACTGGTAAGCCAAGACGATAGCATCCACTATCCAGTGGGCTAACCTCTGCTTGGAGACAGCCTTTCCCTTCTGCTGGCCTCCGTAACAGACGAAGAGCTGTTCTGAGGTTCTAAAGCTTTGAGTTCGGTCCACGTAGGCGCGAAGAGCGCGGACGGGACAGAGCAAAGCTAGGGCTGGGTCTGCCTCCTCCGAAGGCAGCGCTTGCAGGTTCACCACCTGGTCACGGAAGGGAGTGGTGGGAACCTTGGGCACGTATCCAGGCCGGGGTCTCAGGACAACGTGAGAGTTGGCCGGCCCGAATTCTAGGCACGATTCGTTGACCGAAAGTGCATGCAGGTCCCCTACCCTCTTGATTGAGGCCAATGCAGTCAGGAGCACTGTCTTCATGGACAGGATGTTTAGCTCGACTGACTGTAAAGGCTCGAAGGGAGGGCCCTGGAGCGCTCTGAGCACCAGGGCTAGGTCCCAAGAGGGTACCGAGGTTGGCCGAGGAGGATTTAGTCTCCTCGCACCTCTGAGGAACCTGACGATTAAGTCGTGCTTACCTAAGGACTTACCTTCAACTACATCGTGATACGCCGCTATTGCGGCGACGTACACTTTGAGGGTGGAGGGAGACAGCCTTCTCTCCAACCCATCTTGTAGGAAAGAAAGCACGACATTAATCGAACACCTTCGGGGGTCTTCCCGGCGGGAAGAACACCATTCAACGAACAGGTTCCACTTCAGCGCATAGAGGTGCCTTGTAGAGGGGGCTCTAGCTGAAGCGATGGTGTCTGCCACTGCCTGTGGCAGACCACCTAGAACCTCCGCGTCCCGTCCAGGGACCAGACATGGAGTCTCCAGAGGTCTGGACGCGGGTGCCATAGAGTGCCCCGCCCCTGAGAAAGCAGGTCCTTCCTCAGGGGGATCGGCCAGGGAGGGGCTGTCGTGAGGAGTGAGAGTTCGGAGAACCAGGTCCGGTTGGGCCATTAGGGCGCAACTAACAAGACCTGCTCCTCGTCCTCCCTGACCTTGCACAGTGTCTGTGCGAGAAGGCTCACTGGGGGAAACGCATACTTGCGTAGGTCCCGGGGCCAGCTGTGCGCCAGTGCATCTGTACCGAGGGTGCCCCCGGACAGGGAGTAATACAACTGGCAATGGGTCGAGTCCGGAGAGGCGAACAGGTCTACCTGCGCGGCTCCGAAGAGGTCCCATATCAGCTGGACGCTCCGGGGGTGGAGTCGCCACTCTCCCGGAGGTGTCGGCTGACGAGAGAGCTTGTCGGCTGTCTGGTTCAGCGCACCTGGGATGTGAATGGCCCGAAGCGACCTCAGACGCTTCTGACTCCACAGGAGGAGATGGCGGGCGAGCCGGAGCATGCAACGGGAGCGTAGACCACCCTGACGGTTGATGTACGCAACGGCCGCAGTGCTGTCCGTACGGACCAGAACGTGTTTTCCCTGTAGCGGCTTTTTGAAGCGGCCCAGGGCGAGACGTACTGCCAGAAGCTCTAGGCAATTGATATGCCAACGCAGTTGGGGCCCCGTCCACAGACCCGCAACTGAGTGCCCGTTGTACGTGGCCCCCCAACCCGTGGAAGAGGCATCCGTGAAGACCACAGCATGCCTGGACACCTGTTCTAGGGACACTCCGGCCCGTAGAAAGGCAGGGTCCGCCCACGGATTGAAGGTTTGGCGACAGTAAGGAGTAACTGAGACCCGGTACTGGCCGCGCTGCCACGCCCATCTCGGGACTCGGTCGTGAAGCCAGCATTGAAGCGGTCTCATATGAAGCAATCCGAGCAGCGTTACCGCGGCTGCAGATGCCATATGCCCCAGGAGCCTCTGAAAGAATTTCAGTGGGACCGCTGTCCTGCCTTTGAACGTATTCAAGCAGTTCAACACTGACCGGACTCGCTCCTCTGTGAGGCGCGCAGTCCGGTTGACCGAGTCCAGCTCCATACCGAGATAAGAGATCCTCTGTGTGGGACAGAGTTTGCTCTTCTCTCGGTTGACCCGAAGGCCCAACAGGCTGAGGTGACGTAGCACCAGGTCCCTGTGTTCGCACAACTGCTCCCGGGACTGGGCCAGTATGAGCCAGTCGTCGAGATAGTTGAGAATACGAACGCCGCATTCTCTGAGCGGAACAATGGCTGCCTCTGCGACTTTCGTGAAGACGCGAGGCGACAGGGACAGCCCGAAGGGCAGGACTTTGTACTGAAATGCCCTCCCCTCGAACGCAAAGCGAAGGAACGTCGAGGGAGAATGGAGACATGAAAGTACGCGTCCTTCAGGTCGATCGCTGCAAACCAATCCTGGGGACGGATGAATTCGAAAATGCGTTTCTGCGTTAGCATTCTGAATGGGAGCTTGTGCAGGGCCCGATTCAGGACACGCAGGTCCAAGATTGGTCTTAACCCACCCCCTTTCTTGGGCACAATGAAGTAGGGGCTGTAGAACCCCGACCTCATATCGGCTGGAGAAACCGGCTCGATCGTGTCCTTCGCCAGCAGGACATCGGTCTCTGACCGCAAGACATGGGCATCGCTGCTCCATACGGTGGTGAAGAGGATGCCCCTGTACTTGGGAGGCCGGCAAGCGAACTGAATCGCGTAGCCGAGTCTGATGGTACGGATGAGCCAGCGAGACGGTCTGGGGGACCTAGCCAGGCCCCCAGAGACCGAACAAGCGGGACCAACGGCACCACAGACGTACCCGGGGTGGGGCAGCGAGGTGGAGTACGCAGACCCGACTCGGGAGGCCCGGAGGCGGCCCGGAGTGTTGCCTGAGTACTCCAGGGTGGGGCAGAGTGTGGGTGAGAAGGCCCGGGGGCGTTCTCGGTGCCCACACTGCTGCCCCCTGGCGAGGGGGAGAGGAGAGGAAAGGAGCGGCAAGGCCCGGGGGCGTCGCACACTGCCAACCTGGCCCTCTCGGGGCCCAGGAAGGGAAGAAACTGCTCTGAGAATGTGGGTACCGCTGGACTCCGGAGAGCCAGCGGCAGGACCGAAACCGAAAAAATATTCTCCCCCCCGGACCTCCTCCGGGGGAGGGAGGGGTGTGGACACCGTCTCCCAAAGAGCAGATCCCCTTTTCACTGGGCTGCCCGTTTCAGGGCCGCTTGCCCTTGCGCTTGCCAGCGGACTTCGCGGGACCCTGAACGGGTTGGGCGCCTCCCTTGCGCCCGGCCACCTGCTGCCTAGGTGGAGGCTGCTGCTTGGCTTAGCAGGGGCAGAGGCAGACGCAGGGGGACGCCCTCGGCGACAAGCAGGCGGAGGCGCTGCTTTTTTAAAATGTATTTATTTATTTATTTATTTATTTATTTTTTAAAGCACCTCCGTCCGCCTCTGGGCCACCAAGAACTGCTGGGCGAAGTTCTCGATGGCGTCGCCGAAGAGGCCAGCCTGACAGACAGGGGCGTTGAGGAACCGCACTTAGTCGGGCTCACGCATATCTGCCAGGTTTAGCCCCAGGTGACATTCCTGGACCACTAGTGTGGACATCGCCTGACCCAGGGAGCGTGCAGTGACTTTCGTCACCCAGAGAGCGAGGTCCATCACCACACGCAGTTCCTGCATAACCCCTGGGCCGGGACTACCCTCGTGCATGCAGGACAGAGGGTAGTGAGAGAGGGAAAAAATGTATACAGTTTATGGCCCTTTTGGTGTTCCATATTTTGACACCAAATAGTTCCACACTGCTAAACTTTTCCGATGCACATCTGGGAAAAAGAAGGCACAGGGGAAGGCAAGGCGATTTACGCGTTGCACTACGCCTCAGCCGCCCAGGAAAGCATGGCTGTCAACTCTGAATCTGATTCAGCACGAGCACACACTATTATAGTGTGAGACTCAGCATTACCATTTCCAGCGCATAACAGCCCTCTCTCCGATGCAGCAATTGACATCTGTCCTCTGCCAGAGCCCCAAACGAAACGCTGGCCCCCCTTTTTTTTTTTTTTTTAGGACCAGCAATCCCATCTGTAAGCTACCAGCAGGCATGTGAGACAGTGAGCGTGGCCGTCAGACGGCACACGACGCGCTGAACACTCAAGCCCCTATGAAAAAAGGCAAGATGAACAACACGCCGACGTGGCCATGTTCTCATGAGAGAACATGAACCACCCACGAACAAAGTCTCAGCACGCACGTGATGCGATAGAGGAGTGGGGGCCCGAGGAGATGTACCCGGCAGGGAAGCCCCACTGTAATCCTCAGGTCACCAAGGCTTATTAGCCGAAGTAGCCCTTTTCTGGTGCACCAGAAAATAAACTAGATCGGGGAATAGGCGAAGGGACTCAACCCCGTTTGAGGTTTCATAGTCTTGACCGCGCATCTAGAGCGCCGAGTGACGCGCTGGGTTGCCGTGACAACCCCCGCTGTCAGCAGGCGCTCGACGGCACACGGCGCGCTGAACGCTCAAGCCATTACGAGAAAGGTGAGACGAACAACGCGCCGACGTGATCACGTTCTCCTGAGAGAACATGAAATCACCCACGAACGCAATCACACGTTTATATGCGAGAGAGATCGTGGCCGTCAAATGAGGACAGGAAACAACCGCATCCAGAAACACACGGTTTGAATGACATCTTGAAAAAGACGCAGGGTCAAACCGTGTTGCTCTTTTAGAAGGAAATGCTCTTTTAGAAGTGCTGAAGCACTCAGGGAGATGGCCGCGGCTCACAGCAGTCCGATTGCAAGCCTGCGTGTGAGCACTCAAAGAACGGTAACGCCCAGCCAACCAACACGGGAACAAGTGTATGTTGCAGCGGCCACTCGCTGACTCGCGCCGTCACACCAGCACTCAGGTAAGAGAGCGATCCTCCTCGAGACTCGTCTAAACACTCTTCGTAGAAACAGCTTGATACAGCAAACCGTTCGGCTCCGAAGTTAAAAGCAATGATGCGGTGTTCCACTTCCGTATTTATACCCGCGCTGCGGGGCGGTGCGTGGAATGCGTGAACCGCATGCCAATGTCCATTGGCTCGTTTTTAATCACTCGAAGTAGATTGGTCTCTGAAAACAGATCCCAATTCGTCGGTCAGTTCCGACGTACGTCGAACGTGACCGACTGAAAGGGAACAAGGCCATTTTGCCCCAAGCATGCTCTTGTAGGCTAGGTTTTACCAGAAACGCTGCCCACAAATAATGCTTCCCAAATACTGGAATGCATCACCTTAAGTAACACAGGGTTTGAGTTTCAGGCACATACAGTGCCGTCTGAAGGGGGAATTTGGTCTCATTCTTTCACCTGAAACTTAACCGCAACATCTAAAACTATGATTAGCATTCACACCTGAGTTTCCATGCAAATGCACAGAAATAGTTGTATCATGAGTCAAAATATTCCTGAGCAGGTGTTTAGTGCACTGTGCAATGGTTGTAACCACCTCTGGGAGAGCAGTTGACAACTGCCTGTTGAATGTACATAAAAAGCAGTGAATATTGGTTTGCCAATTCTTAATCTCAATCAGAAATGAACACATTGACATCAGTGTATATCAGACTACTGTATGTCAATGTATCTCCAAATTTGTAACGGCAGTTGCTTGTTATTTTTTTTATTTATGAACAATCTATAATAAATTCATTTATTCAGAAGCTGTAATCAATTGTGGAAATAAGTGTAAAAAAGAACAGTTGCTCTGGTTGACTGATGCGTATGAAATTACAAAAACTAAATCGCTCATTAATCAATATGGATTTTAGAATGTTATAGTTCACTGGAAAACCATTTGTAAGAGAGTCTCTGAGCACAAACATGTTACCGCTACTGCCTAAACAACGAGTTTAGATGTAAAAACCGAGAAGCTTAGTAATTCATGATAATGAAAAATCTTAATTTTGTCTTGTTAGATTATTTTGTCTAATTAGATTTGGAAAAACAAAAAAATACATACATTTTTTTTATTTATATTTTTTAATATGAAATTTATATAGTTTTTCCAGCCAATTCAAATCCAATTAAACGTTTAAAGCAATGGCGGCTCCTGACTGTAAATTTAGGGAAGGCAGATTCTGGGAATTAGCGCTAGTTTATGATAAACATCTTGGAAGCTTTATATATAAATACACATGACACATGTATAGAATTGCCTTAAAGGGCAATTTGTTTTATAAACACTTTTTATTATACTGGTTAAAACTCTTTTCACATCCTGATAGCAATCGATAATAAAAGTGGTCTAAATATAAAACAAAATGTACATATATCTCCTGTGGAATTCTCGGGACCAAAAAATGTTCGTCCAATCATTGCATTCAGTCTGATGTCCTACCTGCTTGTCTGTGTTTTTCCAAAACTCCTCACAACCTACTTGTGCAGACATGCATCCGCGCGTTCTGTAAGGCTATGCAGAGTTGTAGACAGACAGTCACTGAGCACAACAAACAGCAGCCGCCTTTTACAGTTCCTCCTTAACCATAACAACTAACTTATGCTGCATTTATGCCATAACTACCGCAATTATGAGATGGCAACCCAATGACGTTCTACCCAGAGCTGTTCATGTCCCCAGACTCGGATTTATGTGTTTTTATGTCAACACTAAGAACACCGAAATTAATCTGCAGCAGTCAGGTGGTAGAAGTAAGAGCTCTGTAAGTTGTTTACATTCATTACTGTAATATTATGTACTTTGAGACATGAGATAATTTAACACTGTCTCTTGTGACAATTTGAAGACTCTGCTGTGTGTGTTCATGTGTTTTGAAGGAGGCATGGCTTTGGAGACGCTCTGAAGGGAGGGTGTGATCTCATGCTTTCAATGCTAGTTTGCTATTGCTAACCTCTCTTTAAATTACCTACCCTACCTTTAATGTAGCTGTTTTTACCTCCGAATGTTGTTTTAGAATATTAGTGGAGGAGCGCTGCCTTTCTTATTATCATAATACATGCCTGCCGAAGCCATGCTCTAAATCAGTGGTTGGCAACTGGCGGGCCGCGGGCCAAGATTATTTTGATAGCGGCTGGTTCTGAAATACACTCACCTAAAGGATTATTAGGAACACCATACTAATACTGTGTCTGACCCCCTTTCGCCTTCAGAACTGCCTTAATTCTACATGGCATTGATTCAACAAGGTGCTGAAAGCATTCTTTAGAAATGTTGGCCCATATTGATAGGATAGCATCTTGCAGTTGATGGAGATTTGTGGGATGCACATCCAGGGCACGAAGCTCCCGTTCCACCACATCCCAAAGATGCTCTATTGGGTTGAGATCTGGTGACTGTGGGGGCCATTTTAGTACAGTGAACTCATTGTCATGTTCAAGAAACCAATTTGAAATGATTCGAGCTTTGTGACATGGTGCATTATCCTGCTGGAAGTAGCCATCAGAGGATGGGTACATGGTGGTCATAAAGGGATGGACATGGTCAGAAACAATGCTCAGGTAGGCCGTGGCATTTAAACGATGCCCAATTGGCACTAAGGGGCCTAAAGTGTGCCAAGAAAACATCCCCCACACTATTACACCACCACCAGCAGCCTGCACAGTGGTAACAAGGCATGATGGATCCATGTTCTCATTCTGTTTACGCCAAATTTTGACTCTACCATCTGAATGTCTCAACAAAATCGAGACTCATCAGACCAGGCAACATTTTTCCAGTCTTCAACTGTCCAATTTTGGCGAGCTCGTGATTTTTGGCGAGATGAGTGGTACCCGGTGGGGTCTTCTGCTGTTGTAGCCCATCCGCCTCAAGGTTGTGCGTGTTGTGGCTTCACAAATGCTTTGCTGCATACCTCGGTTGTAACAAGTGGTTATTTCAGTCAAAGTTGCTCTTCTATCAGCTTGAATCAGTCGGCCCATTCTCCTCTGACCTCTAGCATCAACAAGGCATTTTCACCCACAGGACTGCCGCATACTGGATGTTTTTCCCTTTTCACACCATTCTTTGTAAACTCTAGAAATGGTTGTGCGTGAAAATCCCAGTAACTGAGCAGATTGTGAAATACTCAGACCGGTCCGTCTGGCACCAACAACCATGCCACGCTCAAAATTGCTTAAATCACCTTTCTTTCCCATTCTGACATTCAGTTTGGAGTTCAGGAGATTGTCTTGACCAGGACCACACCCCTAAATGCATTGAAGCAACTGCCATGTGATTGGTTGATTAGATAACTGCATTAATGAGAAATTGAACAGGTGTTCCTAATAATTCTTTAGGTGAGTGTAGATCTGTCATGATAGTGTACCGGAAAGCCAGCTAGTGAGAGACGATCTAGTGACTAACGCTAGAGGTCGCAGCATTTAGCCTCATTGTTAGAGCATCTGACTCCCATGCGGAAAGACCCGAGTTCGAGCACTGTTTACAGCGGGCGATGCAAACCAGACAAACAACAGTTACTCACAATTATTGTGTATTTAGTGATTTTGCCTTTAAAAAAATACGAGAACGTTTTTGCAGCAATGTTTTATTTTGGGATGAATTGAGAGCTTTTAATTTGAAAAGTTCTGCAAGACATTCAAAAGAGTCTGTGGAATGGATCGCTAGACACGCCTCTAAAATAGCCATCATGAAATGTGTGGTATGAAGAAACGAACAGTGAAACATTGAAACGTTTGCTTATAACGCGGGGCCTCAGCACCAACACGTGAACAATAACAAATCAAATTCAGCTTCCTTTTTATAAAAAATATTGACAAGACAACCAGCAAAAAAAGGTGCCATGCTTCGTCTCGTGGTGCCGTCTGATATATATTCGTTGCAGATAAGACACACACCGGCTTTGCATTCACAAAACCAGGTAGGATGAACGACTTTCCTCTTTAGACTCTTTGATAGTGCCATTTTCTCTCACCGGCTAGCTTAAATGTTAACATCACGCTGCATGCGATGTAATAGCGTTCCTCCAGCACGCAAACAATTAAAAAAATGCAGTTTAGTATATGAGGATGCCAAGGAATAATTCTGAGTGTAAAAGTATGCCACGTCAAATAATTATTACAATAAGTTAGGCTCCATTGTGTAACAAGCAAATTAAAATACACATTTATTATTCACAATATGGAAAGAGGAAATAAAACATAGTTCGTTAAGAACATGACTCAAACATGCCATTAATGGGCTTTGAGTTGTTTTTATCCATTCCGCATCTCCCACATATGTGTTTTAGCAAGGCGGTCTGTGTTGCAAGTTGGTGAATGAAGATACTTAGGTTACATGTCACTACTGCTTTATTAATTTATCCAATTTTTTAACAGAGTAACAGGTCACTGCCACTTACAAAAGACACTGTAACAGTATGTCACAGGAAATTCTAGTTGCATTTTTCATCAATTAATTTCTTAAATTATTATTTTAAGTTGTAAAGTGAGCAGGATAAATTAAGATTTAGAGCAGGGGTCGGCAAGAAAGTTTGGCATCGGGCCAAAAAAAAATTTGCCACTAGATGGCGGGCCAGATTATCCCTTGATGTTCTGGCCCGCCATCTAGTGGCAAAAAATTTTTTGGGCCCGATGCCAAACTTTCTTGCCGACACCTGCTCTAAATCTTAATTTATCCTGCTCACTTTACAACTTAAAATAGTCTAGAAAATCCAAAAAATATTTGTTGCCAAATGCTGAACACATTACAAGTTTTGGCCCCCTATACCCTCAAATAGGGCATTATTTGAAGGGACAGCCATTTGTAGTCCCTCATTCTATCCCACATTGCACCACAATAATGATTGGACAGCTGATGTATGTTCAACAGCTGTCCGAATTTGCTCACTCGTTCTCATTCACTCCTTTAAGTGAGTATTGGTGGACTAATGTAGGGGAATAGTGATTGAGGGTTTAGGGAGCGATTTCGGATTCCGCCTTGGTTTCCATACTGCCTACTTACTTTGTTACCCATTCATTTCACCTGTGTCTCGTTTAGTTGTCTGTGTTTCTCTTGGTATATATAATCCTGCGTTTTCAGTTTTCTTTGTCTTTGTCAGTTATAATCTTTGATTAGTGTGGCTATTTGTTCCTGTATCTCTCCTATGATCTTCTAAATATTTTGGTTTGCAATTAAAGACTATTTAGAAAGTATATGATTTGTGCGTGTTGGATTACTACACAAAATATTTGACACCAACAGACTTCTGAGTTTTTATTGATCTGCTGGGAAACATTATTATTACACTGGATTTTCCAAAATTTGTTAGGCTCATGGCACTGAATTCTGAAAAGATCATTTTGTTCTGGAAATATATGGCACTTAAGTTAACAACATAATTAAAAAACTACTTTTTACATTTGCATTTAATCATTTTTTTAGACATTTCTATGCATTTTTTTGTCTGTAAAACTGTTCGCAAACACTGCTGGGGAAGTATTTGAACTTTTACCTGGTCTACTATTTTGGTATCATCGATTTTTATCCAACTCAAAACATCCATGTTGTTTTATATGTTGGTCAGCCAACTCCTTGTCTAAATTAGCAATTTAGAATAAGCCATTAAGCGATGTCTCAGTGAGAGTATATGTATCAGACAGTTTGGACACTGTCTTCATGATTACTCCTTCAGCACAATCTCAATGAATCCTTTTCCATTTCAGTTGTGCCCTGTAACCGCATTTTGGTTAGCTGCATGTGTGAGCTCATGAGGGGGTTCTGAAGCAAACACTCTAGGGGTCAGACAGAGAGGACACTGCCAATCTTCTTCCTGAGAGGGGAAATGCAAAGACATGCTGTCAGATAGCAGACATGCAGGACTGACAGTGAAAGACGTGACATCCGGAGGTCAGGAGAAGTGTACGAGCCATTCACATTTGGGAATATTGGAGAAGGAAGGAGGCTCTGTGGGAATGGCCCATTAGAGAGTGCATGCACCCAGAGGATAATCAGATACAGGGCAAATTACCCCCAGCTGGACGCCAATCCTGCATTTCCATGGAGAGTGAGGGGAGTGGAAAGACCCTTCCTGGCGTGTGGGTGATTGCAATTGCGATTCCATACAGAGCGCTGCTCAGGACGTTGACCCTGACCCAGTTGGTAGGTATGATGGTTTATGGGCCATTGGACCGCATTTAATTCTGCGCACAACAGAGGCCCATTACAGACATGACTGCTGGGAGATTCCATCCCTTAACCCTCTGACTTTGTTTTTTCAATCTTCACATTTCAGGCTTGAGCATGAAGAAAGGTTACTGACAGCAGCGAATAACGGTCTTATATATTTCGTTTTTTATTACCTTGGTTTATATTGTAGGAATCCAGCAGCTACTGTGACTTATCTCATGGGTTATTTTTATTGGTTTTCAATACCAGACTCCACTCATGACAAGACCCACGTGGAACCTGCACACATTTTCTAAACTGATTGTGGGGCAAAAGCTCTAGAATCCTGAGGAACGGATTTGAAGTCAACATGAAATTGCATTAAAAAAAAATTCTTTATGTGGTGTATGCCCATGTGACACCATATTTTTTACGTAAGAGTGGCTGCGGCCATTTTGAACTTGAAAGTACAAGACTCCCTATCAGCCACTTCCAGTTATTTTAGCTGTACAAAAACAGTCTGTTATGCTGCTTGATAGGGCTGCACAATATATCGGAATTATTGAAATTTCACACATTTACATATTGCAATATGCCATATGCATATACGAGGCGCATCATGGAGGATGATGCCTGCTGTTTGGGAATGCAGTCGTATAAGACAGTTCTAGAAGGTAATTACACCACTTTGAAGATAGACTTTGCTCAAGCATTTCAGACCAACCAAAACGTGTAAAAAGATCGGTCCGCTGGATAGTCAAGTTATGCAGTAGTAGATGACTGGGTCAGAGCATCTCCAAAACTGCAGCTCTTGTGGGGTGTTCCAGGTCTGCAGTGGTCAGTATCTATCAAAAGTGGTCCACGGAAGGAACAGTGGTGAACCAGCAACAGGATCATGGTCGGCCAAGGCTCATTGATGCACGTGGGGATTGAAGGCTGGCCTGTGTGGTCCGATCAATTAGACGAGCTACTGTAGCTCAGATTGTTCAAGAAGTTAATGCTGGTTCTGATAGAAAGGTGTCAGAATTCACAGTGCATCGCAGTTTGTTGCGTATGGGGCTGCATAGCCGCAGACCAGTCAGGGTGCCCATGCTGACCCCTGTCCACCGCCGAAAGCACCAACAGTGGGCCTGTGAGCATCAGAACTGGAACACGCAATGGAAGAAGGTGGCCTGGTCTGAGAAATCACGTTTTCTTTTACATCACGCGGATGGCCAGGTGCGTGTGCTTTACTTCCCAGGGGAACACATGGCACCAGGATGCAGAACATTAAGTATCTGCTGCTAACATCTTGGTGCCAGATACCACAGCACACCTTTAGGGGTCTAGTGGAGTCCATGCCTCAACGTGTCAGGGCTGTTTTGCCAGCAAAAGGGGGACCAACACAATATTAGGACGGTGGTCATATTTGTTATGCCTGATCGGTGTATAATTCTTAGATTTTGTAAATGGACACTTGTAGCGCAAAGTTGGCAGCTCTACTCTGAATACCAGTATGATTTTGTCCCTGCTGCTGGGTGGAGATGTTGTTCAGGGAGAAAGAGTAAATCTGTCCATTCTCTTTGATTCATGGGGGCCCGTAAACATTGTGCTAGGTGTATGATTATAGGAGCAAGGTGTTGAGCACACAGTTATTCACCCTGGAAGAGTCAATGAAACCCCACCCGACCCATTGTGCTTTATTATTGCCTAGTTGTCCATACTTGTCCCTTACAGTAACACCGTCTCTGTCCTTCCTTCTTGCAAGCACTCTTTTTGCCTCTAGTTTCTTTCTTTCTTTTTCCATTCTCATTCCTCAATCCTGTAAAGAGAGCATGAGCACATACCTGTGCTGTAAGGTAATGGATTGAAAAGGGATAATGGATGCTTTGACACATTTACAAGGTAGCAACTCTGTAATTATCATTGTGAATTGTTATTTACACCATCAGCTGACTTTGTTTCAGTCCTGAGCCTATCCTACAATCTGACAGGAATTTACAAGGTAGAGTTACAAGAAGAAAATGTACCATAGAGTGCATGTGTGTATTGGTGTGAATAAATGGAAAGGTGTGCCAACAGATGCAGAACAGAAGAGCTGCACTTGAACTCACTGACACCATTAACAACAGCACAAGGAAACTTAACTCAACCCTTGAGAAAAAATAATTGTTCTTAATTGTATTGAATATGCACTTGTAGTGTACTTTAAATCTTAAAGGTAAAATTAAAAGAATATTTACTTGCAGATGATATAATATTAAAAGAGTGCACTTTCATGACTGTTTCTTAACACACTTAAGTACACATTTAAAAAGTGCATGTTGTGATAATATAAAATCAAAAGTTCATTTTAAATATTTTTTCAATTTTTTGTTATACTGTATGCTTTAAAGATTTACACTTATTTTAATGTGTTAACTAACATACTAAAGGACTTGCAAAGTCACCTGCTTGATTTGAATTGTACTGTAGTCTGTTATTCAATATTACATTTAATATGTGTGTGTGTATGTATATATATATATATATATATATATATATATATATATATATATATATATATATATATATATATATATATATATATATATATATATATATATATATATATATACACTCACCTAAAGGATCATTAGGAACACCATACTAATACTGTGTTTGACCCCCTTTCGCCTTCAGAACTGCCTTAATTCTACGTGGCATTGATTCAACAAGGTGCTGAAAGCATTCTTTAGAAATGTTGGCCCATATTGATAGGATAGCATCTTGCAGTTGATGGAGATTTGTGGGATGCACATCCAGGGCACGAAGCTCCCGTTCTACCACATCCCAAAGATGCTCTATTGGGTTGAGATCTGGTGACTGTGGGGGCCATTTTAGTACAGTGAACTCATGTTCAAGAAACCAATTTGAAATGATTCGAGCTTTGTGACATGGTGCATTATCCTGCTGGAAGTAGCCATCAGAGGATGGGTACATGGTGGTCATAAAGGGATGGACATGGTCAGAAACAATGCTCAGGTAGGCCGTGGCATTTAAAGATACCCAACTGGCACTAAGGGGCCAACCATTACACCACCACCACCAGCCTGCACAGTGGTAACAAGGCATGATGGATCCATGTTCTCATTCTGTTTACGCCAAATTCTGACTCTACCATCTGAATGTCTCAACAGAAATCGAGACTCATCAGACCAGGCAACATTTTTCCAGTCTTCAACTGTCCAATTTTGGTGAGCTCGTGCAAATTGTAGCCTCTTTTTCCTATTTGTAGTGGAGATGAGTGGTACCCGGTGGGGTCTCCTGCTGTTGTAGCCCATCCGCCTCAAGGTTGTGCGTGTTGTGGCTTCACAAATGCTTTGCTGCATACCTCGTTGTAACGAGTGGTTATTTCAGTCAAAGTTGCTCTTCTATCAGCTTGAATCAGTCGGCCCATTCTCCTCTGACCTCTAGCATCAAAAATACTCTGAAATACTCAGACCGGCCCGTCTGGCACCAACAACCATGCCACGCTCAAAATTGCTTAAATCACCTTTCTTTCCCATTCTGACATTCAGTTTGGAGTTCAGGAGATTGTCTTGACCAGGACCACACCCCTAAATGCATTGAAGCAACTGCCATGTGATTGGTTGATTAGATTAGATTAGATTAGATTAGATTCAACTTTATTGTCATTACACAAGTACAGGTACGAGGCAACGAAATGCAGTTTGGGTCTAACCAGAAGTGCAATAGCAGCAAGTGCAGGACATGAATATGTACTGAATAAATATAAAGATGGCTATTACTATAAATAGAATTTACAGATAGATATGTATAGAATATAATATACAGATGGATGTTGCTATAAACAGTTTGCAGATAGATATATACTGAACAGAATTTACAGATAGATATGTACTGAATATATATATACAGATGGCTATTATTGTAAACAGAATTTACAGATAGATAGATATATACTGAATGTAATATACGGATGGATATTACTATAAACAGAATTTACAGGGTAGATATGTACTGAATATATATACAGATGGCTATTACTATAAGCAGAATTTACAGATAGATGTATATAATGATATGTTAGGCTAAGATGGGCAGTATAGCAATGAACGATATAGTGCAAATGAGCATATTTTAGTAGGGTAGTAGTGCAAGATGCATATATGAACAGGTGTTACTGTAGTAACAGTCGATAGTGCAAATGAGCATATTCCAGTTAGGTAAGTAGTGCAAGATGCATATATGTACAGGGGTTACTGTAATAAACAGTCGATAGTGCAAATGAGCATCCAGTAGTGCAAATAACAAGTGAAGGCAGATGTGAGGGGGAGAGGAGGGTTATCAGTATATAGGGGGAGTGGGATCAACGAGGGTTAGAGTTCAATATGGAGACAGTTCTGGGAAAAAAACTGTTCTTAAGTCTGCTGGTCCTGGTCCGGAGGCACCTGAAACGCCTACCAGAGGGCAGGAGAGAAAACAGTTTGTGGGCTGGGTGAGAGGAGTCCTTAAGGATGCTGCGAGCTCGATGCAGACAGCGTTTCCTCTGGATGTGGTCGATGGCAGGTAGTGGAGTCCCTGTGATGCGCTGGGCTGGGCATTAATGAGAAATTGAACAGGTGTTCCTAACAATTCTTTAGGTGAGTGTATGTATAAATTGCAACTTTCTTAATTCAAATGTGTAATTACAAATGTGTAATTAAATACATGCCATCCAAGTTTAAATAGAAATGGCATTAAACATATTTTAGCTGACCATAAATGCTTGTCAGTACATTTTAAACATTTTTCAAAGACAATAGAAGTAATTCTGAAATTACATATTGTCAGGATATACACACTGGACAAGATTAGTGAAGATCCAAACACACACTTTATTTGGGAACACAGGGCAGAGAATGGGGTGTAGCAGATGCACTTGTATCACATTGAGAGATGGTAGATGAATAACAGTCTTGATGGTTGTCTTATAGAGGAAGTATGGAGATGGAGAAACGGATACCTCAGCAGCCGGGATAAAAGGTGAGTAACGAAAGCCAATACTCTGGGATGAAGTCGCAAGGAGACAGGAACACACTCTGGGAAAACCAAAGCGATCAGGTAAGTGAGTCTTTCCTAGTGCAAGGCCAGACAGTGATTGAAGGTGAGCTGTGTGAATATATAGTGTGCTGCTGATGAGGGTGATTGATGACAGGTGCGGGTGATCAGTACTCTGGTGACAGGGATCGCTGTGTGGTGGAAGTGAGAGAGCCTGGCTGATTTGTGACACATATAAAGATGTATTAAATGCAGCTAATCACATTTAAAATAAATGTATGTAAACTATAATACATTTTCATTTAATTGCAAATAACATGCAATTAAGTGTCTGAAAAAAGTACAGTTAATTCACACTTAAGTATATTCTTCTCAAGTATATTATTTCCATAATTGTGTTATGTTGTTGAAAATTCTTTACATAATTCGGTGTCCCAGTCAAAAATGACCAAATAAATCATAATAAATCTCTTATGCTATTATCACCAAATATTGGATCCATTGTTATTGTATCTAATGCTGCGTTCCAGGCAGGTTTTTGAGCCCGTAAGTTACGACTTCAAACCACGACTCACGACTTTGTAGCGTTCCAGGCAAAGTCACGCCAAACTGCCTGAGCGCAAGGAATTGTGGTAGCTAGATGTAAAGTAAGCATGGCAGACCGTACGGGGCTTTTGCTCATTTACAATCATTTCTATCGCCAAAGGTGCTTACTCCTTGCTTATTTGAGGGAAACGGAGGAGAAAAAACAGTGCATAAGGCAAGAGAAGCTGTTATACCTTTTATTTTACGTCACTGTGTACGACTTTCATAAACACCGCATCTGTAGGGGCTGCCATTGTTGTTTCGCGGGCTATGTGACGTCAGAGCGTGTAACTGGGAGTACATAGATCTAGTACAAGTTCACGGGCGGGACTGCCATTCCAGTGCACTTTCACGGGTAGAAGGTTGTAAAAACACGGGTTACAGGTTGTCTGGAACGTAGCATTAGTGTTTGAGTGAAAAAAAGTTTACTCAAGCTTATTTACCTTTAAAAAAACTAAAGTGCATAAGCTCAGATCCATGTGGCCTACAATAAATCAGTTCCAAAAAGAAATTCAAAACCTGTGCTAATTGAAAGAAAAAAGTTGACAAAAACATTGAATCAAATATTTGGTAAGACCATAGCATAACGAGAGATTCATAAGCAATTTTTGTAGGCTGGTCATTTTTGAACGGGAACACCACAAGTGTAACAGTTTCGAGGAAAAAAAAGAAAAAGCACAAAAATCACGAACGTTTTTTGGGAAGTTATACCCTGTGCGAGCAAAGTCAGTAAGTTTTAGTCAAATGCGATAATATTAACTAGCAAAGAAAATCCTCTCTGGGTCAAAATGACGGGAACACAAACAGAGGTTTAAAAGTATGAAGTGTACTTCTTTTTCACAAGGATATTATATGCAACCAAATGCAAACTTTTCCTAAGTTGCCTCATGTACACTATGGAGCCTATTTAAATTCACTTTAGTCCAAGACCTCGGCATGGTGAGTGTCATTGCTCTACATTTTAAAATATGGCCAACGTGAACAAAGGAGGCAGCTGCTAACCACATCATATGTTGGAAACTGACCAGGATATGAAGCCTGACATTGAAAATCAATATATATAATATGCTGTTTCTGAGGAGTAGTAGGATCATTTAGCCCTGCTGCTATAGTTATGAGCATGTTAAACATACACTTTTGTTTAGCTAAGAGGTTCAAATGAAAACTAGCTAATTGATGATGAATATTCAGATGGTGTTGTTTACGGCTGAATGTTGCACTGAGACAGGCAGTATTGTTGGAAATTGAGAGTTTATGGATTGCCTCATAATGTGGGGAAAGGATAGATAATATGGAAATAAGGCTATTTGTATGATTACACATAAACACATTTATGAATTACCTGCTTATTAATTAGAGGATGTATTTTTTTATTTGGCCACAACGCATGCAGGATGACAGGAAGATGAGTTCATTTGCCTAATTATGCCTGATACAGTATGCAGAATATTTTTTTCTTATCTGATTACACATTTCTCAAGTTCGATATGGTCAAAATAATTACTATTGGTCAAAACAGACTATTAATGCCTAAACGTTGTTTTCTGTACTGTTTCTAAATGTTCCATAACCTGTGTATTATCAGCAATTTTACTAACAGAAGAAATATAGGGTATCATCATTAGCAAAACATTTTGAAATTTACACTTTAAGCCCTGCATAAAAAACGTAATACCTTAGAAGCAATTTATTTTTTTTATTTATTATTATTTGCAAGTTAAATGTATTGATTAGCTTACTCAACTATTTCAAGTTGAGAGTAATTAAAATGTATGAGTACAAAATAAAAATCTGCCGGTTCTGCTTACTTAAACTTTGGGTTTATTACCTTAAAAATGTTTATGTAACTGATTACCTTACATTTTTTGAGTTTTGCCAACTTATTAATGTTTACAGTGTATAGTAGTTATATGTTGCTAATTAATATTACATACTACATAAATGTATAATTACACCTTAATAAAGTGTAACTCTAATTTGCAATTAATCACGTTACTGCATAATGTAACAATTAATTTAAACAAAAGTAGCAGGTGAAATGCTGTAATAAGATTCACAATTCATTCCAGCAAACATGTCAGTCAGTTTTCACCACTTTATGATCACATTTACTAAAAAATATTCTGTTCACAGAAAATCTCTAGTTCATTCTATGGGATCTTTTGTAAAGCGTGTCTGAGTAAGTAACAGTATAATGGAGGTGAAGATTAAGCAAAGGGTCGATCGAAATACAATTTAAAAGACATTCTCAATGCAATTCTGAATAGCACTCAGTCCTAATTCTCACACACACACACACACACACAAAAACGCACAAACATATGGATATGGATATTGTCAGACATGCACACAAAGACTTTTCTCTCCCCGAGTAAATATGTTATCAGTGATTTGTGAGAGCAGCAGAAAACAGTACACTTCTCATTTTAATCGCAAAAGACCATAAACACCATCTCTCGTTTCTCTGAGACGCACTGAATTGCTGTTTCCTTACGATTCATTTCACGCTCTATCTAGCAAAAACATGCAGCACTTCTGTTCAATGCTTACCCTTTGAAAATATTAATGGAAAGAGCTTGCATTAAGAAAATTCTCAATCTCTTTCCCTTTCTTCTGTCAGACTTCTCGCAGTACATACACATGGAGCTGAAGGACAGATGTTACTGTGTGTAAATTAAAGGAAATTGAGGATGTTTATCCTCAGGTAAATATTGGTTTCATGTATAACATGATACAATGCTGTGAATCACATTCTATAAGGAGTATATCTCATGCAGGTTTTGGAACTGATCCAAAAATGATCTTTAGGGTGTGTTCACACTTGTAGTCCAGATCTCTTCGTTCCTTAGGTCAGGACCAAAAAAGAAAATGATACATTTAGTCCTGGTTCGCTTATGGCGCTTTTCCACTGCATGGTACAGCTCAGTATGGCTCACTTTTAGGGGGGTTTCACTGTGTACACTACCTAGTACCTGGTACTTTTTTAGTACCACCTAGGTTGAGGTTCCAAGCGAGCCGTACCAATACTAAAATGTGACGTGTAAACACTGTAGATCACTGATTGGTCAGAGAGAATCGTCACTACCAGCATCAATGGATTCATGACACGAGACACCAAGGGCCCTATTTTAACTATCTAAGTGCATGGTATGAAGTGCATGGCGCAGGTGCACTTAGGGCATGTCCAAAACTTAGAATCAACTTTTGCTAATTTAACGACGGAAAAAATGATCGGCGCTCAAGGCGCATGGTCCAAAAGGGTTTTACCTGGTCTCTTAATTAGTCATGGGTGTGTTTTGGGGGTAATGTGCAACAAACCAATCAGAGTCTCATCTCCCATTCACTTTAAAAGCCAGTTGTGCTTGCACCATGGCGGATTTGCTATTTACATGGCGGATATAGACACCCTCAACCTGACGAGTCAGTTTAAATACATGTGTGTATTGCCACGATTGCTCAAATAATTAGCCAATTTCATTCGTCATTACTGCAAATATGTAATTCTGAAACATGCAATGACTATCCATTATGGCATTTTTATCTTTTTGTACACAATAATAATCTATTACATTGTAAACCTTGGCATGTTTGTGTGCTGCTGAGCGTCCCTGTGTGCAACAAGCAGAGTGTACGTGCGTTGTGTACCCACCTATAGGTGCATATTACTAACACAAAATAAAAAAATAAAAAACTGTGCAGTCGTTTTCAGTTGCCTCAAAATAGCAACGCGCCAACAATGCGTCTGAACACACTTCGTTTTCAGACCAGCAACCCCACGGATGAACAGATTGCATTTGCTATTTAAACAACATGGCGCTGGACGTGAAAATTATAACTGCGTCTAGCTGAAACTACTGTTGCAAAAAACAGCTGCGTCGCCAACAACCTCCGCAGTATCATTTATTTGCATTACTTTTTGAAATGACTTGCTTTAAACGAACATAGCACGCAACTTGAAAAAAGAAATGGCTGTATCATGGTCAGTAGATGAGGTTGTGGCGCAACTATAACTATCAGTCTATAATTCCACTTTGAAGCATTACTAAACTGCAGTGGAAAAGCAAACCGAGCCAAAGTAAAGCGAGCCGAGCCGAGTCGTACCACACAGTAGAAAAGTGGCTTTAGCATTAACACTGTCATTTTAAATTCTGAACCTAAAGATACAAAACAATACAACAACAACTTACCAAACATCTAAAACCATGCTGTGTGCTGGGCTAAATTCCTTTGTTGTTTTTGTGTACACATGATGATATTTTTACCAGCTGAGAACTCACTAAGAATTTGAAAGTGTGTAAAGGAGTCAAAACAGCACCAGGAATTCCTCCGTCACACACATGCAAAGATCTGCTGCAAGGAAACTGCGGTTCTGACGTGTTTAGGTAGAGTTATTATAAAGCATATGATTTGCAATGAGTCTTTTGCAAATGAGTCTTTTGCTCTAACTTTGACCTTAACTGACTTTGCTCAGATTGTCAATCCAACCTTGAGATTTGGGGCTGGTTAGGGGTCAGTTTTCCCTGTGTAACTGTGTTCCTTCCACTGTGTGCACTTTTGTACAGTGGCCAAAAGAGCGCAGCATGCAAATAGAAAAAACACAAAGCAAAGCAAATTAAGAAAAGCTCTTCATCAGTTTGACAACACATGTGCTGCAAATACTCACAACACAACCAAATACAGAAACACGCTGCAAATACTTACAACACACATACGATCAGGATGTTAAAATAAACAAAAAAACTCACCTTTCAGGTCATCGACAACACCACTGACAAGTAGACATTGAACAATAAGCAGTCCCAGCCAGGTTCATCACTTGTTGGGGTCCCATTGAAACATTTCCGTTGTGGTCTGTGCTATTTGCAGCGCGTTTTTTGTTTCAGTTGAGGCGTGTTGAGCTCTCGGCCACCATAATTTTGGCCATGTGGAAAATAAATTATTTTTTATTTGAGCAACATCTCAAAATATGTTTTTTATTTGATAGTATTGTGTGTTTGGGATTACATTCGGTTACACTTTATTTTAAGGTGTCCTTGTTACAGTGTAATTATACATTTAAGTTTTTATTTAACATTTTATTTTGGGAATAAAACTTTATTTTGCTAAATTAATTTCAAAGCTAGCGTAGCATTTTACTTATCTTGAAAACACTGTGAAATAATAATTTAATTTAATAATTTGATAAAATTATAATTGAAATATCACATACAAAAAAATCTATTTTACATAGATTTTACTGCGGACAGTTGTAATTTTTGTAAACTGTGATGTATAGCACGTTCACACAATAAATATTAACATTTTTAAAGATTATTTTTATTGTGGATTTTTCATGTTTAACTATTGAAGTTTTAGTTTGGGACACGGGTAATATTGTACAAATCCACGTTTGAAAAAATTTTAAAACAACATTTAACCCATTTAGATAAAGAAACACAACCTCAAGGTTGTGTTATGTTGGATTTCTAATGAAATAATATTTGTAATAATAAAACAAAAATGTATTATTATAACAATTTATTATTCAAATGTCTTTTTTTATGAAACTCATTGCACATGCACATACAAGTGCTCTTTTATCACAAAGAATCCTGTTGCTTTATAGAGGACATAAAAAGAGATTCATTTTGTGTTTAGGTTGAATTCGGTCAAAGTTTCTCCTTTACAGCATGTGATTTCAATTTAATGTCAGTGTATACCCCCACTGCGACAAGCAAAGCAAATGTTCCAGCACGCATCTCATTGTACCTTGAGTGAAATTTGCAAATAGTTCCCTGCCCTGAAGGATAAAACGCAACACTCACAGAAGCGTGCAAATACCCTAAAATTCATACATCATTTCAACTGGGATCACTGGGGTGTGAGAACACTTAATTATTACGAATAGGAAGGCTAAAATAACAAAATTAAGTGTGTGTGTGTGTGTGTGTGTGTGTGTGTGTGTGTGTGTGTGTGTGTGTGCGTGCGCATGTGTGCGTGTGTGTGTGTCAGGGCAAGTCCATTGCGCACAGCAAACAAAAACACATCTGCCACTCAGAATGAGTGATTACCTTTCTCCACGTGGAAGGAAAAGTAAATTCCACACTTTTGCCCCTCCTCCGGGCGCAGACACACACTTCAAATGTCTCTCACGCATATACACTCAAACACATTCACGTTTATTTATGAAGGCCCACAAAGTTCATGATTCTGCTGGGTGTTCCAAATCTGTAATCATTACAACAACACCAGTACATCATTTTTATATTTGTTTGTTCTTCTCGCTGTACTTCTCAGTAGCCTTTATAATAAAGCACAGAGATCTAAGTTCCCTGGAGGGCTTCTTGTGACACAGGTTGTTTCAGTGAATGATGAATATGGGCCACTTTAGTCATACGGGGACTGCCTGTATTTATCATACTATGTCTTTTTGACAATTAATTCAGCAGTCAGCTACAAACACACAAAACGGCCATGTAGACTAAGGGTACACTCTAAAAAAAATGTGGGTAAAATATGGACAAATCCAACAATTAGGTTAAAAATGTAATTTAAATTTAACGGCTGGGTTTGTCCATATTTGACCCACATTTGGGTTGAAACAACCCAGCATTTTTTTAGAGTGTATATGATGTTTACTGGAATTAGCTTGCTGTTAAGTTGGTTTTAGGCTTTGGCTCACTTGATGTACTTTTAAATCTAAATCTAGCCGCTTCAGGAGGAAAACAAGATTGTGCTGGCCAAGGAAACCCATTGATTGTAAGGACAGCTAGGAGTTGAGTTTTCTCCCTCAGCGATATCTAACAGTTACATCCATCACCTTGCAGACACACTGATATAGACTCACATTCATTGCTCACACCTCAGGGAGAGTTACAAGTGTATCCTAGCTAGGTAGAAACTTATGAAGATATCCTCTAGAGTGGGCTGTTTAAGATTAGTCTCACATAGCCAGACCTTCAGACTTGCGGCAGAAGGTCTGGACTCTATCACAGCTTTCATTGGCCAAGGACAGCCCAGAGGCCATCTGACCGACATGTAAAGCAACCACTCACAGTTCATTTTGTTCTGCAACATGTTTAGGGGGCATGAAAGTGTAACGTTGATGTCCCTACAATAACAGACCGGTGTGTAAAACACTTGGACATATTTCCGAGTCTATGCTTCAAACTTCCCATAAATCCAGCGTTTAGTTAATCCTGGTAAGCGCCCAGTCACAGTTGTAAACACCACAGCTTTCTTCTTCCATGAGGGAGTTTGGTGTCACAGCATCTTTGTTTCCAGGCAGACCATTACAGAATGCGACACACACGTCTCCTGGACATCCTGTAAAATTAAACCAATCAGATGACGACTTTGAAACTTCTGAAGTGTTTCCAATTTTGTGTGCCATATGCATCAGACGTTCATCCAACGGTCCATGAGTGTGATGTCTGAGGCTGAGATTAGGTTGACGAGGTAGTTATGGTCTTAAAACAAGAACAGTAGCGAACCGTGATTCTTGAAGCTTGGCCCTCTCACCCCCTTCCCTTTGTCAGGAAAAAGTAAACTCAGCCTAAAATCAGCCTAGCTTACTGTGTCCTCTTCTATAATAGTGTATGTTACCTTTGACAAGAAATGCCACAAGCAAACATCAGAGTGAGTGTGAGAGTTATCACCAAAATTAAACAAAAAGTAATAAAATGCTCATCATCACACAATCGGTGTCATTCCAGCGGAATATGGTGACAAATGGCCACAAAACCAACTAAATTCAATGCAAGCCGACACATCCTGACAGCGCTCAGACCAAAGCACATTAGAGACAGACACTTCCACGTCTTACAGTGAACAGCAATCCTGCACTGTAAAAAATGAATCATGGGTCTTGTAATTTTCACACAAAGAAATTAAGGTGATAATTTTAAAAAAGTATGTATATTTAAGAAAATTGTGGTTCAGTGTTGTATAGAAAATATTGACAAAATTTCACTAATAAAACCAAGAGATTTTTAAATCAAATTGTTTAAAGGAAACTTAAGCAATTTTGAGTTAAGCTTGAATTGAGGAACCAATTAAGCTTATAAAATTAAGGAAAAAAGGCTACCTATTTATTTGTTCAATTATGCAGTTTTATTTAGAGACACCATTGTTAGTTCCCATCATGCTTTGCATATGGCTGAAAATGGAGCATTAATATTGAAATTAGGTGTTATTTTATGTGTTTTTGAGTGAAGGGAAACATCTGTTAATGTTTAATGATCAGTTATGTTTGACTTTTGAAAGAGTTTCTATGTTGAAGTTTTAACATAGTGCAGAAGAGAAGAGCTTATGGCTAGGTTGCTGCATAACTGCATGTATACTAATAATATGATGCATGTTGCTTTGTTCAATGAGCAATAATTTTGCTAATGCCAGTGCAGTAACAAGTTTGTTTCTACTTGTGCTGTGCTAGCAGCATACAGTCTATTAATTGTACATCATGACTCAAAGTAAAAAATAAACAGGTAATTTCCATTCACTCTATTCACACCTTTTTTAGAGTCAACTTAAAATAAAAAATAAACTAAATTTCATTAAAAATATTAAATTAATTGTTTCATAGACTAAATAATTTAGGACATTTTACATGATTTATTCAGGTAGATTGCATTAAAGAAATCAAGCCTTAAAAACTACTAAAAAATATTATGTGTAATATTGTTACCATAATTTTTAAGTAAATAGCACATACATTTCTTACAGTGTGGCATTTTGGAATCCATCACTACAAACAATGTGATAATAAATCATATAATTAGACTGACACAGCAGCCGATTAAATGTATGTAACAGGCTATTTAAACTTATGATTTGGGGAAAATTCAACATTTATGCAGAATTACAGCAAATGTGCATGGTCGCTAAGTGAATTTACAGACTGATCAATAATTCTGCAAAATAACTTTTTTCTCAAATAAAGCTTAACATATAAAACAATGGCAGCAGCAGCCAGAATAAAATCAGTCAAGTAACCTATTAGATTTACGTAGACCTATATTGGCAAGCATAAGAGACTTCTTAAAAAAAAAAAAACACACACATTAAAAGGCTTACCGACCTCCAACTTTTGAACAGCAGTGTATATTTTAAGAAAATAGCTTGCCCATGCATTTTGCAATGGTTGCTAAGGTATTCTGCATAATTTTAGTGAATTGTTACAGGCTTGCAAAGGTGTTCCAAATGGTTGCTAGGTGACTGCATGTTTGCCCAAGTCAAAACAGCACGTCTCTATAATATTCGCAGGCAAAAATTGTCCAATCGTTTAGAAAAGCAACACACTTCTCCTCAACAAGCCGTAATTTAATCACTCATGTCTGTAGCAATGGTTCTGTAAGAATTACACACCAAAGTTTAATATTTAGCAACAGGGATTTGTTCAAATCCATAACCATAATTATGAGCAATAATAGTAGTGACGTTTCCTTTAGTGGACACCAATAATACTATGAAGTAAAAGGCAATTTAATACAGTACTGCCTTGCAAGCACTGTAATAACTGAGTCATAAGAATGATCCAGTATTATTTGCAATGTATGCCATATAATGTTGCAGTACACTTTAACAATCTAAATGATCTAAAACTAGCAGAGCCCTCGCGGGATCATTGGTAAGCTAGCTGTACAAATGTAAGTTGAGACTTATTTCAGCAGAGTGTGAATTGGTAAGCAATCTGACCTCATGAATATTTTAAAATGAAGAGTTATTGATGATTCAGAGGAGCGGCTAAATTCACTCACTTGAGTGTATCATGCCGTTATTAGTTTTTCTCAGTGTGTTGCCTTTCTCTGAGATGTCTATGTAATCAAAGCGCTGTTTGTTTTCACTGGTTGCGATCTGGAGAAGGTTCTTTCTTCACAGAGGAGAGTCTCTCTGTGGGATGGATAATCTGGCCCTGGGCATGATTCCAAGGGAACGCCATAATGACTGCTGTGACTCCCTGACCCTTTATGATTTATGCAGTGCTCCATGGATAACAGGCACCATGGACACCCTACACATACGCACACATTTCCATCCACTTCGAGCCTCAACCCCCCACTCTCCCTAAAGATCCCAAAGCCCTAGTGAGATTCCTGTCTCAGGGATCAGCCCTACATATCCAAAAAATCTCCCCCAATGCACGCCTGCTTAGGCCACAGTGTGCTGTTGGGTCAGAGGTCATGTTGGAGCTGTCAGTGAGCTGCTTGTGTCAGGAGTAACAGCAGTCCGTAGGGACTGCCGTTCTCTCGACCTGTTTTGGGTTTGAGGTATGAGGAGGAAAGGTGAGGCGCCAGGTGATAATGCATCATACTGGACACTGTGAAAGGGCCAGACCTTATGGATTTGTGTGCTTGTGTGTGCGTGTGTGTTTTAGTAGCAGACTTATTAAATTCAGATTGTCTGACAGACCTCACTGTCTACATAGGCTGCTACTTTTCAAGGCAGCACCTTAACTGAAATATAACCTCAAGAAAGACTTTGAAATGGTCTTCATGGGCAGCAACTCAGCAATGGTCACAATAGTTCTCACAGGAAATTCACAAGAAACTTGAATCAACAGAAAAATTCACTCACAATTGATTGAAATTAGATCATTTTTTTAGATAATTTAAAATTAGAATTAGAATTACAATTAAAATTAGAACTCTATTTTAATTTTATTAAACATGATATCTAAGGGTGTACTCACAGTAGGCACAGTTGCCTTGTACCGTGCCCAAGCGTGATTGCCCAACCGAACCGCGCTTTGGCCCACCTCTTCCAAGCCAGCCAGGGCCGGCTAAACGAACCGTTAGGCACGGTTCAGAGTACACCCTAAAGCAAATTACAAATGCATTTTGTTTTTTTGTTTTTTGGATTTCCATTCCCTGGGAATCAAACTCATGACTAACTTCATGCACTACATGTTGAAAAGCACTCTTTATTCCAATAGATGTATGATGTGTAATGTACGATTGATGTATGTTGCTAAGATAATGATTTGAAGCTCTAATAAGCACAAATAGCATATGCAACTCTTCAGTGATTTTTTTTTTTATTAGATGGAACTCTTTTGCTACTGATGGAACTATATTTTGTGTTTTTGGTGTGTGTTTTTTTTTTTTTTTTTTTTTTTTTTTTGGAATGACTGACTGACTGACTGACTGACAGTATCCAAACCAAATTACTATTGATGCATTGATTAATTGATTCATTCATTTTGAGTTTATATTCCATGGTAAGCAAACTCATCACTTTGGTATAGTTAACATCCACACTACTTGCAGGAAATGTACCCGTCTCTCATGCTGGTTCAAATCCCTCTCAGAGCAGTGCAAGTAGAAGCGAAGGGGTTACATTGGTGCCGTGACCCGGATGGGAGTAAGGTTTTGGGGGGTGAGTGTAACGGAGGCCAGCAAGTAAAGAGCTGTGCAGGTAAACCTCACTTCCTCTGGCCTCAAGAGGTGCACTAGAGCATGTCGTCTTTATCGCCCTAGTTTGTACACCCCTTCCATGACGGTAACGTTGGTTCGAATCCCGCTCAGAGCAAGGTGAATAGAACCGGAGGGGTTACATTGGTGCTGTGACCCGGATGGGAGTGAGGTTTAGGGGGGTGAGTGTAACGGAGGTCAGCAAGTAAAGAGCTGTACAGGTAAACCTCACTTCCTCTGGCCTCAAGAGGCGCATCCTTGTTTGGCATCCTTGATCTTGTTTGGCGCATCTCTTTAGCATCCTTGTTTGCACATCATGTCAGAAACGCTGGTTGAAATCCCGCTCAGAGCGGTGCAAGTAGAACCGGAGGGGTTACATTAGCATGTTGGTAAGCTATTATTTGATGTTCTTACAAGCACAAAAACTACAAAGCATATGCAAATAAAAGTGCATTTAATTAGATGAAACCATTTTCTACTGATAATTCTTATTTGTTTTTATTTGATAGGCACTTGTATCCAAAGGCAATTACCATGCATTCAAGGTGTTTTTGTCAGTTTGTGTATTCCCTGGGAATCAAACCCATGACCTTGGTGTGGCTAGCACTCTGTTAATGCTCAGAAATGCTCAGAATTGATTGTAGTATAGTTTGATGTTAGTATGCTAAAGGTTTGATGCTCTAATACACACAAAACCCTAAGCATACAAAGTAAAAAAGTGCATTCCATTACTTTGGCATGGCTAGCATCATGCGATACGTTTTCAGCTACAGGAACTTGTTGCAATACTGAATTAAATATATTTTTCGTTTTTAATCAATCAATCGTTAATCAAAAAATTTCTCTTTAAAATTTAATTGAACAATGTTCATTGCAGTGCATTCTGCGATTGCCTTATCTGTGAAAGATAGATCCAATGCTGTCTTTTCCCAAAACAAAGTATAAGGCATCATAACTTCTTTAGACTTTGGGTCAGCAGTGTGCCCATGATGCCTATAAATCTTGCCTTGGTAGGTAGCACACTTTGCAACACAGCTAGTGTGTATATATATATGTATATACTAGACCTGGGTGCCTCTGTTGGGTACCTCTACACATCCATCTGTTTGGGTGAGTATATCAGCCGTCCCTGAACAACCAAAAGCTTTATGAGGCCATGAATTGGGTTGCTTTTAATTGGCCCTCTGTGTAGAAGAAGAAGCCTGCAGCTACAACGAGCTTATCAGCTCCTGCCCTCCATCAATAATGCATGTGTCGGGCATTAATGCGCTGTGTTCTGCCTGTTAGCAAGAAACAACAGTGGAGTTCTTGAGGACAGAGTCACTCAGGGAGGCAAATGGATGGTTCAGCGCTGCACTCCAGTGTAATATAGATGAATGAAGGGACAGTGGTCCTGCTTTCCCATCTCTTCAGCCCTGAGGCCATCCCAATGGATCGCTTCTGCTCTGTGACTTCAACAGTTGCCTGACATCAGAACTTAACACAATAGTATTCAATGTTGAGGTAACACATTACAAGTAACACAAGTTATGTAATCAGATTACTTTTTTCATGTAACTGTAACGGAGGCAAGCTAGTAAGAGCTATGCGTGTAAACCTCACTCTCCTGGCCTCAAGAAGACTCCGTCCCATGCCAGAGACGCCGGTTCGAGTCTCGCTTGGAGCAGGGAGAATAGGACCAGAGGGGTTACATTTGGTGTCATGACCCGGATGGGATTGAGGTTTTGGGGGATGAGTATAAAGGAGACATGCTAGTAAGAGCTGTGCGTGTAAACCTCACTCCGCTGGCATCAAGAGACACGTTAGCGACTGATGCTAGAGGCTGCTGTCTTTAACATCCTTGTTAGCGCGCCCGCCTCCCATGCAGGAGACGCCGGTTCGAGTCCCACTTGAAGTGAGGAGAATAGGACTGGAGGAGTTACATTTGGTGTCGTGACCCGGATGGGATTGAGGTTTAGTACAAAGGCGTTGTGTGTAAACATGATGGTTATTGTAGTTCTAGACTAAGGGCCAGATTTACTCATTTGCACCTACGCAAACCCTCTTTTGGCGTTAAAAAACAATTTAATTTATTTTGATTTACTAAAGACACACAGTGAAATATTAGCGCTGGAAAGGCGTGGACACAGTTATTTTTGCGGCTGACCTTATTGCATATGCATTTGTAGGAGTTTCCCTTTCACACACAAAATTTATGGGAGGAGAGCACTTAAATTAATCACGCATGGTGATTTACTAAGTTTTGCGCTAGTCAATTTACTGGTATTTGCGCCATTATTTACCACCCCAAAAAGCATGTCTTAAAGCAGACACTGATTTGCGCTTGCACTGGTAGATTGTGTTGGTCATTATGGAAATGTGTCCGGCTGTGTCTGTGTTCTTTAATTTGCGCTTCAGATTTTAACATTCCCATCAGCACTTTTTTGGAATTGTGCTCCTACACTAATTTGCCCTGTTTAGTAAATCTGGCCTGAAATGTGAGCATGCATTTACTTGCACAAAAACAGATTATACATAAATGAATATTGTGCAAGCCTGCAAAAATTAAATATGTTAAATAATACAAACAGACTTTATGGATCTAATTTTGCTGCTGACCTTCAATGATCCAATTCAATCATACTCAAGCAAAAATGACTTTAGATAAACATCACATTTGTGTTTCTTTTTTTATTGATGAAGTAGGAGTGTCTTGATTTAAGTCTTGATTCAAATTAAAATTTGAGTAAAAATTAGATTTAATAGTAAGAGTAATTTAAAGACCGCTTTACTGTGGTACATTACTCAAATGTAACACAATGTGTGCACACTTGTTCTTCAAAGGCATGACAGCCTCACAGAAACCTGATGCATAGTGGGATGGGGGGTTTGCAAGAAATATATTAGTTATGGTAATGACCTGTGCTCAAGCAGAACACCGCCTGAGGGAAGGAAGGGCGATCAAAGCTCTGCTTTTCTCTCTGGACCCTCTATGACCCACCCCCTCATCTCTCCCTCGGCAGGAAGACCCCTCAGCTAAGAAGCATCTGCCACAAAAGGTACTGCTACTATAGGTAATCCATTGTGCACTCAATGCTGAAGTAGTTACTGCAGAAAGTATTTGTGAGAGATCAGTATCAAAAGAGCTCCTAGTGGTGCAATGAATTTTGGTTTTCTTTTTAAAGCGATGGAAATAAGATAATAGCCAGGGGGCTCAAATTTTTGTCTCTCCCGCTGGTGAATTGAGAATTATTTATTTGAATTATTTATTTTATTTTAACACGCATGTTTGGTGAGGCTAATGGTGCAGAAATGATTTCACCAAATATCCACTGTCCTACAAGAGCCATTAGCGCAATTCCCAGGTGGCAATTACTCCAAAAATGTTGTCTGCATCACCCTTTAAGCTACATTTTAAACACGCTGTATTCAGCACCAAGCCAGCTGAGAATAACTTGGCTTTTGAATATCCCAGGAAAAAGAGAACAACATACATATACGTTTATCAAACATTTCTTGGTTGGCTTTGACTTCAGATCATCTTGCATTATGTAGTGACAATGTTTCTGTCACTCTGTCAATATATATACAGTCAAACCAAAATTTATTCAGACACCTTCAACATTTTTTCACATTATCACAGTTTATTCGCTATAGTTTAGAAAATGGTAATAAAATATGACAATAACAATATGACAGCTATATGACAATAACCGTTTAACAGTTAAACTGTGTCAGAACAAATTCATCTTGATAATGTCAGATAACATTGATAGAAATGTATGTAATGGATTACAATTAACCAATCAGCTGTTAAATTTAAGTACACAATTAGATAATACCAATTTAGGTCAACCAATGACCAAGCAATGCTTCATTTTGTTCAGTCTGTTCAAACTTTTATTTTGGATGTGGTTAATCGCGATTAATCGATTTTGACAGCACTGATATAAATAAAACAGTATATTAGTCTGGCAAGTAAACTAATAAATTTACTAGCCAATGGCAATTATATTGCCAAGGTGTGCGTAGAGGGTTGTATAGAATATTTTGTTGTATGAATATCTGAACATGCAATATGTCAAAAGAAAGAATAGACCCTCTGCTTTTAAACAAAAAATAAAAAACTTTTATTCTAGCTTAATGCATTCCTTTTTTATCAACACTTAAATATGGGTAAGTTTCATTAAAAAAAGCAACATTTTGAACAAAAAGCTGAGAAAATCACGTTTTTGTCAAAGACTACAATGGATCAAACACAGATGGAGTAGATCGAGTCCATCAACACCCCTACTGCTTGCACAGTCCGATAGCTCGTTCTGGGTCGACATTACATTCAGTAACATTATATAGTTTTGATTTATATGATGTTTAATATTGATGATCACGTTATTTTACATATGCATCTGCTTACGATCTCTTGTTTTATTGCGTCTCCTTCACCTGTGTTTTGATCAAGAGATTCTGTACAGAAGATGCGTAATAGTGCCCCCTAGCATATAACAGTGAAAACACGGAAACCCAGAAAATTCCGTGTTTGGCAGGGAAGCGTTTTCTCACAAATAAATAGTTAAGCAAAACATGGTCAGGTCAAAGTGTCTGAATAATTTTGGTCCCAAATTTTTATCAATTTTACTGGTAGTCACTGTATGAAGAATTATGGGGTATAATCCTACAATGTCCTACACCCACTAGTAAAAAATTATATCTGGTGTCTTAATAATTTTTGGTTTGACTGTGCATATTATGTGTTCTGTTACATAATTTAATATTGTGTCAGTGCTACACATATTTTTATGTACTGTAAAAAATTGTTATTGTGTTTTTAGTTAGCATGTTAACTGATTAGCTTGCTAAGATAATATTCCATCAACAGTGTTGCCAGATTGGGTCGACGATTTCCAGCCCAAAAGCTCACCAAAACCCGCCCACTCCAAGAAAAAAAAACGCCCCAAAACTGTAACGGCCAAAATAATGTGATAGAATTTTATTGCCATACCAATCAAGGTTGATAAGTACCATTTTATCTCATTAAAACATAATGTTGATAACAAAAAAAAATAAAATACATTTCCCAAGAAAACAGATCAAAACAGGGAATACATAAATTTTTGCATCATTTTTAATGTCAACAGTAAGAATAAGCCAATTTAAGGGCAAAAAGTGCTCATAAGAGATCGGAAAAAGCAACGAAATTAGCAGGCATTTCACACATGCACACACCACTGCCAAAATGCACCATTCATTGATACTGTACGATAATCCGCCAACAAAAAATAACAACAATGTGCTTACCTTTGTGTTGCGCTTTGAGAACTACAGTACGTCTTTTTCGTGAATTAAGTTATATAGATACATATAGAACATAACACACTTAGCTCATAAGTGTATTAATAAAAAAAGTGTGTTAATCATTTATTCAAACCTCTTTTCAGCAGCTGTCGGGGACGAGGTCAGTGTGCACATGACGATGGACAGGAGTCATATAGTCCCATATTCGATTTCAATTCAAGTCAGTCAACTGTGCTCTCAGAGTTGGTTATATTTATAAAGAGTCTTCGAGTCACAGGTGTAATCCAGGTTTTGAGAGTTGGATCACTCTCTTACTCTTTATTGTAGATACAACTTACTGTATATTTATAACACTTTCGCATAACGATTACTTGAATAGCTACAAGTTATCGCGCTAAAAACCTGTCATGTCATCTACTGAATGAGCACGTCTGCCTTGCTGGTTGCTTGGCTGAAAGTGCGAGCTCGTTGTCAACACCAGCCAGCTGACTCTGCGTGGGCGTGTGTCATGATGACTGATTTTATGTACTGCAGTACATGCACACTTGAGTTTTGTTTATTAACCAATTAGACTATAAAATGCTGATGTTTGAAACCACCGAACTGACCCCACTGATCTGGCAACACTGTCCCATCAAAGTCCCTTTAAGGCAAGTCATTTCACTCGCCGGCCATCTTAGAAATGCCTCTTGGGCAGCTATTTCAGTCATGCAAGTACAGATCCTATCTCTTTGAATGGGAAAACATCAAATTATCCATAGCTATTCATCAAGCCTATGATTAAATGTCATATTTGAAATCACCAATGAATTATGACAACAACTGTTTTATTAATTTTATTTCTAAATGCTCAGATGACCAAAAAGTGCCTTTTTCAGGCTGAACCAGCCAATGCGCACGTGTCTCAGAACATTGATTGTTTCTATAGCATCCAGAGCTTCTAAAGGCAGCTGCAGTGACACAATCGCTGCGTCCAATAATCAAATACTACCCTACTATATAGTATGCGAAAAACAGTATGCCAAAAGTGTAGTAGCTATGTCATAGTATTCGTAGTATTCGTAAAAACAGTAGGCGAAATTCCCTGGATGACCTACTACTACTATGCTAATCAATTAGCATGCTAACCTAACACATTTAGTGCAAGTAACTTCACATAAATCACATAAAATCTATGAATTTCATGTGAATTTCTGGACACACATTCAAATATCAAAATTGAAAGAGTTATAATTAGGAGTCTCAAAACAAATCATGAAACAGCAAAAATGTTATATGTCATATATAACAAATAACAAACCATGGTATTGGCCAAAATTTGTATTGTATATTTAAATAGTATGAAATTACAAAATATATATATAAAAAACTGACATTTACAGACAACATCTTCGTTCAGAGAGCACAGTGCAACCTAATAGTGGGTGACCCATACTTGGAATTTGTGCTCTGCATTTAACCCATCTAAGTGCACACACACAGTAGTGAACACACACCCAGAGCAGGGGGCAGCCATATTGCTGCGGCGCCCGGGAAGCAGTTGGGGGTTCAGTGCCTTGCTCAAGGGTCTCACCTCAGTCTTGGTATTGAGGGTGGAAGAGATGGTTATTGGTTATTCACTCCCCCCACCGACAATTCCTGCCGGACCTGAGACTCGAAACCGCAACCTTCGGGTTACAAGTCCGACTCTCTAACCATGACTGCCCCTTTTAATATTTATAATCTACCCTAGCCATTATATTTGTGATATATTGTGATGATGTTTTGATAGCACTGCGTATTTAAAATGAAAGTTATAAAGCATTCTTGTTTTGTGTCATAATCTTTTTGTATGACTTTAGATAAAATCAACCATTGGTCCTCACCACACCTGTCAGGCCAGAGATGAACCGCCGAGCTGTGGTGCTCATATGAGTGATGCAAGATTGAGCATCTCTCATCTCTCAAGCATCTCATGTCATTTCCTGATCCTGGTTTTCCTCTGAGTGTCAGAATACTTGCTACGGCCATTTTCTTTAGTGGGCTATTTGTGTCTTTTTGATTCGTCTTATGCGAGATAAAAATGTGAATAAGAATATTAGAACAGTGAATATCAGATTATCTTTCTTTTTGATTTAAAGCTTGTATTTCCAGCCAAACAAAGTTTCCAAAAGGTCAGGAACTCAATTTGACACATTCTTAATGCTTGGCGTGTGTCCAAACTTTTATAGAGGTTATGGAAGTATTGATGAAAGTTTATAGATAGAAATCAACAACCATGAAGGTTTTTAGCAATGTGCAAACTCAACACTATCTACGTGTGCTGGGGAAGTCCCTCACTACAACATTTATGTCATATTTATCTAGCATATAATTACTCAATGACTGGAACGCTCATGATCAGTCTTGCATTTGAAACCGAAATATGTATTAAACAATCAGTCCCATTTGTACTGACATAGTGTGAATGCCTTATCATTTTTTGTTTTTGTTTTTTTTTATGCTTTTGGAATGAGTTGGAGTTTTGGATATTTTATTTGAAATGCAAGAGCCAAAGGGAAGGTATAGAAACTTGATTTTTTTTTTTTTTTTTTTTTTTTTTTTTATGTAATTATGACTTTTTATCCCACAGTTATGACTCTCTTTTTGTCTTGCAATTGAGAGCTGATATCTTACAGTTCTGAGAAAAAAGACAGAATTGTGAGTTTATATTTCACGATTCTGACTTTATTTCTCGCAACGGTGAGATAAACTTAAAAGTTATAAAGTCAGAACTGTGAGATATAAACTCGGAATTGCAAGAAATTAAGGCAGAATTGCGAGACAACGCGCCAACAGAAGAGACTGAGCAGGTTACTTTTGGTATGAAACAAAGTCTCAGCTTTCAAATTTTGTAATTTTTTAAAGAAATACAAACCGTTTTGTGGCTCTTTAATGTGTTGCGACTGTTCGCTGTAGCGCCTCAGTTCAAGCTGCACGTGAACCGATCATCTCTTCTTACCAGTTATAGCACAAAATAAACCTGAATGAACATCAGAAGGTATGTTTTCACCCACAGGTTAAAGGAATTTCAAGTTAAAATCCACTAACCCTAATCTACTAACTCGCCTGTGTGGTTTGTTTGTTGGATAAAATGGCGGATTCTGCGTTATGATTGGTCTGATCGCCTGTCAATCAAACTCCCAGCGAAGGGTGAATTGCGAGAAAAAAGTCAGAATTGTGAGACTTTATCGCAATAAAAGTTTTTATTTTTTTATTCCGAGGTGGAAACAAGCTAGGATGGAGATATACTTTGTCTGTCCTGATACTCAACACAAGCAATATTTTGTGCTCATCACATTGTCTGTGCATGTGTATAATATATAATGAATGTAGATGTATTTGTTATGTGGACCTCTACGACAGGCCATCCATCCTGCAGTGATTTGGCAGTGCCCTTGTGGTTGTGTGAGTATACAAACCATAGGCTTGTGTCAGCAAACTCTGATGGAAGAGTCTGCTGGGTCTCTTTACACAGAGAGGCACAGTTTACTAGCTCTCCCTGTAAATGAGGGCAAGGGATGTGTGAGACTGCTTTCACTAACTTTGAAAAGGAAACTACAAACAGTTGACGAGAAACTTCCTTTAACTTGCTTGCTCTCAGATAATTTAACATTTAGATTAATCATGAATAAAAAATAAAAAATGTGTAAATAAAATGCTAGTGTTGTTGTCACACTCAGCATCTACCATGTTTTTAATCAGCTGAACATTGAAATAATCAACACATACTGATTGTGTAGTGTAAAGGCAGCTATAAATGGATCCATTTTCCAAACTTTGTGTTATAAACGGTTGTGGTAAATGGCAAGTATTTACAATTGGCTTAATGCCATGATAAATCTGATCTTCAAGCAAAAGGAACTGGATGAATATTTGAATTCTACCAGTCCAGAATCTGATTTCTGACTTGTGATGCAATCTGAATCATAATCACACCGTGTTCGTTCATTGGCCAGAGGAGAACTGCCATGTTCAAGAGATGTTAGCAGCAGATTTTTTAAGTCCTGTAAGTTGCGAGGTGGGGCCTCCATGGATCGGACTTGTTCAGCACATCCCACAGATGCTCGATTGGATTGAGATCTGGGGAATTTGGTCGACAGGGGTCAGCATGGGCCCCCTGACTGGTCTGCAGCTATGCAGCCCCATACGCAACAAACTGCGATGCACTGTGTATTCTGACACCTTTCTATCAGAACCAGCATTAACTTCTTGAGCAATTTGAGCTACAGTAGCTCGTCTGTTTGATCGGACCACACGGGCCAGCCTTCGCTCCCCACGTGCATCAATGAGCCTTGGCCACCCATGACTCTGTCGCCGGTTCACCACTCTTCCTTCCTTGGAAAACTTTTGATAGATACTGACCACTGCAGACCGGGAACACCCCACAAGATCTGCAGTTTTGGAGATGCTCTGACCCAGTTGTCTAGCCGTCACAATTTGGCCCTTGTCAAACTCGCTCAAATCCTTACGCTTGCCCATTTTTCCTGCTTCTAACACATCAACTTTGAGGACAAAATGATTAACTTGCTGCCTAATATATCCCACCCACTAACAGGTGCCGTGATGAAGAGATAATCAGTGTTATTCACTTCACCTGATTGGTGTACTTGTGTACTCTGTATGTTCATCCTTGTCGTTCATTATCTTCGCTTTTTATTTCATGAAGCATTATTTTGCTTCGCTTCAGCTGTGATAAAGAGACATCCAGTCTCGTTTGTTTGTGCATTTGAGGGCGGAGCAATAAAGGGAGGGGTGTGGTTGTTTGGGTTGATTTCAAATATCAACAGTGTTTCTCAGAAATCACTTACTGCTCCTTTAAGTGCAGGAGTTTAATACTGAGCGTTAGAAGTTAAGAAAAATAAATAAAATAAAAAATCTACTGTTGCCCTGTAAGCACTATAAATAATCTCATACCAATTGGTACCACTCTTATATCACGAAACGGCATTAGAATGTCATAATACACTCAATCATTAGCATGATTTGTAACATGTTTAGTCTGGCCCATTGTGTAAACTCGCAAAAACTCACTAGCATCAGACGAGAGAGGGCTCTGCACCTACTGACAGTACTTTATGATTTATGAACCGCAGCTGTGGAGACGAGTGAACCTATAAAGTCTAAAGTGTGTTCTACAGTGGAAAAATAAGCATCTTTGTTCTTTGCGGTTAGGTTGATAATTCATCTCTGTATCGTAATCGGGAAATCTGATGAGTAACTTCTGATCAAGTGATAATAACCGCAAGCCAATTTAAATATATTTACTTATCCCACAATGCTCTGCTCAATCACTGGCATCTACTGTGGCTTTGTGAACCTTTCTCTTGTCCATATTTCTACTCTACATTATTTTGTATCACACCTACTGCAGCAGCACATAATTCTACCGTATAGCCACCGTAAGACAATTTAAGTTGCCGTTCTTGTGGGACTCGGTGGTAAACAACTCTCAGTGACAAAGCCAGGAAATAAAAGCTGCCTTGGTAGGTTAATTAGTCTGCACCTCTGAGCTTGCAGTACAAATTCATTTCATTGTGTCATTCACAACAAGCTGTCGGTGCTCATCTGAAGCCCAATGTTTCATTGCCAATTTGCAGTGCACTCACCTTGTTCGACAACTTTGGCCAGTAAATCTTTTCTCATAACTATATTCATTGGTGATGAGAATGAGCAGAGGAAGGAGGAGATATAATGAAGTCCATACTTTGCTGCAGTTTAAAGCTCCTTAGAGGAGTATCACACACAGCGTTGATACCCCTCCCAGTAAAGATATGAATTTGAAATGCTGTGCAGTAAATTTTGCCATCTTGTAATGAGTCCTTTCGCAACTCATTTGTAAGTTGTCATTGCTTGGAAGAAAGAAACATCCTCCTCGCTCTAGGGTGCTTTTTCAGGAAAGTTTCTTCCAATTTAGTGACGAAATTCCTTCTATAAGTCCTACAAAGATGTGTCTACATTGGGTTTGTTTAGAATGGCATGCTAATTTGCAGTATATATGTGAGTAGAATGTGTTTTTCTGTGTGCATAAAAAACAGCAATGCAATGCATTCCACCTTTCATTCATGACAAAAGAACCAGAAGAAATATAAAATATTTAAATTGAATTCCAAATGAACATTTCTTAATAAACTGCCTGTTTTTCATTTTAGCAGTTTAGAAATTAAAAAATGTATCCATTTGTTTTCCTAATCATGACATTTTAGTGCAAGTAAACAGCTCATACTAAGTGATGTTTTTTGAAAATGTAAAAATGCAGAAAGTTTTTTGTGATGTGTTAGGGTTAGGGGATAGAAAATTCAATTTGTACAATATAAAAATCATTATGTCTATGGATTGTCCTCCTGAAACATGAAAACCCAACGTGTGTTTGTTTTGTAGCGATATAAAAATTGTAATATTTATAATATTGCATTTATAATTTAAGTTTATAAGCATTTATAATTTAAAACATTATATTTAATGTTTATATAATCATATTTTTAACAATAATATATATTTAAAAATATGAAATTTGATGTTTCTATTTATATATTTAGAAGCTGTCCATAACAGTGGGCCTCATTCATGAAACACGAGCAGAACAAATTTTTGTGTAAATCATTCATAAAGTTATTCTGACGTAAATTTTCGATTTCATGAAAATTTTCGGATTTTCAAAATGATTAAAATGTTGAGTTGCTACACACCTGCTGCCTGTAAATGGTGTAAATGCTGTGTGAAACATTCGAAGCTATCTAACTTTGGGTAAAACGCAGTGCTCGTCACTGTCACTTTTTACTCAGCCGTCCAATCACAGTGGAGGAGGGGCGTGACAAATACTACACCGACCAATCATCCTACCATGGGCGGGGATTATGCTAATTGTGGATGAGCGTGCACACGCACCCTATTTACAAATTATTGGAATTCATTAACATACACACGTTTAACTATCAAATCGGATGTTTATGAAGCGTTTGTAATTCCAGAGGAGAGTTTTAGGGAAGGTCCATTTTACACGCAAATTGCTCCGAATTTACTGAATGAGTGAGGCCCTATGTTTTTGACTGTTTAATGAGGAGGTGTAAAATGGTCATAGAAAAATATAACTATTTTCGGAAGCAAGAAACCCTGACTCCTTACTAATTATAAAAACTGGCACAAAAAAGTATAGGATATAGTACAATACGACATTATACATAACATATTAGGATACAGATCTCATAACCTATAGTGCAGCCACAATATTCTTGTTCTGTTAAGCAGAAAGATTATTAAAAGGCATGTCCTTCCATAAGCTGACATATTTAAAGGAACACGCCGACTTTTTGGGACTTTAGCTTATTCACCGTATCCCCCAGAGTTAGATAAGTTTATACATACCATTTTTATCTCTGTGTATGCCATAACTCTGTCTGACGCACCCACCGCTGTCTAGCTTAGCACAAAGACTGGAGGTAAACGGCTCCAGCTAGCCTACTGCTCAATAAGTGAAAAAATAACACCAACATTTTCCTATTTACATGTTGTGATGTTTATAGTTACATCGTGTAACGGAAAATGAAAAGTTGCAATTTTCTAGACCGATATGACTAAGGACTATACTCTCATTCATGCATAATAATCCAGGAACGTTGCTGCCGTACCATGGGTGCAGCGGCGCAATGATATTACGCAGCGCCTAAAAATAGTCCCCAGCACGCTCTCTGTACAAGCATACCCATGGTATGGCAGCAAAGTTCCTGGATTATTACGCAGGAATGAGAGTATTGTCCCTAGCCATATCGGTCTAGAAAATTGCAACTTTTCATTTTCCATCAGTCTTCGTACACAATGTAACTATACACATCACAACATGTAAATAGGAAAATGTTGGCATTATTTTGTCACTAATTGAGCAGTAGACAAGATGGAGTTGTTTACCTCCAGTCTTTGTGCTAAGCTAGGCTAGAGGTGGGTGTGTCAGACAAAGTTATGGCACGCACGGAGATAAAAAATGGTATGTATGGACTTATCTAACTCTGGGGGATATGGTGAATGAGCTAAAGTCCCAAAAAGTCGGTGTGTTCCTTTAAAATATCTATTAATCTTCCTTCTTGTCCTCTGCCGAGGATAGAACACACGCATCTTATATGGGAAGACCACTCTCACACACAGGTCAACATGTATGATTTTCCTCGTAAAAAAGCAAGGTTACTTTAGCCTACCGTAGATTTAATGCATAATTAATTGCTAGGGTGAACACAGTGGAGAAAAAATGGGCTTGGGTGGATTTGTGCCCAGACACACAAACATTTAGGTTTTCCATCTCTTAGACAGCAGCACATTTGTCTCTGCATGTAGAGACGCTTTATAGCATGTAATTACCATATCATCAGTCAAAATCTCAGTGAAACTAGTATGACATTGTAATATTGAGCAATTAATGTATTCCCAAACATCCAAAAAAGCAAGTAGGGACATGAATCCTGCAGGTTCATGATGAAGTTAAAGGGAAAGTTCACCCAAAAATGAAAATTCTGTCATAATTTACTCACCCTCAAGTTGTTCCAAACCTGTACAAGTTTCTTTCTTCTGTTGAACACGATTATTTTGAAGAATGTCGGTAACCAAAGAGTTGATGGACCCCATTGACCTTTTCCATACTATGGAAGTCAGTGGGGCCCATCAACCATTTAATGATGACAGAATTTTCATTTTTGGGTGAAAGATTTAATTCTGTCATCATTTACTCAGTTCAGGTTGATTCATTCAAACCTATATGATTTTCTTTCAGAATCAAATCTACATAAAAAGAGATTTCAGATGAAATGTACTTGATGTTATTTTCCATAGGCCTACAACTAAAGTGATTGTGTTGTCAGCCATTTTAAATGAGAAATAAATACAATAAAGGATCACAAATATACATATTCTAAGTGTTCGTCCTTTATTTGATATTTCTGTGAGGTTTAGACCAAATTTATAATTATTCACTGAAAATTTTCTGTTGAACTGTTGCTCCCAAATTCCATTTTTGCAGTTTAAATTGCGCACAAGTTGCTCTGTTGCAACTGGTTATGAGACTCATTTGCTTTCAAACCTGGAGTTACATTTTGTGATGTCAAGTTCAAATGCATGAATGTAAAATGTAGCATTGCAGCAGAAAAGAATATTAAAATGTTGTTCTTTTTCTCACACTCATGGTGGAAGGTGACACATTTTCTGTTGCTTGGCCATTTTTTGCAGTTAAAATTGAGTCATTTCAATAGGAATCTGCACAATCAGATATTTCGCTTGAGGATGAAAATGTCCCTATGCACATTTCGCATTGAATTCAAGTTGGTCACGCAAATTCACAGCGTTGGCCAACAGAAAGCTGCTTGGTTTGAAAGTGACTTGTGTGAGCTGTGCTCCATATATTGCTTCACTACTGACAATAGACAATGGAACTTTTTGCCCAAAATTTGCCAATATTTTGTTACTTTGACCACACCTAGAAGACATGGAATAAAGCATATAAGCATTATGAGCTACTTAAAGGGATATTTCACCCAAAAATGAAGATTCTGTCATTATTACAGAATATAATGGAAACTGCATAGGAGGAAATTGTTGAATAAAGTCATTATTTTTGTTTGTTTTTGCACGCAAAAAGTATTCTCGTTGCTTTATTAAATTAACAATGTTTTACTACCTTTCTGGACCTTGAAAGTGTTAATTAAATAGCTGTCTATGGAGGGGTCAAAGAGCTCTCAGATTTCATCAAAAATATCTTTATTTGTGTTCCTTACAGGTTTGGAACGACATGAGGGTGAGTAATTAATGACAGAATTTTCACTTTTGGGTGACCTATCCCTTTAACTCTTTCCCTGTCATTGACGGAAATGTCTGGCTTTCCGTGTTTTCACTGTTATACGGTAGGGGGGCGCTATTACACATCTCCTGAAAGAGTACAGAATCTCCTGATCAAAACACAAGGGGGGGGGAAAGCAGAAACAAGCAATAACATATGTAAGCAGATGCATATGTAAAATAACGCGATCATTAACATTAAACAGCATATAAATCAAAACTGCCTAATGTTACCGAATAAAATGTATAGGATGAGCTACAGGACTGTGAAGCATTAATGGTGTTGATGGACTCGATCTACTCCATCTGTGTTTTGATCATCGTTCTGAATCAAATCTGGATGTAATCTTTCACAAAAGTGCGATTTTCTCAGCTTTTTGCTCAAAGGGCCCTATCATACACCCAGCGCAATGCGACGGCAAGTGTTTTTTTTACGCAGTTATCATTTTCACGTCCAGTGCCACTTTGTTTTTTGTGTTATTTAAAGGGCGCGTTAATAATATACACCTATAGGCGGGTGCACAACATGCATACACCCTGATTATTGCACACACAGGAATGCGCAGCAGCACACAAACATTTTTAAATATTAAAAAATAAAAGGATTCCTCTCTGGAGAAGTGTTCAGTCTTTCTGCGCGCAAATTCTGCCATGTAAATAGCGAATCAGCCATGGTGCAAGTGCAACTGGCTTTTAAAGGGAATGGGAGATGAGACTCTGATTGGTTTATTGCACGTTATGCCCAAAACACACCCATGACTCATTAAGAGACTAGGTACAACCCTTTTGGACCATGAGCCTGGTGTGCTGACTGTTTTTTTTCCGTCATTAAACTAGCAAAAGTGGATTAGGACATGCCCTAAGTGCACCTCCCCCATGTGCTTCAGACCATGAGCTCAGATCTCAAGTGGATTTGGAATAGCATAGGGGTGAGATGACAGCATCTGCATTTTTCGAACGAACTGTTTCTTTAAAGATAGTGCTGGACATTTTTTAAGAACCGTAATGGCATGTCATGTCTGTCTCTTGAGCTTTTTGTTGAATCTAACATTTTGATTAAACGTTACTCAGCGAAACAAAGCTAAAGTATATTTAGCTACGTCTGAACAAAATGCTCTGACTTGCCATTAGTAATACCTCATTTGTACATGTTTGCAGAGTGTAATGCTGAGGTGGAATAAAGCCAAATTCGACCTGTGGCCACAGGCAAAGGCTTAAATCAAGTATTTTATTGAGACTTTCCTTTTGTATCTGACAGGGGACTGCCGAACTGCAAAACCATGACCCAAGAAGCACCATTAATCCTTGCCGTCCCTCATGGCTCTCGCAGTCGAGGCTTCATGTAAGACTTTACTGTGTTCTGCTGTAAATAAATTACAGAGCATGAAGGAGGTTTCGCCAGATCTTTCTTGTAGATTCATGGGTGTCTGTTGGGTTTTACAAACATTTCTAGGCATTATTGATCTAGATGTGCTGGATCTGGGGTTCAGGAAAAAAACACTAGGTAGCCCACTTTTGATGTTTTTGATGGACGAGTCTTCAGTAGGGATTTCATAGAGAATATATTTTGTACAGAGCTGATCCTCTAGAGTGGTTAAGTTTGGAATGATATGTTGTCGAATCACTGATAATTACTTCATAAGAAAGAAATGTAATATTTTTATCAGATGCACCTATAGACAAGCTGCTGTGTTACAGACAGTTTGTGGTCTGATCAAACCCCCAGGATGATCAGTCAGGGTACAAGAGCTTACATTTGTGTCAAATTAAATATGTCTTTCCCCAGCTGATGGAAAGAAATGAGAAGAAACGACATGCTACATAGGCCGTGTCATTTTGAGAGCTGTTGCGTCCTGGGAAATATCTTTTTGCCTATTCGTGCTGTTCAAACTCTTCCAAAGGCAGAATGTCAAGTATATTGAGTATATGCTGTATTAAAGGGGCTTTTGAATAAAGAGAGATTGGTTGCATTTTTGTTTTATGAAATTTATTGGCAAGCTCTTTCTGAAAGCTGAAAGAAAAACTTTGCAAAAGGCCATCATGCACAAGTGAGTGGGGAAGTTACAGAAGTCACCCTGAAAGCTGATCGTCTTTGTCGGACAGCACCTGGACTGAAAACTAGGTACTAAAACTATACACACACAGGGCTCACCTTTTTGTTTTCGAAGTCCAGGTGCTTTCAGACAGAGACGTCAGCTTTCAAGGACGCTGGGTGACTTCTGTAACTTCTGTAACACCACTCACTTGTGTATGATGGCCTTGCCAATTATTTCTTTCAGCTTTCACATAATAAAAATAATATAAAGTTTGCAGCTATTTTTAGATACATTTTTATATTTGTACTTTATTTGTTAAAGGGGTATTTCAATGCTGGCAAAATGCTTTTAATAAAACTTGGCTGCGAATACAGTAGAAAGGCAAAAACATCAATCGATGCTATCTGACTAGAGGGAAACTAGAGGCTGTTGTCTTCCTTTTTGCCAAATAGGTAGGAAAACTTCAACACCCATAATGCACTGGGCATGTTGCCATCCAAAGCCACTCTCACCAGTCTGCTATGGATACACTTACCAAGTGTAGTCAAATACCATCTTGCTTTAAAAGGAAATACTTCTTAGCAAACTTTTAGTTATAATGGTACTGAAAAAGTAAACGTTTAGTGGGAGTGAGTGAGTGACTTTCAGTTTCCAGTGAAGGATCCAGCGCATTGTAGGCAGTGACTAAAGGCTGCAAAGAATCATAAATACGGAGAGAACAGTTTACACGTTAACTGTTCTGTTAATAACCCTCAGTCGATCTGACTGTCTGTGGGCGGGGATACAAAAATGCAGGAGTGCAATCTATAGTTTTTGCGAAAGCCCAGGAACTGTCAAAAGTGTTTTGCTGACAAATGAAAAAAAAAATTCTCGGAGAACAAGTAAACATTGTTCATTCACATTGGCTGATTCTATAATTGGAGATACATTTTGCATTTCGAAAAGTTAAGGAAAAAAAATATTCACTAACAGAAATTCATATTCAGAAAGCATTCAGTGCTTGCCAAAGTTACTTCCTTTTTTAATTTTAATGGGGAAAAAAACATTTCTTTATAGTATTGTTGGTCAAAAAATTAGGCAACATTGGTAACAGATTTTGACGGTAACAGAATTGACCATTTTACATTTTTTAACCAAAAACTTTACTTGCTAGCATAAATGCTAATAAAATCATAATTTAAATATTTTTAAACAACCCACTGTGTGATCAGTGATAAATCTTGTTTTCCTTTTGATATGTTTTACAAAATAACTCTTGGTGTAAGAACTTTTTAGATTAAAATATTTTCTCAGAGAGAGCACACATACCTTTCAGTGCTTCAAGTCTTATCAATGAGGGGAAGTGACATCATTTCCTGTATCTTACATAGTTGTGGGAGATAATTCCACCAATTTAAAGTCAATATATGGTACGGTAACCGAATTGACGCAAGATTTATGGACACACATAAAAGTTATTTTTAAACAATTTAATGTTGTAGAATTAGGGCAATTACTATTTAGGGCTTTTATAAATAAAATAAATTAAATATTACCAAAAGAAAAGTAAAATATTTTGATTACACAATACATGATGGAAAAAATACACTGACTAATCCGGACAACAGGAAATCATGATTTTCAGCTATATAAGACATTTTTTACAGAAAATATTATATTGTTATGGCCTGTAACATCTTGTGATTCTTGACAATGAGTAACTTATAATAAAATAATAAAAAATATAACCATTTGAAAAAAGCTGAAAAAATTATGACTTTGGACACCAAATGCTGCATTTATAGAATTACCCACATATACTATCGATATTGTAACAATACAAAGCGGGATGAAAATCAGTGCTTACACTATAAGTACTACTAAAGTATTTACCTTATTTGTTTACTTTGTTTATGTGTGCTGTTGCACATGGAACACATTTTTATAGATTTATTTTGAGTCTGTTGTTGTTGTTGCATTTCTTTCTTTTCTTTTTTGTTGTTGTTTTCACATATTTTGTCCACTTTCAACTGTATGTTTTTTAATGCTCACAAATGTTATGACCTACATTATTGTAGTGCACAGTGTATGTGCACATATGCTGAAAAGTTACAGAATAACCCAGAGGGAAATAGATATTGGAATAAACCTGGATTTATGAAGTACCATTTGCATATCCCACTGAATGGATCCAATGTAGGAAATATGTCATTACGCTTGAATTATCCCATTATACAACATCACAGTAATATTCTGAGGTGCATGACAAAGAAATTAAGCTGCAAATTGACTTTAAGGCGGATCTCTGCTAACCTGGTCCAGACAGTTGCGCAGGTAATTTCAGTCTTGACCGGTCCTCAAAGCTGACCACGGGTCCTGCATGTTAATGAATTCCTTCCCATTTCCTCCCATTCAAGCATATGCATGACTTCCTGCTATAATGGCCACAACTAAGAACACAATGACTTGATTTTGCACTCTTTGTGGAGGTAAAGAACATTCCATATTGCATGAATGTGTCTTCTTGTTGAATTGTAGGAGTAATAACTTAAATGTAATATAAAGCTTATGTCTCTCTCTGACAGGAAATCTTGCTTCTCTGCTGCTCCCCCAGCTGTATGCGGCATTAAAGGTAAAATACGGATCCCTGGAAAGCCATTTGGCACCTAATTGAGCAGTGCTATTACTTTAAACTCCCAACAGACAGTGGCAGTCACTTGTGTGTGTGTGTTACAATGTGAATGAAATAGAATGGAGAGGGAGACTGACAATACTCTGCAGTTAATGGTCCCATGTTCAGATTTCATTGTAATGTTGTACAAAGAAAGAGTCTATTGCTCTTCAATCCATTGCCACATGGTAGAGTAAAAAAAAAAAAAAAAATCGCAGCTCATAATTACCCAAAGTGCCAGATGAATCTGCATCCCTATTTAGTTTATTGAGGAAAGGGCTAAACTAAATATTATAGTTCATCTCCTACAATCATAAAACAGAACTACGATGGTTAGTTCTAAATAACTTCATCGATTTTCTTGTCATGATCACTATATTTCACACATAAACATCTCTCTCTCTCTCTTGATGAAATAATATAGCACACAAATCTTGGGAGGTAACCACTATGTTCAGTTCTGTCGGGCGATGAATTGAGCATGTATTTCGGGTCATAGGGTGACGTGTGTTTATTTTGCTCAGATCTGCAGACTTCTGCCTGATCAGACATTAGTATGCGCTGTGCTGTCTCTGGTCTATGAAACACATCTGCCAGCCTTTTGCAGGCCTTCTTTCAGATCGAGTAAAGCCGAGAATACCAATTTACCATTAAAGTGTTTTGCTGTGAATTTAAAATGCCTGAGAAAACATCATAAAACTGCTGGATAGACAAACTCTCTCTGACCCCTCTCTAAAAAAAAAATACTTTTTGGACACTAAATTGCATGTTAATTGCAATTAAATGAAAATGTATTAAAGTTTGGATTGACATTAAATGCAATCAGCCGAACTTTAGATTGTTTTTATTTTTTCGACCCTTAAAGGATTAGTTCACTTTAACATTAAAATTACCCCATGATTTATTCACCCTCAAGACATCCTAGGTGTATATGGCTTTCTTCTCTCTGATGAACACAATTGGAGTTTAATATCCAGATGTTTCCAAGCTTTATAATGAACGGGGCAAAAAGGTGCATCCATCCATAATAAACTTACTCCACACGGCTCCGGGGGGTTAATAAAGGCCTTATGAAGCGAAGCAATGGGTTTGTGTAAGAAAAATATTCATATTTAAACCTAAATATCTAGCTTCCGCCTGATCGCCTTACGGAAAAAGCGTAACTTATATGACGTTGAACTGCGAGAGGTATAGGAGAGGATATTTTTCTCACAAAAACCCATCGATTTGCTTTATTAACAACATCGATTTGCTTTATTTTTTGCGCTTCAAACTTCAGGATATTTATTGTGTTCATCAGAAATAAGAAAGTCATATACATACTGAGTGGAAGTATAGAGGGGGGAGACAACAACCAATAAAACACAGACCTACAACGCATTATACAGATTACAGACAAATGAATATTAAAATATGAGCTGAGGGGGAATAACACAGAGTTGATGTGTTTTGAAAATGTAATCCTATGACAACAAATGAGGGAGAAACATGGAAGAACATTTAAAAGATTTAACCCATTTGTGCCCAAATTTTTCTGAATGATTTCATGCATATAGTCATGTTAATAGTGTCCTATATGAACATGTTCTGCATTTATTGAGTGGGCAAATATGTGGTATGCACCACTTCAGTGTCAAATTTGAATAGGAGGAGAACATTTGGCATCTAACTCAAAATAACTGGTTTCAACAGATCAATCTTTATTCATAAACAAATCTATTATGTATAAAAGTCGAAGAACATTCGATGCAAACTCAAAAAAGCTGCATCTATATTATAATCTTTTGAATATGAAAAACAACAACAAACAACAAATACATTTGTCTTAAAGTGGTGGAACATAGTGCAGAACAAAGAGCAGCCATTAAGTTGCCCCAACAGAGCATTGTGTATCAAAAAGTTAAATACAAATAAATAGAATGAAGAAAAAAATACATCTATATGACAAAAAAACAAAATACAAAAAAATAGTCCCATAGTATTCAATGGCTGACTGAAGGAGGTGATTTCATATAATAATGTAAATGTAAACTCATTACTTGTCTGAATGTCCACATTATAATGGAATCATAAGATACTAGTCATAAAATGAATTAGGGTCCTTGACCGATTAGAATGAAACACATCCAAACTGGATGAAGGGCCCTCAATATTTTGGCCCTTACAAGACATAATATCATAAAATATCATAAAATTAGGGTCTACTGTACAGTAGAGATGTTAGTTAAAGGGTTATGTTATGTTTTAGGTGGGATATTATAAAAGCAAAAAGCACTAAACAATTTATTAAGCTATTAACACAGTATACCCCATTTCCCCATGATATATGTACTTACAAGTCATTTGCCCACCGGCAACTATAGTTGCCACTTGGACGTTTGACTAAGTATACAAAAAACTATAGATCTCTTGTAAGATTTGTTTTGTTTGGATGATTCTAGAGACCTTCATGATTATGTAGATATATATATATGTCAACAAAAAATACTTATTAGTTACATGAAAATGACCTTTCTTTGGGAGGTTTTGCCTTTGCCATGCTTCCTGGAAGTAGGGGTAGGAAGTTGGCAGCCTCATGTGACAGGAAGGAAGTTAATACCTTTTTTTTCTTCTTGAAATCCTTTATTTGGTTGTTTGCTTGCATGTCATTGAGACATAAAACATGGATAACATCTAGAAAAATACTTACAAAGGGAAAATGACAACTATACACTGCGGCAACTATAGTTGCCGATGGGCTTAATATTTTCACTACGTTTATGAGCACTTCGTAACGACATGCGTCAGTTTAACAGAAAGAATAAAGACAGTTACTTTTTTGTCCATCTTTGAATTTCCTGTCTGCATTAGTGTCTTCTGTCTATCAGAATAATTTGTCATGCCGTCGCGTGATCAGCTCAGACTGATGGTATGATCAGACGTACGGCTGTATCAGTGTCCTTATTTGCACATATATATTTCATTTGAAGAAGACATGATAAAATATGCACACATTTATGGTGCTGGTTCATGTTTAGAGCACTAGAGTATATGAAATACAGTATGTCCTTAACAATTTGAAACATGCTTCCTCTGGTCCATATATGATCTATGATCCATGTGGCGAGTGTTGTTAAACTCATTGCGTCGTTCCGTGCTAAAACCGCTCTCATGCGCTCTGCATGTTCTTACATATTAAATATTGTTACAGTCATATTTCCCATGTGTTTGTAATCAAACTCCAGCTCTAAACACATGTTGGGGAAAATACAAACAACACTTTTGTGTTGTTGCACAGAGGAAACAAGCACTTATGACCCATGTCTCCAAAATAATGATAACAAAAGAGATACTGTCTCATGCATAATGCCTCAATTATGTGATATGCATACTACAGTGCAGTGATTGAATTGAATGAGCTCTTTGTCATGAATAAATGCAGAGAATCGCTCAGAAACGGTTGACATCAGAATCCCGGACGTTGCTCCGATTTTGCTTTTCAAACCGGAAGACAGAAATTGCTCTAAAAAATGCAAAAATAAGCGACCACATAGAAACTATAAATAATATCTGAATTACTATATTGAATATTTTCTAATCCGGTGTTGGCCATCATTTTGTAATATCATTTACACAAAATTGTGGATCACATTCACATCCTCATGATAATAAATCCATATGGACCAGAAGGCAAACCCCAACTGTATTTATAAACTGCTTAATCATTTGGATATTGTCAGATTTACTGAATAAAGAGGTATTTATGTGACAGTCATGTTAAAGTTGCATCAAGCCCAACAGATTTATTTTTCTTCCAACTTTTTTTCAATCAATGTGTAAGTATTTCACTCCACATAAGGGTGATAGCCTCAATTACAGCAACATTATTGGGTTTGTCTCTTTGGAATTAGAGCAAAAGTCTTTTTGACCTTGTATCAAATTAACTGGCCCTATGTATAACGAATGTCTAGGCTGAGCAGTCAACCATTCAGAGATTATTTCATGTCTTTTATTCATTTTCTGCTGACAAGCTAATAGGGACCTGGCAGTACATTTAAAGCACATTTTCAATAAAGGAAAATTATCCAGGTGTCTGTGGCTCACAGGTTCTGGTTGCATTGTGTGACTGCATTACTTAGGCCATTTGCTCACTGAACACAACTGTTCCAGGCCAAGATGCAATGTTTATTCATGCAGTCATGCGTCTCTGGCCTTTCACCTGTGTATATCTGTTGATTATGAACTGCCACTTCCACACGCACATGCACACACATGTGCAGACACGGACACAGAAGGACAGCGAAAACTGCCCACACACAAACACAAACATTTACTCTCCTCCGCTGTGCTTTTTTTTTGGCCAGCATCAGTGAAATGGGAAATATGGCTCTTTGGTAGATAAAAATTTGGCATAAAACGGAAGATGCAATAGTCTTTCCTATTGTGACGTGTATATATATATATACAAGTGAAATGGCTTCTTGTACAATAAAAAATGTAGGGTGGGATTTGATGTATTCTATCGGGAATTGATTGGATCGTTGGATGGTTGTGGTTTGCTATTGGTGTGATCTCAGGATTGACAGGTTGTCCCGCCCTCGTGCCAGTAAACACGTCATCAGAGAAGAGAAGAGATGTAGCTGCCAGAGGGAGGGAAAGTTATTTTGATTAAAGATTAGGAGGGTACATGAATAAAAAAAAATTATAATTATGTGCCCGGATAAATCATTTATAGTATATACTGCCATATTCCATTGAATAAATAAATAATAAAAATAGAATTGTCAGTTTTGATTTCATGGTGACTTTAAAGTTATTATTATTTAAAATAATAATAAAAACTCTGTTTACTCAACTTTATGGGGAAAATTTAAATATTTAAAGAACACTAAGGGTCAGGATTTACTAAAGACGCGCAGTGATAAATTAGCGCTGAAAAGGCGTGAACAGGGTTATTTTTGCGGCTGACCTCATTGCATATGCATTTGTAGGAGTTTCCCTTCAGACGCAAAATTTATGGGAGGAGAGTATTTAAATGAATCATGCAAGGTGATTTACTAAGGTTTGCGCTAGTCAATTTACTGGTATTTGCACCATTGTTTACCGCCCAAAATGTCTTAAACCAGACTAGTTGTTGCACAGACAAGTCAGCTTGTTGGCTTTAATGCTCTGCCATGATGCTTTAAGCTTGACGTTGACTAGTCACTGATCGTGATTTTGACACCAAAAACATGGCCACCTTGCAGAAGACCTTCAGACTGTTCTGACTTAATGTACTATATCTTTTCAGATATACTATATGTACTATATCAGATCGGTCTTAACGGTTTTCATATCAATTTCGATCAAAACTGAAAATGTCATATCTACTCGATATGTCCCGCCTTGTGTTCCTGTTTCATTGGACATTACGTCAACACATTGAATAACGCTGTGCATTTCAAAGGCACTTTTAAAGTCAACATCAATTTCCGCAATGTGATGCAAAAAAATATATGGGGACTGGGGCTGTCAAGCACCGCAATGGCAAAAAAGCATTACAAAAGGGATACATATGAACTATATTCTTTCGGAAGCCACATGGTATCTTTGTGTGAAGACCAAAAGCAAAATTTAAGTTGTTATTTGATAAAAAAAAAAAAACACATTAAAAAGTGTTTGAAACAGTATCACTGATAGACAATTTAGCCCTCTCTTAAATACTTTTTTTTTTAAATAATTTTCTGTGCTTAAATATTGTTTATATTTCTATCATTTAGATCATCACATCATGTATTCGGCCCACACTTCTAATGTGATACGCTGTTTCCTGCATTTTTTTCTGTTAATAAATTTATGCACCATTAAAAATTCAATGGCTTCTGCAGAATAAAATTCAACCCTAATTCAATTAACTAATACATAATTGGATGTGAGGGGCTGAGGGGTTGTCAGTACAGTTGAAACTAAAATAAAACCATAAACAAATTTTTTACTTGAAATAAAAAAACACAACAAAATTACTAAAACTTACTAACTATAATATAAATGTAGAATAAAACTAAAAACTAATTCAAAATATTTATTAATAGCAATTATAAAAGTCATGGGGCTTTGGAACGACATGAGGGTGAGTAAATGATGACAGATGGGGTGAACTATCCCTTCAAATCTTTTTTCTTTTCTTTTTTTTTTTTTACTTGTCTTTTTTTTTTTTTTTTTTTTTTTTTTTAAATCACCCAGCACCAAGACACTAGGTTAATATTACTAGTTTAACCACTTTATTATACACACAATAACAATTTGTTCCAGGGGGGTTATTATGATGTCATCAACATACTGAAGGAAACCTGTTCAGATTAGGGCTTTGTGTTAAAGGTGGCAGGTGTAGTGAATGGAGCAGTGTGCACATCAAGGGCCCCAATTTCTCCCTCACTGTCTGGATCCCCATGATTGCAGTGATAATAGCTGGACGGACTCTTCTGAGAGCAGCTGCTGGGTGAAAGGTCATTAAGAGCAGCTGCCCTCATGAATCAAGGGTGCATGTGGCACTGGGCACCAGTAGTAGCGAAGGGGCAAGTGGCAGTCATTGCCAATGTCTGGATCCGAGTCCAGCAGGTTTGTGTCAAAAGACAAGCTGATTGTTTTCCAGGGGGAAGGCCTGGAACCTATGCATGATCTAACTGGGAAATGTGTGACATGCTGTAGCTTAAAAATACAGACACATCAAGAACAATAAGGCAAAGACAGTGTGGTTTTCCAGTAAGTCTTTCTGCCACAGCACTGGAAAATTAATAGAATTCATCAGTGGTTCTCAACTGGAGTGTCGGGGTACACTACATAACATAAATTATGTCTCTTACTGAAATATGTAGTAGAAAACCCATGAAAGATCTACATTATTTTAAAAATCCATTATATATTTGGACAATGGGCGGCGCCATTTTGTTTGCGTTCTAGGTCGATGACGTAGAATGGTTGCACTCAGCAATCAACTGGCGCTACCCGTAGCTATTTTTACCACAATGTTTCAGAGTTAAACAAAACTAATTAATTGCTTTTTAATTGCATTTAAAACACACTCAAACACACATGCACACATCCACACACTGTGCGCGCACACACACACACACATCCACGCACTGTATGCACACACCCGCGCTCACACACACTCACAGCCACGCACTGTGCGCGCGCGCACACACACACACACATCCACGCACTTTGCGCGCACACACACGCTCAATCAGCTGTAATGAGGGTTGACTTGCCTAATTTGTCACCTGGTTCCGATTCGGCAGGCCAGCACTCTCCCTGGCTTAATCCAAAATCGCCCCCTAAACCCTCATTCACTATTTCTACTTCAGTCCACTAATACAGTTCACTTGAAGGAGTGAATAAAAACGAGTGCGTGAAGTCGGACAGCCGTTGTGTGTACATCAGCTGTACACTCGTTATTGCGGTGCAATGTGGGATTGAATGAGTGCACTCGAACGTGTCCACTATGGTTTCGGACACCACTACAAATGGCTGTCCCCTCAAATAATGCCCTATTTAAGGGTAAGGCTATAGGGGGCGGTTTCGTGGAGACTGACGAGGGCAGCCCATAACAAATCTCGATTGAGACAGAGCAGTCTGTCAGATGTCTGTGTGCGTGCGCGCCGATCTGTTGGCGTGTTGTTTGAGTTTGAGTGTGTTTTAAATGCAACATTACAAAGCTATTAATTAGTTTTGTTTAACTCTGAAACATTTTTCGAGTTGTGTTGTGGTAAAAAATAGCTACGGGTAGCGCCAGTTGATTGCCGAGTGCAACCATTCTACGACCTAGAACGCAAACAAAATGGCGCCGCCCATTGTCCAAATATATAATGGATTTTTTAAATAACGTAGATCTTTCGTGGGTTTTCTACTACATATTTCAGTAAGAGACATAATTTATGTTATATTAAGCCATACAAGTCTTAACACCAGGGGATCCCTTTAAGATGGCTTAAAATTGTTTCAAATAAGACAAAACAAGCTTTAAAAACAGGTAAAAACAACTGAAAATATTTCAAGATATTTTTAATTCACCCCCAGACATCTTGAACTCTACAAACAAGAAACTCTATTTTAACTATATTTAGCTATTTTAATCTACGGACATTCCTATGAAAATTATTGACAACCCATGATTTCATAATATTTCAGAGGTTAAATGTGTTTCTTGTCATTTTTGATTAGCTGACAGATATTACTGAAATACTGTAGTTGTAGACCAACCCAATCAGAAAATGGTCCAATCAGAAGGGCAATGTGAATGATTTGCTGACATCAGATTGGCTGACATGTCTTTGGAGAGTGAAGAATTGGAGAGAACATGTTTAAGTGATGTAGTGAAACAGTATAATTGGCTAAATGGCTGAAATGAATTCAAGTCCCCATGAAATGAAAATGGAAGATTTTTGGCTTTTAGTATGAATATGTATAAGCTAGTCTTCTCCAAAACAATGACAAAATTTGCATATAAGCATTCAAAACTCCCAGTCTCTCACATCATTGATTTTGATGACATCACTCTGCACTTCAGCTTCTCATCAGATTTTCTGTCCAGTCAAATTCTCTCTAGAATCTGAAGTGTCCCACCCCCTACACTATTAATAGACGCTGAAGTTGCGGCTGATATCGGTTACTTGTTCACACAATTACTATTTTCTATATGGTGAATGGAAGATAGTGCACTATATAGGGGATAGGGAACGATTCAGACAGTGTAAATATGCTTTCCATTGGGGCTGGGGAATGAAGTCTGGTTTCATGTTAGTGTCACGCGAACCGCTGCAGAGCGCACACGGTCTGCTCCGTTCCAGAGACACGATAGCACAGAGTGGATCATTCATGAGCAAGATTCAGCACAGACCACAAAACGTATCGGACCCATTTGAATTCTACACAGAATGCCATATTTTAAAGAGATGTGGAGGAGATTATGAGGGGAAACAGTTAGACAGGCTCAGCATTAGAAACAGCACTGACGAGTAGAAGAGATAACACCAGTGCTATGCATCAACATAAATTACACACTTTTCAAACTACACACCCTCAGCATGATTGTTCACTGTTTTGCTTTAGTAACAGTTTCATATTAAATCTAAAGGGGGAATCTAGCTGTGATATAAACAAAATGCTATTGGCTATTTTAAAAAGGGGAGGAGCTGCTTGATATGTCCTGCCCTGTCTTCCTGTTTCAGTAGAAATTACATCATGAATAATGCTGCGCGTTTCAAGGCACTTTAGTGGGCCTTTAGGCATACACCAAAGTGTTTTTAGCCAGCTGTAATATAATATACTTTGGATCTCATACATGAATTTCTTATTCAAACAAAATCCTGTTATCCAGCTATCTCCTCCCTTCCTCTTTCATTCTCATCCTTTTCACCCAAAAATTTATTTTAGGTGGACAGATCAATACAGTACAAAGAACATAAAACATCACACAGAACAAAACAAACCTGTGGTCTCAGGATAAGCCAGGGTCTGCTAAAATTGTAGGATGTTGGAAAATAACAATGTCTTTTCTGTTAACCAAATGGTCAAATGTCCTCAGGGCTCTGTATAAGTGAGGACAACGCTATCTCATGACCAATTTGTACGTATTTGTACAAGGTGGCTAATTCGTACGACCTCACTTATGTGAATTTGTACTAAACCGTAGTGACGGGTAGGTTTAGGGGCGGGGTTAGGGGTAGGTAATTCGTACGAATTCATATGAATTGGGCAACTTGTAAAATATGTATGATTTAGCAAAAATCGTACAAATTCATACGAATTAGCCACCTCGTAAAATACATACAAATTGTCATGAGATCCAGTTGGTTAGGAAGTGCTGTTTTTCAAGTATCGCCACATTATTGTTTTTTTAATCTTCGCTTCAATGTAAATGAACAAGCGTGCCGTTATTTGTTGCAAAGTGACGTGTGTGTTCAAGTAAGTCAGATTTGTACCCGCATTTGGGTTAATTTCAAACCCTGGTTACTAGTATTTTATTTCACAGTTTGTGTTTTGTATTGTTTCTGTATAAAAGTGTTGATACAATGTAAAGTTTTTGCTCTGGCTCTTGTTTTAAATTATTTTGTTCTGTTATTATGCTTGTTGTCATCTGTTGCCATTGTAAAAGCAGAATGTGACAGTTGGTCTGTGTGGTATTTGTCCTGCCCCTCCTCCACTGTGATTGGACGACTGGGTAAAAATTGGAACCTTCTTCAACTCTCAGCGAATGGTAAAAAACGCTGAGCATTCAGCTTCAGCATGAAATAGACGCTCAGCACCTTGTTACGCTCCTACTAAAACGTGGCCCTCCCATTGAAAACAACTGGAAAAATACACTAGCCTCGGGAAAAAAACACTTTGGTGGACACACGGCCTTAAAGTCCTTTAAAGTCAACATCAGTTTCCGCAATGTGGTGCATTTTCAGCAAAAAAAGTCATCTGTAATTGATTGGGTGCAAAGTGGTCTCCATATGACATAGGTTGGAGGGGAGTGGTTGAGAATTAAGAGGGCCTGGTGATGTCAGCAGAAACGGAAGTTGTTTCAGAGCAAGTTGTTACATTCTGATAAAAGTTTTTTTTCTTTTTTTTTGGAAAATGATGAATCACTCCCAATAAGACCAGGAATGTGTATTAATAAAAGGAAGATTTCATGCTGACTTTCTTGAAAATGATTACAGGGACTGAAGGAAAGTGGGTCGTGAGAAACGAGAGAGACTAAAAGAGTCATTAATTTCCCATAGTAAAGTGCATTGGCTATCTCTGCCTCTACAGCTGAGGACATTCAAGGTCATGAGAAATTAGACAAACTCATCTGTATGTGTGCGTTTGTGTATATGCTCATATATTTATGTGTCATGGCACGTTAATACCTCAGACATCATCAAGTTCTTCCCCAGACACAACTTGTCCGAGGCAAGCCGATTAAATCAAATTCAAATCTAATTATCTCCACCCCCAAAACGATCAAGTGCGTGAAAGTCCGAGCACTGAGTCAGCCGCTCCCCAGAGCTCCGGACAGGAAGTCTTTGATCCAGCGCTTTCACACAATAAGGAAGCAGACGCAGTCTGAGAAAAAAAAAGAAACAGAGCAAACAATCTCTCTGAAATCAAACAATGACTCCTAATGCATTTAGGGAAATAAGAAAGGAAAGTCATGAGGATATTTAAGTTCTTATTTAAAATGCAGCATCTCCAGATAGATTGAGCTGTGTGAATGAAGTTAAGAGGATTACAGGTTGTTTGGTGAAACTCGAGGCTGGCGAGGGGAGATAAAGCAAGAGAAGGGTGGACAGGTGTTGCTGTTTGGCTCACCGCTCTGAAATCTGCTCATCCAGCACGGAATGTCACTTTACACTGTGTTTATGGTTTAGAAGTTTATTCTTTTTATCACTGTGCTCTGTATTTTTTTTTTTTGTCAACCAAATTTGTGATTTTTTTCATTCTAGCAGGCTAAGAGACAATGTTATTTACATGACATGTTAGCATCCATTATGTCATCCAATTATCCATCCATTAATTTGGTCATCGACATTTACATTTATTCATTTAGCAGGCACTTATATAAAGTGATTTACAAATGAGGAATGCAACAAGTGATTCATCATGAAGAGCCAATAAACACATGAAGAGCTGGTAATACAAAGTTTCAGAAATCATTTAGAATAGCACAAGCTAGAACAGGGTTTGTCAGGGATTTGGCATTCCTGGTAGGGTTGGGAAGATCATTACACCAGCCTCTCAGTGAAGGTACCGCCACGAGGCGTCCCTCACTTACCGACCTCAGGCTGGAGGGGATAGACTCGTAAGAGTGGAGTTAGGAGGGTGCAGAGACTGTGGATATTCTATATTCAAGCATCAATGCATCAATTGCATATGGTGGAAGTCCAGCCAGAAGAGAATTGCAATAGTCCAGCCTATAAATGACAAGGGCCTGGGCGAGATGGTCTTCTAAACATTGATCCATCCATTTGTGAATTCTATCCGTCCATTCATTTGTTTATTCATTCATCTATCCTCCATCTTCCAAATAATCAGCCACTCAAAGAATCTATCTATCCAATCATTCATCAATCCAACCATCCATATACATTCATTCCCTCCAGCTTTAGTTTAATCAGTCACCCAAAGAATCAATCCAATCATCCATCCATCCATCCATCTTCATTAATAAAATCATCTAAGTTCTAATAAATCATTCATTCATTCATTCATTCATTCATTCATCTATCTGTCTGTTTGTTTGTTTGTTTGTTTGTTTTGTTTCTTCATTTATCTACCCTCCAGCTTTTCAGTCAGCGACTCAAAAAATCCATCCATGTTCCAATTAATCAACCACTCAAAATCCATCCATCCATACATCTTAGTTATCCATCCATCCATCATCCATCCATCCATCTTCCAATTAATCAACCACTCAAAATCCATACATCCATACATCTTAGTTATCCATCCATCCATCCATCTTCCAATTAATCAACCACATTTAAAATCCATACATCCATACATCTATAGTTATCCATTCAACCATCCATCCATTCATCCTTAATGATTATAAATTGTCATGTAAATCCAATCTGTGTGTGTGTGTGTGTGTGTGTGTGTGTGTGTGTGTGTGTGTGTGTGTGTGTGTGTGTGCGTGTGCGTTTGCGTGTTTTTGTGACATATCAGGACACAAATTTGTATAATGACATGGGTATGACACAGGTATTACAAGAAGAGGGTGACTTATAAGGGCATTACCCCATGTCCCCATTTTTCAAAAGGCTTATAAATAATACAGAATGAGGTTTTTTTGGAGAAAGTAAAAATGTGCAGTTTCCTGTGATGGGTAGGTTTAGGGGTATGGGTAGTGTAGAGGGATAGAAAATACAGTTTGTACGGTATAAAAACCATTACGCCTATGGAATGTCCCCACAATTCACAAAAACAAACGTGTGTGTGTGTGTTTGTGTGTGTGGTGTTTCTTGGTAGAGCATTTCTTGGCTCACTCCAGTACTAACAATAGTGAGATGGGAATATGTGGCGTCTTATTCCCTGGAAGCGAGATGTGTGCCAGACTGAAGGGATGAGAGCTGGAATGTTGGACCGCCATGTCCTTAGTCAGAAGAAAAATTACCCCTGAGCCGAGGCTTGAGGGAATTCCCCCCAGCACAGGGCAGGTTCCTCCTGCAAAGCCAGACAGGTTGAGATATGAATAATGATTTGCCTGGCAACATGCACAGGAGACTGAGTGATTCAGTTCAGATTCAGATTGTACACAAAGAATAGATTTAGCACCTGACACAATACATTCAGTGTGAAACTCAGAGTTGAGCTGCTTTGATATGGACCACTAGCTTTCTGTGATTGTTTTATGATTTCGACAAAACCAAAACATTCTATCTATCCCAGCATGCCATTCAAAATACCATGAACCTTAATGCTGCTCTCACCTACATTGTTCTTTTGATTGAACTGCCATGTTTTTTGCCTAGAGGACAAGACCCAAATGGTGGTGAAACAGATTAAAAATCATTTTACATGAGAGCGTTAACAGAGGTAATCAAAAGTCTGTCTTACCATGTTTCAGTTACACTAATATCATGAACTGTAACTTTTGTTTTTTGGAAAAACTGTTCATTCAATAGACCAGAGCAGTTCAGTTCTGCTTTTATTCTCTTTCTCTCTTTCCACTTTATTCTCTCTATTACCACTATTGATCTAGTTATATGATTAGCATTCATATGACATGTGAAGCTGTATATGCTAATATTCAAACTAGACATTGATCAAGATGTTACTGTGAAAAAAATAAGAGAGAATATGTTGACCTTTGGATAAAAAGTTTCATCTGTACAAAAAGTAAATACAGACTTATAAATGGACATAGCATTATATTATATTATATTATATTATATTATATTATATTATATTATATTATATTATATTATTACAGAAAATAGTTAAACTTACTCTTGTTCTAACACCAATTGTGAAAAGACTGAACTGTAGGAGTCTAACGCCTGTGGATCTTAGATGGTTGTCTCCCCCTTGTGGTCATCAGTCTAAAAGGGAAGCAGTTTATTTCATGATCAGTATAATTGCAAAATGTTTGAAGAATATCCTTTATTTTGACAATGAGTTCAAAAATCCCTTAATTATGTTTTCTGTTTCTTCAGTCAGTGTCTGTTCTCTTATCACACGATTTCCTCATTAATTTCAACTCATCTGTCTTGCCTTCTTACACAAATGTTCGTTCTCTCTCTCTTTCTCTCTCTCCAAGTTTGTCCTTTTTCTTCAAAGGTGCTGATGTGCGCATAATGAATAACATTCATCAAAGTCATAATCGCTTTCATTTGAGTTAATTCAAAGTGCCACAGTCTCTCTTCCACCAAACTAGAAGTAGAGCTGCTCTCTAACTCTAAGACAGAGACAGATCAAATCCAATCCCACCATGACCGTACATTACTTCGTTTTCACAAGGCAAAAGTCTTGGCTTGGTATTTCTGGCATTTGTATGATTTGAAAATAAATAGCATGTATTGTTTCAGAAATAGGAAATAACCTTTTATGTTATATGGACTAAATGGAATATGAGTGAATATGCCCGCTCTAAGCTCTGGTCCGCCGGCATGAGAGACACTCTAACAACGAGGCTAAAGGCTGCAACCTCTAGCGTCAGTCGCTAGAGCATCTCTTGAGATCAGAGGAGTGAAGTTTACTCGCACAGCGACTACTAGCTGGCCTCCGTTACACTCACCCCCCTAAACCTCACTCCAGTCCGGGTCACAGCAACAATGTAACCCCTCCTGTTCGAACCGCCCCACTCCAAGCGGGACTCAAACTCGGGTCTGCCAGCATGAGAGTCGGACGTTTTAACAAGGAGGCTAAAGGCTGCAACCCCTAGCGTCAGTCGCTAGAGCGTCTCTTGAGATCAGAGGAGTGAGGTTTACTCGCACAGCGACTACTAGCTGGCCTCCGTTACACTCACCCCCCTAAACCTCACTCCAGTCCGGGTCACAGCACCAATGTAACCCCTCCTGTTCGAACCGCCCCACTCCAAGCGGGACTCAAACTCGGGTCTGCCGGCATGAGAGTCGGACGTTTTAACAAGGAGGCTAAAGGCTGCAACCCCTAGTGTCAGTCGCTAGAGCGTCTCTTGAGATCAGAGGAGTGAGGTTTACTCGCACAGCGACTACTAGCTGGCCTCCGTTACACTCACCCCCCTAAACCTCACTCCTATCCGGGTCACAGCACCAATGTAACCTCACCTGTTCGAATCGCCTGCTCCAAGCAGGATTTGAACTCTGGTCCACCAGCATTAAAGTCGGACGCTATAACAAGGAGGCTAAAGGCTGCAACCTCTAGCGTCAGGTTTACTCGCACAGAGACTATTAGCTGGCCCCGTTACATATGGAATGTTTAAAGAATTTATGGAAGCCTGTTTCCACCACAATATAAATAAGTAAGGTAACTGTGACTTTTAATCTCACAATTCTTTATATCTCGCAATACTGATGTCTGAAACCTGCCGGCCTCAAATTGTTTCCTATAGTACAGCCAAATCAGTTGCTATGCCACTGGGATTTCTCCTGGTTCTCCCAATGTCCATTCAGAATTAAAAAAAAAAATTGAGATGTTACCTAAAATTTGCATAATATAAACTCACAATTGTCAAATGACCTCAAGTCACATTTATTTATATATCACTATATCCAATACAGATTGTTTCAAAGCAGCTGTACAGTGATAACAGGAAAATGATTCAGTGATGCAAACAGAGTTCATTTCAGCTGTACAGCAGCTCTACAAGAAAATAGTGTCATTGTTCAGCTGGAGTCAGTTCAGTGTTGATTCCGTTCTGTTGTAAAGATCATCAATTATTAAATTAGTTAATTTCACCAATAAAGCACTGATGTCATCATCAAGCTCAATTCAGTTCTTATCCAATAGTGTCAATGCAGTCAAGTCAAATAATATTGTTGAATATTAACTGTCCCCAACTAAGCAAGCCAGAGGCGACAGTGGCAAGGAACCCAAACTCAATCAGGTGACAGAATGGAGAAAAAAACCTTGGGAGAAACCAGGCTCAGTCGGGGGGGCAGTACTCCTCTGGCCAACGAACGAACGCACATGATTATGATTAAGGCTGCATCACAAGTCAGAAATCAGATTGTGGATCGGTAACATTCAAATATTTTGTCCAGTTACTTTTGTCTAAAAATTCGCTATGTAGCCAAAACTGATCATATCATAGGTCTGTGCAGAGGACCTGTCTGGTTCTTGTGGCCTTTGCCGAGGATCTGTGCCGATGGCTGTCATGTTGACGAGGCCTTCACATGGATTGTCTAGTTGACAGGATCTCTGCTGACATTCAGGGCTGCATTGTGGTTGTGTCTAGGTGCAGGTCCACCATCTGATCTGGATATGAACCGGATACTGATGACTACAGTCTAATATGTGCCATATAATCATATATATGCCATAATATATGCCATTCTTCTTACAATTTAACAAGCACATTGGGTGTTATGGGAAGTGTTCCCGGTTCCGGTTGACCTCATTTATGCAGCCTAACAATCTTTTTTTTTTTTTTTTGGCATTTTTGCCTTTTTTAATTATGATAGGACAGTAAGCAGATAGGAAGCAAAGTATGGGAGAGAGAGCGGGACGGGATTGGGAAAGGTCCGCGAGCAGGGACTCGAACTCTGGTCGCCTGAAGTGCAATGACGCTATATATCGCCTAACAATCTTTTAACTGATGTGAATTATAGAAATGTGATAATGTGTTATGTGTATGCCAGGTTAAAGAAATGTGTTTGTAGTCTAGATTTAAACTGACAGAGTGTGTCTGCTTCCCGAACAATGCTATGAAGACTGTTCCAGAGTCAGTGAGTAAAAAGTCACAATTACCCAATTTTATTTATTTATTTTTATTTATTTATTTTATTTTATTTTTCATTGCGGAAATGAGCTATGAAGGTGTTTTTTTTTTTTTTTCAAAGCCATTCAAAGCCATTCATTTTATCTCAGTTATTTATTTCGTTTGTTGTCAAAAGGAGGTATTCAAAGAGATTGTTTCACAACAATTTCACACCTAAGTGGGTTCTTACCCGGAGTCTTCACTGCATTGTGCAAATTCTGTTTGTATACCACCATTTTTAAATAGACATATTTTTCAATTTCATTGAGCTGATGCAAGAGACAAAGCAAAGCCCTGGTGTTGAGACAGCACATGACTGCTTTATTTTACACACAGTACGTTATAAATGTAATATGGGAGTTGTAAGTAGACCATGATATGGTTTATCACACAATAACCATTTTGCAATTGTAGCCTGACCTGGCCTCATTCCTCGGATCTGTTTTGTCATTGGTGGAATCGAGCTCACTCAATACAAACATCTTTGCCATCTCAGCACAAAGCTTGGAAGACAATTCTGCAAACATGAATTTTTAATCAAGAGGAGTTCCTTCTCCCAGTTTCTGACCTTCAGCCTGAGCAAATTCTTTTCAATAATTCATATTTTTTTCAGTATCCCACCCCCAACTGAATACATAGGCATGCTTACACACATTCACAGTTTTGCATGCTTGCTTAAGCAGGGAATAGGTGTGTTGTTTCAGGATTGTTGTACAGTATGTGCTGGGGGGGGGTGGTTGCATTTATATTGGTATATATACATATATTTGGTTGCTTTTTACACCAATATTGTCATTGTTGCTTTGATCATTTTATTGATAAGTGACTTAGTATTGCAACTTTTTTATCAACATTTTGGATTATTTAAATGACTACTGTAATTGTGCATTAAACATATACAGTTGTCTAACCAAAATGCCACGCTGTATCTGGTGCTTATAACTGCATGTCTGTTTCATCTTCAATTTCACACCTGAGTGGGTTCTTACCCGGGGCACAGGAAAACACTCCCGCTACCCATGATGCATCTGTGTCTTCTGCCTTTTTACAGATCTACAGAATCCCGTGAATGCATTGAGCAAAATAAAAGCTGTCCTTTAGTGTGTTTGCTCATAAAAATATCTGACGAGTTATTAAGGTCAACTAGATTTACTTCATTTTCTTTTGTAAGGTTTTAAATCAATTCAAAGGCTATACAAAAATAAGAAAAATCAGCTTATTTTAAGTAAAATAATCAAGTATGAGTAAATGTATGTAATTTTTACTTTGATAACTCAAATTAACTAATACTTTCATAAAACTGTCGCTTCCAAATGAATCTTGTTACCCACCATATGTAGTTTATGTAGAAAAAAATTTGCATTTCGGGAAGAAAACTCTTGCCTGTGCAAAAGCATGTTCTAGTGGTAGTTAGAGTATTGATACACAGTTACTAATAGGTCTGGGTGGTTGTTACGTTGTGTGGTTGCTAGGGTATTCTGGGGGGGGGGGGGGGGGGGGTTGCTAGGGGATTGATTTCTTAGTGATAGAATGATATTCTTGTTAATCCCTAAATAAGTGCTGTCCACCAATAACAATAAATCTGATTTGAAAAGTAATAGCACAACTTCCCCTAACAAGGTGTGTGATTTGACATAATTTATATCCATGCACGCAGTATGAGCAAGAGTAACCACTAATAACAGAGATTACAACTGGAAGCCATCTTTGATTCATAACCACAATCAGAAAAACGTAACCCAGGAGGCTTCCTGGATCTCTGGATTAATGGCTCAGACATTCATAATGTCTCTGCATGTTGTGCCGTGTCAAGTCTTCTCAGTCCTCATGGGGATCTATAAAGTACATTTTTATAATGATGAATAATGTACTTTGCTTCAGAGTTCCACAAATTAACCCTTTTATACAAGTTTTCCACATTTAAGTCCCTTTTAGCTTTACCTTATTCAAGGGGGGAAAGATAATTAGAGGATGGAGATTTTTCAAATGACATAGCAACAAGCCAATGTCAAGCTGTTGTTGAGTGTCTGCCAGCCTATTTTTTTGTGATGTGTTCTGCTCCATTATCACTAGTTGGACCCCCATCTGTGGCTTTTTTGGCCAATTGAGCATTTTGAATCGGCGGCGAAGCCCATCAGTGAGAGAGAGCACTCTGATTAGTGAACTAGTACACAAGGTAAGGAAATCATGCTTTATTTACAGTATGTATAGTTGCGTCCCAAATTACACACTATACACTATGCACTTATACATGTATGTATGCACTATGTACTTATTTGTGTACACTGTTAGCAATTGATGTAAATTTTACAATACATTTTACAACAATGCATTGTATTCACGTTTTTACTGTAAATGCAAATGCATGATGGGAAATGTATGGGCAGTCCAGTAATATTATTGTAACTACACTGTAGAAGCTGTATTTTACAGCCACCGCATAGCATTGTGGGATCGAATTTTGAATTTTGACATTTTTTTAAATTACGCGGCCAATGGTACCAGAAGTATTTAAACATTTTGGAAGAAGGAACATCTCAGGTATGTAACATGAAATTTATTTATAAGTCTATGGATATATTAATATCGGTGATCTGAGTGAGTGTTGGTTGTTTCGTTTGGTATATTTCCGTGACATTAGCTAGAGTAACGTTAGGTCCCTACTAACATTAGCTCAACTCGTCTCACCTAGCTCGCTCCCAGTAGAAACCTCTTAAGAACTCCTGGGTTATGATAGGCTCTCTGGACGTCTGGAAGTGAGCTAGATTCTCCTGTGAAACTGTAATTTTGTTTGTATGAAAAAAAAATGTGGATACTTTTATAAGTGTGTAATGTGTTGTTGCATAATGTGCTAATAAAACAAAGAAAAGATGCCATTGTTTTGTTGTTAATTGCGGAAGATGGAAAATTACATTTTTATAAGGTTATTGTGTCATCGCAGCATTGCAGTCTGATCAAGCTTTTAATGTTGTTTATATGTCTATGTGGTGTTTTTAATATGCTTTAAGAAAAACACCATTGCTGAGTATTTTCTCCTTGAAACTGCAGTGAACCGAAGACAAACTACCTTGTAACCAATCACGTCAACGTGTTATCGTCAACGAGTGGATCTCTGAGCTGGTTTGAGTGAGTGGAGGTGGGGCTAATTTGCATATTCATAGAACCATGTATACTGAATAGTTGTAGAGGGTGTAGAGTTACATTCAAGCTATTTTAAGGGCTGAAAAAAAATTCAAGGAAAACATTTTTAAATATGTAATTTTGGTGATCAAAGATGAGTTTTAAGGGATAAAATTATTGACTGCAGTGGGACATTACTTGCACTACAACTAAACGTCATAGTGCATAAGTACGCAAATTGGAACACACTGTATAGCTGTGTCCCAATTCAAAGGCTGCATCCTTCGAAGGGCACATTCGAAGGCCGATTGCGTCACTGTAGCACGACGAAGGCTGTCCCAATTTGAAGGCTCCTTCAAATGCAGCCTCCATATGCGTCATACGTTCCGGTCTTTGTTGTGTTCAAGTGCAAATTTTTTGCCCAGACACAGGAGACACCTATAGTTGGCTTTTGTCGCTGCTATGTCAGTTGGTGTGTCTGATTTCCACTGATGGAGCTCTCTTCATATGTGATTTTTTTCGAATGCTTTTGTCACATAAGGCCACTTGCCACTGGTTCCAATGATGCTTTACATTTATGAGTCTTATGTAGGCTCTTGTTATTGATGGGAAACAAGATCTTTCAATAGCTCTAGCATAATCGCCTCTAAGAACAGTTTGTGAATTGAAACAAAAGACTTGGCACACTTGTCTAAAGCAGGCTTATCTGTGAGCAAGATTCAGATTCAGGTCTGGATTTGTGAGGTTTATTAATATTTATAAAGAGCTGTCACACTCATGATTTCTCAATGAGCAAAGGTTGTGCTGTCTGTCAGTTATCTTTGCCTGGTATGTGGTTTATCCACTAAAGCACATTCATGTCACAGGTGTCTTGTGCTTGGTAAGACCTTTGGAGCAGTGGTGTTACTAGAATATTATGGACACAAATACAAAAAAAGAAATGTTATGTGGCCACAAACCATTGTGAAATGTCTACCTACAGTAGGTGACATTTGTATGTATCATAAATGTGATCCTATCGCAAGCTAAGGCAGCAAAATGCTACCTCTTGTGCAACATTGTTGCAATCAATTGTTGCAAATTTATTCTCTGTTGCAATCTTGCAACATATTAGTATAATGTTTTCTGTGTCTTTAAGCTTTTGTCTTGTTTTTTTTTTTTTTAGTTTGTCCTTAGTTCCTGTTTCCTGTTATGGTCCTGGTTGTTTTCACCTGTTTCTTGTTAGTCTATTACCCTGCGTGTATTTAAAGCTATGGTCGGCAATGTTTTGTTTTTTGTTATACTGGTCAATAATTAGATAAATACATATACAGTGCGTGCGTGCATTTGTCAGGACCAAAAAATTATAATTGCATTCGGTATGAATATAAATCATTGAAATACATTAGTTATTCTAATGATTCACCTGTGTGAGTGCCCCTGATCACCACCAGAGGGCACTCCAACCCGGACTGTCATTCCATTATAGACTATATCACCCATAATCCTTTGCCCGGACTCATCAGCACTGACCAGCATCCAGAGACGGCTCCAGCCCGTGACCAGTCTACAGAAGACTTAGCCATGCACACCGTTCCGAGTCCAGAGAGGGCTTCAGCCCGTGACAAGCGTACAGAGACGGCTCCAGCCCGTGACCAGAGTCCAGAGACGGCTCCAGCCCGTGACCAGAGTCCAGAGAGGGCTTCAGCCCATGACCAGAGTCCAGAGAGGGCTTCAGCCCGTGACCAGAGTCTACAGAAGACTTAGCCATGCACAGGTGTAAACAGTGAGTGCTGATGAGTCCGGGCAAAGGATTATGGGTGATGTAGTCTATAATGGAATGACAGTCCGGGTTGGAATTCCCCTCTGGTGGTGATCAGGGGCACTCACACTGGTGAATCGTTACAGTTATATATCTAGGTTGTGACTAAGGATGTACTCACACTAGGCACGGTTGCCTTGTACCGAGCGCGATTGGTTTTTCGTTTTTCGGTGCGTCTTTGTGTTCACACCCAATCGATTTTCACTGGCGATGCATGGAGTGAATGTGCAAATTCACTCCCTGAAAATGGATGGCGCTTATTGAAAAACAGAAATAGCCTGGTACACAAGGTGGCGCTGCGCAACTTGCTTCTGACACTCGCTTGTCACACAGAAGAAGAAGAGAGACAGTATTTACAGTATTTGCGATTCCTCTCCATAACAGCTCCCTCTTATCAAGATTTTTGTAGTCACTGTGGCGTTTGTCATACAACTCTCTGTGTTCAGACACCAACGAGACCAGCAGCTCTACATTCACCTTTCCTCGTTGCATCTTCTTCTTCGCTAATGTGTGCTCGGCAAGACCGTTTTATGCTTGAGCGCCACCAAGTTGTGTTTTACTGTAACTTCAGCAGCTCCAGGCACGTGAACAAAAGCGACAATCTCATTGGTCGGCCAGTTTTTAACGTGCCGCTTCAAAACAAACCTAAGGCGTTTTTTAAAAAAATGCCATTTTGTGCGTCGGTTTGCACGCTCACATTGGCGCCCTTTGTTTAGTCATGAGGCGTTAAACGTCTGCGATAAACGCACGTGAAAATTGTCCCGGTGTGAACAGGCCTTTAGGGCGCATTCACACTTGGCACGTTTGGTTCGAATAAAAAGAACCCTGGTGCCATTGCTCTGTTTGTGCAGTTCATTTAAATAAGTTTGAACGCTGCCATCTGAACCCTGGTGCGCACCAAACAAGCGGACCGAGATCGCTGAAAAGGTGGGTCTCGGTCCGCTTCCAAACAAACTCTGGTGCAGTTCGAATGATATATGAACGCAACACGGACCAAAGACATGTAAACGGACCAAAAACAAGAAGATGAGACCCTAAAAAGGACAGAATGCTCACACATATCGGTAGTCGCGATTGCCTATCACAGTTCAGTACAGGTATCAGAACCGCGTCTCCTCGCAATAGATCTTCGTTTGTGTTTGTGTGTGTGACGGAGGGATTCCTGTCGCTGTTTTGACTCCTTTATACCTTTTATAAGCTCTTCACGAGTTATCAGATGATCAAAATACCATCATATGCAGGCTATGCACACACAACAAGCACATTTTTCCCCGCACACAACATTGTTTTGGATATTCGGTAAGTTCCGTCTCAAAATAGACAATACGTCATAAAAGCTGACTAATCAGGTTGTGAATGTATCCCATTGCCTTTAGGTTCTGTATTTTTTGGTTCAGTGATAAAAATGCCAATCGGGCCTGGACTAAATGGGTTTTTTTGGGGGTTTTTTTGGTCCGGACCAAACGAACCAAGCGAACCGAACTACAAGTGTGAACGCACCTAAGTCAGAGAAGCATATTAAGGAGAAATAAAAAAAATAAGAGGTTAATTTAAAAATATATAATATTATTAATAATGTATTTTCATGTATGCATTATTGCAGTAGTTTTTTCTTCCCTATTGTGACATATATCCATCAAGAATAAATGTAGGGCATGACTTTGCTATTGGTCAATCTCATGCGATTGACAGGTTGTCCCGCCCTTACGCCAGTAAACACGTCATCAGAGAAGCAATAAATACTGCAATATTCCATAAAAAATAGGAATTGTCCATTTTGATTTCATGGTGACTTTAAAGGATGTCATGCTGTATGGTGTACGGCCTGAAAAATTACCCTTTGTGTATCTACTGACTGAGAAACTGCTTGTGGTTTTATATTGCGTACCACAGTGCAGCAGGACCACTGTTACAACTCTCACCTTTAAGACTCCCTCCCCCAACCACAGTTCAAGCATCTAAATAAAATCATTACTGAAGTC